>QUSF01000008.1:32033043-32391051 GCA_003676055.1 Chloebia gouldiae | reverse complement strand
TTAGTTCAAACAGCAATTCCTACTAATGGCCAGGCTGAACTCCAGTAGTCTCCTGAATGCTATTTTGCCTTCTTTGTTAGCACTTCATGAAATCCTAACATGATGGAAGTGTTGAAATACAGAGATTGTCTCTTAGATAGTGTCCCATGTTGAAAGCCATCCCATGTATTTGATGTTGGAATTCTTATGTCTTTTAAAATTGGATCTCTTCTGCATCGTTTTCATGAACCTTTCTGTTAAAGTAGTGCAAATCACAGAGAAATGCAATTTTGTACAACTCTGAATTTGCTCCAAGAGCTGACTTGCTCCTATACTTAAATCAGAGTTTCTTCTCGCTTCAAACTTTCTTTCTCTACCATCAAGAGTCTCATTTGTTGCTGCTCAAAGCCCCATCCAACCCAACCTTGAATATTTTCTGCGACTGGACATCCACAATTCTTCTGGGCAACCTGTTCCAGTGTTCCACCACCCTCATAATATGATAATGTCTTCCTCTTATCTCATAGATGTCAGAAATCATACATCTAGGCATATACAATTGGAGCAAAGTCTTTATGGTCATATGTTTCTTTCAAC
This sequence comes from Chloebia gouldiae, assembly GCA_003676055.1. Lineage (NCBI taxonomy): Eukaryota > Metazoa > Chordata > Aves > Passeriformes > Passeridae > Chloebia > Chloebia gouldiae. The sequence goes on along the minus strand of QUSF01000008.1, from coordinate 32,390,475 downwards.
GGTGATCATAGTTTCTTTTTTTTCTAAATCAGACACTGTCTATTCATAATATTCAGATGTCCATGGTAGGGGTGTAATTAAGTTTCATCTTCACTGAGTCAAAAAGTATCATTCTCATTATCTTTTTATTCAATTACTGACATATAAGATCACTCTGAGATCTGAAAAAAAAACCCCTTCATTTGCTGTTTGCCAAGTAGCATCTATGCAATGCTAATTCTATTTGATAAATCACACCCACACATTGCCATATAATGCTACTAGTAATGCCTTCACAATCTTTATTTCACCATTGGGTATTTAGGTAAAGCAAATGATTAGAACATTAGCAATGGCATGTGTTCAAGATGTTCCAGAAAGAGCTGTGCTCTTTTCTCTTCTTTGCTGTGTATGTTACCACTGAGCTGTAATAAAGATGACTAGAAGTGTTACTTTTAGTCTACATTTCTAAATGATTTTTGGAATACCCTGTCAAATGATGAGATGCTATTTTAAAATATGGCATCTCAAGGGAAAAGTTCAGTTTTCAAGAGGTTTTGAGACAATTGATTCTGGAAAAAAAAAAAAAAAGAAGGAAAAAAAAAAGAAAAAAAGGCATAGAAGGTTTTTAGCCATAGCATATTGAAGATTGATTCAAAACGCAGTTCCTTCGTATAGGAAGAAGAGGACCATAAATGTGACCCACTTCAAAATGGAGTTCTATGTTTCTGGTTGGGATTACTGGACGCCATTTCTTGTCAAGTCGAGGGACTGCACTTAGCTCTCCAATCACTTCCTTCCCTGAAATTCATCTTACAAAAACTTATCTCGTGTATGGGATGCATTCTCAGTGAGAAACACCACCAGGGCGTAGGTGCAGCTACTGGCCCTGTCATATTTCTTTGTATTCAGATCACAGTGAGATCCAGAAATACATGCAGATGCCAGCTCACAAATATAATGTCCTTTTTGGGCACGTCTTTTAACTGAATTACTGTCACATCCCGTCCCGGACTCCATCCCCGCGGGCCCGGCTCCCGCTTTTCGCGGGGGCCGCCCCCGCCCTTGCCCTGACTTAAGATGGCGACGGCAGCGCCGGGTCACGTGCCGGCGGGCGGGGCGGCCGCGCTCTCCTCTCCGGTGGCGGCGCGCGCGGCAGGATGGAGCCGGCCGCGCTGGAGCGGTTCCACAGCCCGGGAAAGGGCAGCGGTCTGCGCTCCCGCCGGAGGGTGCGGCTCGGAGAGCTGCTCTACTGCGACGTGCCCTTCGCCTACGTCCTCACCAAGCAGCAGCTGGGCAGCGTGTGCGAGCGCTGCCTGCGCAGGTACCCGCGGGAACTCCGCAGCCAGCTCCGCCCGGGAAGCGCCGCCCCTTCCGCCGGGGCGGGGCCGCGCCGTGCCTGCGGGCCGGGAGTCCGCGCCCGCTGAGGAGCCGGCTGTGCCGGGCGGGGTGGGCAGGGCCACGTGCTCCGGAGGGGAGCCGGCTGTGCCCGGCAGGATGGGCTGGGCTCCGGAGGGGAGCCGGCTCTGCCGTGCCGTGCCGGGTCCCGCAGCTGTGCGCTGCCAGGGTGGAGCTGCGGGGCTTGCCGCTTCCTGCCGCTGTTCTTAACGGGGGGCTTTTATTTTAAACGGGGAGGTTTCCCGCGCTGGCAGGAGGCGGTAGTGCCGGCGTGGCTCGGTGCGGTGCCGCTGCTCCGCGCAGTTTTCCCGCTGGGCTGGCGGTGCTGGAAGCGTCCGGTCCCGAGTCCGGCGGGGCAAAGGGGAGCTGTGTTTGTGTGGCGTTCGCACAGCTGAGGAGGCGCCAACCTTCTTGAAATAGGCAGCGGGCGATGCTTGAGTTTCGTGTCGCCTGGCCAGGTTTATCCCGTAAAAAGCATGTGGCTTTGAGACCAGCCGTAAATAAATGCCTGCCTTCTTCCCGCATATCACTACAAGTGGAAACTGATAAACACATAGCAACTTTCTGTGTTTGTTTAGTAGGAAAGAAACAAAACTGGATTTTAAACTCGACCAGTTTTCTAGCAAGCCGGGTCGTGGCAGAGCTGTTAAAGGAACATCTGTATATTAACACCTGAAACGTTCTGCTACATGAGCTAAACCTCCGTATAATTGCCAAGATGTGAAGAAGAGAGACAGGAGAACATTCAATACCACTAATTTTTCTTTTTTAGGTTTTTGCTTTGGTTTGATTTTTGTTTGGGTTGGTTTTTTTTTTGGGCGGGAGGAAGGGAATTATTTTGAAAGCATTTGAGGTTTTGTTTGTTGAAACAGTCCGGGTGATTTGTGTCATGTCCTTTACAGGCATGAGAATATGGTTCTCATTTAATCAAAGAAAAAATTGACAATCTATTCCAGGTGATGCTTGCATTTTATAAGATGCACCTTGCATCTTCAGCATATTGAAAAAAAAATCCCAACCAAAGCAAAAACCCAACAAAAACTCCAAAAGCAAACAAACAAACTAAACCCCAAACCTAATAAGTGCCAAACTCAAACAAACTCAAGAGATTTTTAGCTATTATGCTTGTGAAGTCTGACTCAGGACATCAGAGCCCTTCAGGGTGGTGACTGAACATTTTCTACTTGAAATTGTGAGAAGTTGCAGACTTCAGAAGACAGGCTGAGTGCAGCAACAGGTGGAATAAAAGTGAATCTGGGGTGTTTGGATGTAGATGTGTAACCAGGCCATGTTTTGTTGGGAGAAATAATGGTTATATCACAAGAGGTTACTAATTTGTGGTTTTGGTTATTTTTCTATATAGTGATAGCAGTTAAATTTTAAAAAGCGACTAAGGAAGTAAAAAATATATTTCCACCAATCTGTCTTCCTTTGCAAAATACGCTGTGAGTAGACAAAATTTATAGATCAAGACTGTCCAAGCTGACATTTGTCTAATTAAAGGATATATATACATCCATACAGAGATTTTTTTTGTTTTTGGAATGTATAAAAATTAGGCAATTAGTGAAGTACTGCTAAACTGTGATGAAGAATAGAACTGTTTCATTGATCTGGACTTTTTGATCTTGTTGAATCTGGTATGGTCTTTTTTCAAAGTGAGGTATCAGAAAAAAGTTACTGTTCTCTTCCAGGATTACAGATAAAAGTCATGTTGTCCACTACTGTTCCTGTTTTTCACTCTCATCTTTAGGTGGCAGTGCAGGAACACAAATTAAAAAAAAAAAAGTCTAGTTCTTAACATTGATTTAGTGTTTTAGCAATCCTTTTATAGATGCAATTAAATTTTGAGGCTTTACGTGTAATTGAATACTTTTGTCTCTCTTCTTGTAGTCGTGAATGTTGGTTGATGCAGATTTAGGCTGTACGAGAAGTTCCGGGTGAGCCAGAAGATGGGTAGTGAAGTGCAAAGTATCTTCCTTCTGACTGCCTGCTGAAAGGCAGCATGGTCTTGCCAGGATCTGGGGTCACAGGCTTGTGATGGTGCTGACTTACCCTATGGCCTTGGCCAAGTTCCTACAGCAAGGGTCTGATGAACCAAAGCAGGGTAAGGTTGGCTGTTGGGGGCAGTTTGCTGCTCTGTTTTAGAAAGAAAAGCTCAGATAGTGCAGTAGTTCTACTTAGTCTTACCCCAATTAAAGTGACCATTATTGTGGATTTAAAGTGCTAAAGTATTTATATACAAGAACATACACACACACACACACACACACATATATATATATATATGTATAGTGAATGCAGGCGAACCCAATGGGAAGAAATGACGATGTCTGACTCAATTCAGAAGCCTGAATGATTTATTTATTATAACTATGCTAAAATACATTAATATATTATATAAAAGGAGGATACTAAAACTACATACTACTTCCTCTGACTCCATCTCTTAACTCTCACAACGTGAGACCCTCTTTTTCTCCCTCGAGTCCAGCCACGGGTTTGGCCATCAGGTTCGAACAATCCTCACCAGAATCCAATCAATTACTCACTCCAGGTAAACAATTCTCCTAACACATTCCACATAGGAAAAACAAGGAGCAGAAATAGAAATTGTTTTCTCTTTCATTTCTCTCTGTGCACGTCTATGAAAAATCCTGAGAGTGAGAGAAATGTGCTTGCCACATACACACACACACATATATATATGTACTTAATGCATCTAATGATAGAAAGATTAACAGCCCATCCTTATCTTACTTGGCTGTTGGTACTGTTTTTATAGTGACAATAAGTTTTTGGTCATTGTGTTTAGGTCTACGTCATACATAGAGCAGATGGCAGATTTTTGTCACAGTCTCCCTTTTTTTTTTTTTTGATTTCTTCTTACTTCAAATAGAACCCTGTATTTTCTGATGAAGAGGTTCATGTTGGGTTTTTTTATGCAAGGCTGGGCTAAAATGCTCTGCTGTAGATGATTTAATATGATAGCATAGCTGTGTGAATGTTATTCTGTTAGCAGTTATAAAAAATACTGCCCTGAATTGGGATACATAATAAAGATTTGCTCTGAAATACAAGTTTTGATAGTGTTGGCAGTGTGTATTTCTATGGTAGCAGTGTCTTGGGAGAACATGATGTATTGCATAATGGTACATTTTTTGCAAGAGTGTCTGTAGTGTGACAAAATTTGAATGGCCAGAACTTTTTCCAACAATTTCCTGAGGAAAGATTTTTTTTTTCTAACTTATTAAAAGTTTTCTTTATGGCTTCTTCCATGCTTCAATACCTCATTAATGTTTGTCTGACTCTCAGATGTTGAATTGAAAATATACCCAGCCTGTTAGAGATTGGGAATCAAAATGAATTAAAAGTCAATGATACCTTTGGTGTTTGTTTGCTTTTTACAAAACATTTCTGTGATATGTTGGAGTTACAAGAAAACTGCAAGAAAATTTAAGTTGATACTTCAGAGCAAGCAAACTTTATAGAGTCCAAGTCTCAGAAAAAGTAGGAAAAAAGAAGTAACACCATCCTATTTCAAAATGCTATACCATTTATGCCTTTAAGGAAAATGAGTATATAAGAATAAGTAATGAATAACATTACATATAGACTATAAAATAAAAGAAATTAGTGTTTCTTGCTTGGGTAAAGTCAGAGGTTCACACTCTAGAAGTGGGTTAAGAGCAAGTTTGAAAGTATTTTTGAATGACTACAAGTTTTCTAAACATATTTAGAAAGAGAAAAAAAAATTATTAAAGATAGGAGTGTTGATAACTAGATGAGACTGCAAACATTATTGCAGGATGGGAAATATAACCAAGCCTGAATAGTTGGTTATGTTAGATTACAGTGTACTAAACACAGGCCAGCAATTGTGTGCTCCTTGCTTATTTCACCTGATTTAAAAATAGCCAAATGGAAATGCCGCTATATTCAGAACTTTGCATTCAGCTGTGTCTTCATCATTGACACACTCTTAAATTGGCTGCTTTGTTATTATTATTCCTACTAATGTGATTACTGCTGCTAAGACAACATCATGTGATTTCATCACCATGAAAGTTGTCATGTCATTGTTAAAGTATGGAGTGTCAAAGTCCATGGCATCTCGAAGATACAAAAATACTGTTAAGTTTTAACCATGGTGTGGGGTTTTTTAAGTGGAGAGAAGCAGGATCTGACTCAGAGTGACAAGGGGAGTGGTTGGTGATTGTGTGATCCTTCCTACCACTTGTGGCTTAGAGCTGTGTGGTCCTGCCTGAGAAGAGCTAGTTGTTAACTGTTCAAGTGTACCCCTTTCACACTGCAGCAGGGAGGTCAGGAGAGGAGAGGAACTCATTATTTTGGCTCTTTAGCAATGGTAGTTTCTCCATGAAGGTTCTGTCATTCACTAATAGTTAAGATGCTTCCTTAAGCAGCAAAGATAGCTTTCTCTCTTTCAGCAGAGCGCCCGAGTTCTGCTGCTTCCAGATTTGCTGGGTGATTAGGTGCAAGCTAATGGATGTTTTTTTTTTATGCGATGTTTAGCATGAATGCGACTTCCAGTAAGGCACAAAGCTGTAAAATCTACACTGTCTCCACATTTATATCTGAAAAATACTTCTGTTGCTGGTTAATACAGGAATAGCTTTAAATTTAGGCTAATTTCTTGAAAACATCCTGTTTTGTTGCTCTAGGTGTTCCTAGTATATGTATATTTTGCTCTACAGGTATTCTTGAGTGTGGAAAATGAATATTTGATTCTTCCATTCTTTGACTTTTAACTTTTCATCAGTTGTCATCAAATGAAGATAGTTAAGTATTATAGTTCTTTAAATATAAACCAATACCCAAATATCCATGTTTTATAGTTTGCTTGTATAAAAAGGTGTTTTGGGTTTTTTTCCCTCCTGTAGAATATTGTATTTCCATGGTCGTTTATAGAATGGAACAACAATGTTTTTAAAATTCCTTAACCCTATGTGAGAACATAATTCTTAGACTTATGACATAAATGAATAAAGTTGGTCAGCATGACTTGGTGCCATGTCAATAAGTCAATAAGGTTTTTTAAATGTGAGATATATGATGTATTTGGTGTCCCTTCAATACCAGTCAAAATTCTAGGCAGAGTTCCAGTAGTTTTCAAGATGCTTAACTTCTTATGAAGTAGAGGAATATAAAAAAATCTTATTAACCACAGTGTGAGTATTAGGAGCAATTATGTTTTTATGCTTCCTGAATAGGGTAATCCTGGGAATAATATGCTATAATTTGATGGAGCATCCTGACAGTTAGGAGTGAAATTGCAGCACTGACTCTTGATGTACCCGAAATGTGAACTAAAAGCAAAGCATGTGAAAAAAATTATATGTGAGACAGAAGCTATACAAACTATCATAATTTCAGGTTCTGTAGACATTGTGAGAATGTTTCCCAAGACCTGAGAAATGAACACCACCACCACCAGTAACGTTTCTCTCTGTAGCTGGATGACAGTCTGAAAAAAGAGGCAGCATTTTCCTTAGAAGAGACTCTCCCTTCCCCATCTGAACTTTCTCTCAGTGTTGAAGCAACTTTATGAAAAGCAATATAGAAATGTTTTATTTTCTTTCCTCATGCCAGCTGAAGCCATAGAAGTGGCTTTCAGGCTGCTGTCCTATGCTGCCAGGAAAGTTTTCTGTGGGAGGGAGTGAAGACATAGAACGTGCTTTCCTGCAGTGACAGTCCAGAGAAGGTCTGTAGCACAAATTATGCTTAAGTTCTCCATCTCCCATTCCTTCTGTTTGGAGTCAGGTTGAAGCGGGGCAAGAAGGAAGCTCTGGCATTCAGGCCAGCATTCATAAGTTATAGTCCTGGCTTGCCTGTTTATTTGCTTTATTTCCCTCCAAACACCCTTTTTAGCGTGGTCAGGAGTTTTGTGTGTTACTGTTAGCAATATCCCTTGGTAGGTGTTTTTGACCTACCGTTTTGACCGTTTATCCTGGAGGCTTGTTTGAGAATGTAATTCAGATTCTGTTAGATGTAAGCACTTATTTTCATTGCATAGTATTTTGGTCTTCAGTTGGTACCTCCTCACTGCTTTGGATACTCTGGGCTTGCTTTAGGTAATATATGGGTCACTGCTAATCTCCTTCCATTGCTCCCCTGCCTTGTAGTCTCGAGACTGTTATTCATGTCTGCTGCTGCCAACCTAGCTCTGCTTCTGTTAATAACAGGAAAAACACAAAAGGGAGAGGCATTGTTAAAAGTAAATTCTCCCAGGTCAAGAATTTTTATTGCCATACCTGTCATGTATGGAAAATAAAAATTTTAGGCATGGTTTAAAGGGCCCTAAAGCTATTACTCGTTTGGGGATTTTGTGTATACAATTTTCATGCTCTATAATTTGAAAGGTATGGTATCAAAATTGTTGTCCTGTCAAGCTGTGACTGACCACTTAAGTTGTAGCATTCTTATAGATTTTACCTATTTTAGGTTTTGCTGTGTATCTGCAATGCACACTTGATATTGTATTTTTGTTCTGCATGGTGCAGTCCCTAATATTAATGTTTTAAAATATTAAGATGCTCTGCATAAATACTCTTTGCTTGTGGTTATTGATAAAATGATGAAAATAAGTTTGTGGATTGGGTTGTCTTTAGCACGCATTTCCTTAGTTTGAACTGTAATTGTAGAAGTACAAAATTATAATCAGCACTAGAAGGGAAAACATAAGTGATTTAACTGTGGTAACCTTTAGGTAATGTAACAACACAATTACATCCAGATATTTCCCTAAGAAAGTTTTTAATTATGTGTAAGTTGCTCAAAGTTTTGTACTGCATTAGGAATTTATTGTTTAAATCCTTTAAGAACTGATATCTTGCACATAAGTACTGGAATTCATTAATTGCTAGTGGTTACTTCCACTAAGTGTCCTCAAAAGCCACTCTGTGCTTTTGCCTGTATGGTGTATGGAATGATGCTGTTGTCCCTTGAAGAATCTTGTTGCGACAACTGTTTTGAATTATCCAAAATTAGATGGGTGAGGCTGATAGAATTTTCTACGTCTCTCCGCCCCAGCCATTCATGTTTTGAAGTGGGTTATGCATGACAACTTACCTCATGTGCTGGCTAGGAGCTGCTGAAGGGGCAGGCATTCTTACTGGCTCTCCTGAGTTCTTGCTCTCCTTCCTGCTTGCATCTTCTGTTTCTCATTTGGCATTTTGCTGCTCATATGACCTATGATACACTGGTGCAGAGAAATAAACTGACAGAAACATACTTTACCAAAATAGAAAAGTCTTAATGCCCTTGAATCAGCTTATTGCTGGGGGAACAGAACTGAAGTGGCCATTGAACAGGGGTCAAGGTCTGATGGTCAGGGCTGTGTGGTCTGGTAGTAGCTGGCCTTTAGTCTGCTGTAGCTAAAGATTAAACTCTTAAGAAGGACAGTTAGAGGAATTTCTGAGCTCTTATGGATGTCTTTAGGACAAGTAGGGCTTTCAGATGTGCAGGATTGATTGGCTTGTTAGTGTTGAGCACAGTTTTTTCTGCCTTGTAGTCCAGCCTAGTTCTGTACTGTGAGACTCCACCCTCATTTTTTTACCAAGGCATGTTTCAGTCATATTTTACTTCTAAAGAAGCATATCCTAGCTTCACTTTAGCAGAAGAAACACTGCAGACTTTTGCAGTTGAAGTCTTGGTTCTGTGGCGGTTTATCAACTTTTCTGACTTCATTTCTGAAACTGATTTTACTCATTTTGGGATCTGTGCTTAATTCTAGCAGTCACAATTCTCAACGTGCCCTTGTGGCTGACTGGGAGATTTCTTTTAGAGGCCAAGCAAAAGTTTTGAATCATTCCCAAGAATGTCCTGATGACTGTAGGGTTGGTGTCAAGTGGCACAATTGGTTGAACACCAGTTGAACAATTGGTTGAACACCAACTCAAGCTGCAACCTGTTTTCTAAAATATGTGTCTATCTATAAATCTAAAAATTGCATATTCATGCAATATTTAGCTTTCATGTTTATCATCATAACTGCTAGCTGCCTTCAGCTCAGATTTGCTATTAATTTCATTGTTCAAGCTTAAGTCGAAATTAAAGATTGAGTATTTTTTTGAAGTATCTTCTTGGCCTCCAAGTTCCTTATCCTGTGGTCAATAGGTAGGAAACACAATTTTGGCTTCACTCAGTACGGGCTTGCCCTGGCTGTTCATGTCGTGTTTGTGTGCTGCCTGTGTCATCAGGTTTAAGCATTTAGAGTAAAAAAGGCAGCAAGTGTATTGAACACTATTTAAGAGGGTGTGATTAGGCATGGTTATGATCGCAGAATTGCAGAAGATGTAGAAGTGCAGAAAAGGAGTAAAAGATCATCACTAACTAAAAAGAGGAAATGAAATTGGTCTTATGAACTTCTTACAACTCACCCCAATATGGCTGATTCATATAATCTAGTTCAAATGTCTCATTCAACTGCTCAGAGGGTGCACTGGTGACCTGAAAAGACAATTTTTTTGCCGATGGCATTCTTGGTAGTGGGAAGGAGCATGGTAGAAGAGAGAAAGAAGTTGAGATGTTTGGTGAAGCATGGTGTTCAGGGGGGAGGAATTTGTCTCAGAAAATACTGAGCGTGAATAAACTCTCTATGTTTCATATGGTAAAATACTTGTTCAGTGTATTTTGTGCTTGAGCAGAAACTTCTTATTTATTAGTCAAGAAGAACTTGAAGGCAGCTCACTTTATCATAAAGGTTCAAACTGGAATGCTGTCATGTTCCTTTTTTGTTTGTTTGTTTGTTTTTGTTTTTCCTGTTGTGTTAATTACTATCTTCCCTGGTAAGATAAATGATGACATTCTTCTTTTTGTGGGCTACAGCTGTTTTCCATCACAGAAATAGAGCCTGCTACTCCTTCTGAGATAAGGGGCGCACCAAGGAAGACTTGCTGTGTATAAAAATGTATCTCATAAATTTTATCTCCTTAATTTCTGTGTACCTTGTGTGTGAGAAATAAATTCCACCTTGCAGATCATTGTGTTTGAAATCTTTATTGAATATTGGATGGGATAAGAAAATTTATGCCAGGCTAGTACACTGCTTTGGAAAAAAAAGTTAAGATTTTTAAAAATCAAACTCTGGATACACATATTTTAAGAATTGAGTGAATGTTGATGTGGGTTTGTACTTCATGTAGCTGGCTTTCTGTGGTATATTGACTCCAAATCCTCCAGCTGTTGAAAGTATCTTAGTCCAGATTTCTGAAAAAGGAAAAACAGATTGAAAGATTTAAAAGAAAAAAATGAAATGGGGCAGAAAACCACTTCAGAGATATATGATCATAAGCATCTATGTTGGTTTAGCAAATGAGACTGGCTATTCAGCTATTTATGAATTTTATCCACTTGTCATATTAAAACAGTGGTAGTTGATGCTCCTGCACAACAGATGGAATAGTCATGGAAACAATTTCTTGAAATAGTGTATGAAACTCAAGATGTGATGATTGATTTATCTGAAGCCTTTGCCCCAGGAAAAAGAGGCTTTGCAGTAATCCACACAAGATACTTGTAATATCAGGTGTAAAACAGATATAGCAATGAAATGTATTTTATCATTGATAAGATCCTTTACAATATTATGTTGGATCTTCTGTTTGTTTGTTTGTTTTAGTTTGGTTTTCCAGAAAATAAGCATATTATACTTAGGTAAATGTCTCTTACTATAAAATGTCCCTTTCTGTGGCTAAGAAAGTAGATGAACTGTGCTGATGAGCATTAAAAAGAGTGACAGGTATAAAAATAGCAGAAAAGTTATAGAGGCTCATAGTTGGTAACCCAGTTGCTGAAGGAAGTTAATCTTGTCACTTCCAGTGAATATCTAATATTTTATTAGACATGTAGTCAGCCTGTGTATTTCTTATGTGTGAGTTTTGCTGCCAGTTAATACCCTTTGCTGCTTTGGCAGTCATTTTGATTGGATTGCACTGACTGTTTTATGTGATTTTTCTGTGTTCTCATATGTCAGAACTACTTAAATTCAGTTTTTAATGAAATTCTGTAAGGAGTGCAGACTTGCTGAGCATTGTATGCAAAAGAATTAGGCCCAGCTAAAGACTTTGTGAAAATTTGGCATGGGGTTGTTTTACTGGATTCACCATTCTGTTGATTAGTGGACTGACAGGAGAATCCTGTTACAGGTATATAAAATATGACACAGATTGGATTTATTAGTGCTGAGTTAATGCCCCCTTGGAATTTAGGATTACAAATAAATAAATGTGTGGAATTTGGTATGTATGTGCCAAATTATATATTCTTTTTCATTGATTAGGAAATTACTGGATCTTTCAAGAGTATATTTTTATGGTGTTTGTTTTATTTGGTATTTCAGGGAGCATTTACCACTTTCTGGTGCTGCTCACTGCATTTTTAGAAATTCCCTTTCCAATAACACATGCCACGTTGTGTTCACAACCCACTTGTAAGGACTGGTGGTCATTTTTCTCCCTTCTTCTCTATGGACAGTCTTTGAACACAGCTTGGGAGAGGAGGGGTCAATAAAATCAAAGAATGGCTGTACTGATCTCTTTTAAAATGTCTTGCTCATGTATAAAACTAAAGATATTGTCAGCTGATATGTATATTTTAATGCATGTGTGAGGAGCATGACAGGTGAAGGATATCCTTGCAGTTCAGATACATAATTGGATGATTAGAGCCCTTCTTTTGTCTGTTAAATTTAAGGTCTTTCCTGGATTACCTGTTTGAGAGGGGTTTGAGGTTTATTGCATTTACCCATCTGTTTAGAAGACAGAGGGTTGATAGAATGAAAAATAAAAATATTTAAATTGTTCGTATATCACCTTAACGGTAATATTTGACCTTAACCCACTTGAAGAATCTTAAAAGTGATTACAGGCAGCAGAAAGCATATCTGCTATAAATTTATTAGTACCACTAGGAAACAGTCCAACACCAACAGATTTCTATGTATACTTGGAATGAATATGGCTTTTTAAAATTGGTAAAATGTCCTAATTGTGCCAGAGCTGAGAGCTTTGCTGTGCATAACTTTATGGCCCATGCAATTTGCTGGATGTTATGATTATTCCTTTCAGTTTCAAAAGCTGCGAAACTTGCTTGTCCTTGGCAAAAAGAAAGTTTTTGTGTGGAAAAAAAGAAATGCAGCTTAACTGATACCATAGATGGAACAGTAAAGAGCCAGTGGAATGTGAATTACAACAGACTAAAGAAAATGTCAGTGTGAAAAATTGTTTACTTGAAATGTACTCAGGAGACTTAACCTGGAGAGCTGCTTATAACAGAAGGGATATTAAATATTTCTGGGGAAAACTGATCATAAGGAAAGAACACAACAGTTTTTTAAAGTACTTGTCTGCTATGGATGATATTCTAGTATAAATCAATTACCAAAACAGAAAAAAATTTAGCAGATGGAAGCTGAAGTTCACAATGTATTTATGATATGAAAAACTATGAAAAATGCTTTCATAGTTTTGTGTAAAAATCTCAGAGAGATTTGGAAAGGTGAGACCTGGAGTCCTAGTTTTCCCTGGAAAGTTACATGACTATGACCCCCTGTGTGACTCCTGAGAGCATTTAAAAAAATGACAAGGAAAATACAGGTTTGGGGAAGAGATTCAAATTTCTGTACAAGATTTGAATTTCCAGAAGTTGTAAGGCATCTTATAGGGAAGATAGAAATGGTTTAAATAGACAAGATTTTTTTTTTTTTAATTGAAAAGATCTCTATGAACTTGTAGGCAAACTGGTGTGCAGGGAACTGGAATTTGAGCTAGGCAGTAGAAAGTTGTGTCTTTGTATTTGGTCAGGAGGGCTGTGAGATGAAAGCATGGGGCTGTTTGCATTGCGCCATCGGAGTGGTTGTGCTGCCTGGTGGTAGAAAAGCACCTCGGATATCACGGTCTGTACCAATAAATATGGATGTTACCTGCAGTTCTGGGTATCCTGTTTCAAAGTTGGTTTTAGCCTCTTATCTTGTTCTTGAGTCTCAGGGAAAGTTGAATTATTAAAGGATATATTTTGTCTTTGAACAAGTAGCTCTCAGCAATGTCAGTGTTTGGTGTGCACAGAATACAGCGACGTTTGGCTTTCTGTTGTGGGGAGCTGACATAGGGCGCTGGTCACTGCTGCAGTTTTCCTTCCCCTAATCTGCTTTGAGGCAGATGAAATAATTTACAGAACACCCAAGTGTGTTAGAAATTATTATGGAGCCAAGGATCTTGTCCTTAGAGATTTTATTAGAAGTTGTGACTTTGGGAATATGTCTGTTCAGAACTGCTGCGCTGTAGACTTATTAATTTTTAATTTTCATATCTTCTTTTTAACCTCCCCCCATGGAGTCTTACAGGCTGTATCTGTCAGTACACATACTATTTTATGACCCTTGTATTTAGGGTTACTTGTGAAGCATATATACTTGTTTATATAGGCCTTAATATTGAATCAATATTCACTACAAAATACTTTATGACTAGCTGTTTGTTATTAATTGAAAGACTATGCTTATTTTTTTGCTTATAGCACATAAGGATTCAGAATCAGTTTTAAAAACTGCATTTGTTGGAATATCTCCATGTTGATCCATTTTATGGCTGGAAGATAATGGCATCTTTAAATAGTCATTTTATTTTCCCAATACAAAGTCACCTGCACTGTGTTTGCCTCCTTTTTGTTGTAAATTCTTTGAGGCATGAAATAGCTTGCCAGTTGTCTCTTATACTCAGAAGTTAATGAATGGTTATCAGTTTATTGCAGATAATAACTTAGCTACAAACTGTAATGCATGCTTAAGTTCATTGTGTAGAATTTTTGCCCTAAGACAATGTTTAATCAGTGGTTGTAGGTTTAAGAATGTCATTCCAGGCTGTGCATTCTTCCAGGGCTACACAACAGAAAGCTTCTCCTCCCCTGCCGTCCTGCTCCATTCTGCGAGCAAAACTTTTCTCAGCTTTGAAATACCTCCAATTTTACCACAAACTCATTGTACCTTTTAGTAAAGCAGATGTTTTGTCTTTACCTTGTGGTGAGTCCTTAGTATTCATTCTGACTGATGAAAATTAATGACCTCCAGTTTTTCCTAGGCTTGTACCTATGAAACAAAGTCTGTCTTTGACATGTGTATCTCCTGTTTACTGCTGTTGGGGATGTGAGTTCACAATAAGGAAGAAAAAAATCTCTGAGGACTCACCCCTGCAGTTATCTCCTATTACAATAAAGAGAGAAAAAAGGTTTACATTTTATTCAGCTTGTATGAATCCTAGAATTGGTAATTTGAAAAGGTGCTCTTTTTTTGTTTGGGTGTGTTTTCTTTTTATGCATATGTATGCTTGTTATGCAATAAAACATTCTGGATTACTTTAAATGGGGAGAATTTTGTTCTCTTAAACTTATAGTGGAAATAAAAAAATATGTTTGAACAGTCTTAAAAAATTTAGTTCTTTATTTTGAAAAGTTATTTCCCAATCAATTTTAGACTAAGTTAATTATAAAACTCAATTTATTCCTTCTTAATTTTTATTTTGAAGTTACAGGGGCTATATTTAGCAAATAAATATGGTGTGCATTTGGGGAAACAAGGTTCTACTAAAGCAGTGCAGTTACTGCTGGCGGTCTGTGCGAGGTAATATGGTGGTGGTAGGCCATCAAATAAACCTGTTACTTAATGAGATTTACTACAGATCTTTATACAGTATTTTCTTCAATATCAGGCTTTTGGAGGAACCATTCAAATAAAAGTTACATCTTTTTTTCTATTTTAAAAATGTCATAGCAGTTACTGGAAAAACATTAAAAACATTTGGACTCTTTTCTTGCTTTGTATTAGTTTTTCATCTTTTGCATGATTGTGTGTTGACAAAGCCTCATTGAAAGAAAATTGACTCTGAAATGGGTACAGCATAAAAACTGTATGCTGATGTGACTGTAGTTCCTATAGGACTGTCCATGAGGACTGACATTTTCCAGTTACTCAGTCTAGTTCCTTAGCCTGTTTCAGCAGTGGACTTGGAAGCAAATATCCCTTCTCCTCACACTGAAAGACTAAACTGCTTAATTATGCTGGGGGATGTCAGTGCAGCTGCTGCCCTTGTGCTTTGCTTTAAACCCCCCAAAGTGGTATTTAGGCTGTGTGTGATGGTGCTCCTAGGTATGGAGTTTGGGTGCTCCATGTTGTTTCTGAATTACCTGCTCCAAGCAGAGCCTGGCCTTGTCTTCTGGAACTGTGGTTTCCTTTCACCACTTGAATTCAGCTGTTGGGGTTTCACCAATGACCAAAGCCCTCTGTGGCTTGTTTTTTTTTTTGGGGGGGGGGGGGATACCATAGCCAAAATGTTTCCAAAGGGACGGCAGATTTGTGTTGGTCTGTTGTGTAAACAAAGTTGTTTCACAGTAAGATGAAGAATTTTTCCAGGATGTTGTGAAGAGAAGCTATTTCTGGTGAATGCAGGTAGTAGCAGCCCAGGGAATGAACATTCAAGAGGATTAATATAGTTTGAAGAAATGAATAGATATGATTGGGACTTAAAAATATTCCAGGAGAAAGCCTAGTTTACAATAACCTTAATTGTAGAAAAAAACCCCCAAGCCTAAACCAACAAATATCCAGAATTAGATTGCTTTTCTATGTTGTGCAAAAGCACTATTCTGTTGGTTTTTTTTAACCTAATTGACAATTTTAAGTTGCATTTGTCTAACACTGTTCCTAAACTCGCTTTAAATACTCAACATTAAAAAAGCTAATTTGTCTAAAAAGTCTTAGTAGTGTGATTAGGTTTTTTTAATTGCATGCTCAATTTCACTGAAAAGATGATGATTAAAAAAAATCAGTGCCAGACACAGAAACAGTGTTCAGTTAGGCTGTAAGACTTAGGCAACTTCATCTTTCTTGACAGATGCCGAATTTCTCCATGTAGATAAGCTTAAAATTTAAAAAAAAGGGAGAAAGTACAAGTGAAGCTTGTCTACCTACTTGCAAAATGACCAGCAGCAACATAAGCAAGAAAAACCCACCAAAGTTTAACTGCAGCTTCATGATACTTTGGTTTTGCTTTCTAGGTCGCCAAAGTACACTTGTGTGTCTCCAACAGAATAGGAGCTGGTGTTCTTCAACACTAATTTTGGTTGATGCTTCAGCTAATCTGAAATTTGAAATTATGCTCTATTTTAAAGATATTTTTGCAGTTGCAATTAGATTTCTCAGCAAGGATTAGGTTTGTAGCTTTCTATTATTTGTGAACACAAGGTCTGACATTAGGAGGTGTTTAGCAGGTGTTTAGGTGTGTCCACTCCCATTGAAGGGATTAGACCATGGACATAAGGTACAGGAGATATATTATCTTGTAGGACTGAACCATTTCACTTCATTTCTGACTTAATCAGTGTTTGAAGTCAAGTTTCAGGGAATGAATGCTTACTCTTTCCATTTCATTTCTATAAGATGCTGCAATGAATTGGAAAATTATGCTTCAAGAATACATGAGAACATCTGTTACAGTACTAGTGAAATGTGCATTTCACATGCCTGGCAGAAGAAAAATCAGTCCTTTAGATCTCTATGTATTTTGGAGTTGCTTTTTTTATTTAACCCCTTCAATATTTTTCTTTTCCCTCGTAAATTTTTCTCCTCTTATTTGCAGAAGACCTAAAATTAAGCCTGCAACATTTTTTCAGAACTGTAGGATCTTTAAACAATTAATTTGCTAAAGTTACTTACAATTTAAACTTGGACTGTGGATTTGGATTTTGCTTAATAAATCAAGTTTGAATTTTAAAGCCTGATTTATATACAGGAAGATCTCTTTGTTAGGGTTTTTTTCCCTCCTGCTTTTGTGAACTACTCTGTATAACATTTTTGATACAAAATGTGGATCCCTTTTGCAATCGAAAGATACTGGACTGTTTCTCTGAATGTTGGTGTATTAAATATACTAATACTGAGAAGTTTTCAGTAATAGAAGGGATGATTTCTATATTCAGATGTGCCCCTGTTGTTTTTTAAATTTCTAATAGCAAGTGAAGATTTTGATAAATTGTGTTTGTTACTATTGATGCAGTTGTACTTAAGTATCTTTGTTCCTTCCTTATGGTTGATCCCATTCTATGACACTGCATGGCTGACATTGTTCTGGAGGTTAGTTCTGCAGGATTACTCAAAAAACCCAACCCCACTGGGAAAGGAGAAGAACTTTCAAAACAGAAAGGTGAGGAGGGTTCCAATCACACTGGTCATATAAGCTGGGGTCAGCTCCTTGTGTTCAGACACACTGACTTTAATCTGTAGGTTCTCCCCTAGATGTAAATGTACCCTCAATGCTCATGGTGATCTTTTTGGTGAATTAGGAAGCATGGTTAACACTGAAATTAAAAATTGTCTTCCAATGATAGATCTGTTTTATTGGGAATTATTTAACAGAATGTGAACAATGGCTGTGAGTCACTGTGACTAGAAGATGCTCAGTTATTGGGGTCTTAAACTGGGAACCTCTTATGCTGAAATGTTTAAAACTACTGTAGATACTATCATTTAAAGCTCTGGACCTATCTGAGAAATAATTATTTCTTTCATCTGACTATTGATGCTTGATGTATTTGTTGAATATTCTGCCAGCTAAGAAATGAATTTGCTAATGAGAAACAAAATGACTATAAAGAACTGGAATTATGAACAATGAGTTAGGCTCTGAAAAAGCTGTGCAGATTCTACTTAAAACCCCTCCTGCTTTGGAATATAGGATATAAAATTTACATACTCTGTCGCTATCTGAAATAAATAACAATTGTAGATTTTATTTAGTAAAAATAGGTGGTATTATACTCTTGCATGTTCAGTTGTAACAGGCTGTGTACAGAATCTCTTTATATCAGCTGTGGTTGCTGCAAATAACTGAGTATGTTTCCCATAATTTGTCTCTATAGGATCACTTTGGTGATTGTAGAGTTTTCCGTGAAATGGTTTTGGTGGCTCAGAATTAATTTAAAGCATACAGAGTTGAGTGGAACAGTTATATGATCATGTGACACTTGTGTGAGGAAAGATTGATTTGATACAAAAACACTTTGCTGGCTGTTTTTCTTTCTGCTCACAGATTTTTTGTACGTGTGTGGATTTAAAGGGAGTTTAATGTTGCAGTTTTGTCTTACCTTCTGCCAGAGTCAATTCAGTGCCAGTTCTAGTTAAAAGATATTCTTTCTTCATGGTTGTCATATACCAGGAAAAAAAAAAGTTAGTATGCCATAGAGAAGGACAGAACTTTTATTTAGCTTTAATTTTGTAATTCAGAACTATTTTCCTTAGACTAGTGTGCATCATGAAATAACATCATATATTCTTCAGCTCTTCTGTGGTAACAAGTGGCATCCTACTCTGTGAAAAAACAAATTATTAAAAGAAGGTAACAATTCTGGTGAAGGACTTCTTATAAGGGAGGGAGTGTTTTTCAGCTGTAATTGGTTACATTCTGGAAGTGTAGGGGAACCTAGGTTAAAATAATGCGAGAGCAATTGTGTTTGTGAGCAAAATGAAATACATTTTTTGAAGAGAATGTGCCTGGCATCTTAAGGAAAGGTCTGTTGTGTGCAGGAGTCCACAGAAGAATAAGCTCAGGAGCTGAAACCTGAGGGGAACCACATGATGGGTGTTGCTGCTGTTGCCTCTGCAGAGGATAGCTGAACTTGTGTTTTGATTATTGAGAGAATGGACAAATTTTAGTAAGCAATGGGATATTGCCTCATCTGGAGCTGTCATAATATACCCTCGTACATGATGCCTAGTGGCACCCCAGATTACATGCTATTTTAAAAAAAACCCAAAATGTAAAACAAAATAGAACTGAAAATGCAGAATACATTACTTACCTCCTGCTGTACTAAGCATCTTTCTGTTTCCTGTGTCCTTTAAAGCTGTGCCTTAAAGATGCACAAACCTCTCTCTCCACCCCATGAATATCTTTATTTGAAGTAGCAGGACAGTGTACCCTTAAGCCATGTGCCATTCCACTATGCTGTTTAATTTCAGGATTGCCAGGAGAAATCTTATTCTGCTGCTTGTCTTTCAGAACAGTGTGAACATTGCATCTGTCTTGGCTCACTGCACTGATTTCCAGTTGCCTGTAATTGCATCCAGAAATGTTTGTGAATTAGAGCGCTTGGTGAAGTAGAGGTAGACTGTGCATACCAACCCCTGCCCTCTGCAGCCTGGCTGGAGTATCCAGAAATAAGAGGAAATTTCAGCTCCCCTTCAAGAGTAACACTGGGAAAAAATGCATTGCAGTAGATTGTTGCAGGAATGACACAAAGGACATGGTTGCAAGGAGGTCGGAGAAACCCTGTTTTGTTGGAACAAAGTGAAGCTAAAATTTTGGGTATATGCATCATGGCTAGGGCTTTGCAGCCTGGCAGTAACTGGTGGCCCAAGGGTGGAGTAAGATTGATGGCTCACTCATTCCATTGCCCATTCCCATCAGGTGCAATCTGGTTAAAAGCCTCAAGCTTTTTCCCTTTATCCAGAGCCTTTGTCTTGGTAATACTAAAAAAGAAGCAGAGCAAACCATGCTTTGTTTCTTCTTAATTAGTATATAAACATTGTAGTTAATTTCCTTTAGATGCTGGATCTGGGCTTCATCATATGGAAATTGTCCTGGGACTGTTTGTTAAATTGTTTCTTTTACAACTTCGTGAGCTGTTTCTGATGTTACATGGATCCCATTTTCCTAAGAGTCAGTTTAATGATAATTTTTTACATGAATTTTTGTGGTAGTTCATGCATGTCTTATTTTAGATACTAGAATTATTATCTAAGCTGGTTCTATAGTTGTCCTCTCCTACAGATCAATCCCAATCAATGACAATAAATGCAAATTTATTCAAAGATTATGGGGAGCTCTCCAAGATGTGTTTATAGCTGCAAGTCATCGGTTTTCATAGTCCATCACATGCAGTGTGTCTACTGATCTGAACTATCAGAATGGTCCCATTAGAGGAGACAATTTTAATTTCTTCAAAACCCTGTGAGCAGTGAACTCCTTATTTCTAGTGTACCTGTTATGAATGAAAAAGGGTTTCCTCAGGAGAAACCAGCAGGGTATTGTTTTAATAAGAGGTCAGCAATGAGGCTGTGCTCTGTTCACTGGGTGCCAGCAGTATGACACTTAACCCAGCTTTTGGGTGCTCAGCAGAGCACAAAGTAGTGAGAAGCATCTGGATTATGGTTTCCAATTACTCTGTGGTATAGGGTTTATGTAAGAAACAATAAAAAGTAGAGGTTGGGTTTCAAACTCTGTTACCTTTGAGTTAGGTATTTGTTAGAAGTCTACTTTTGAGCAAAACCAGTAACTTTTAAATGCATACAAATATATTAGTGCATTTTCATATTTGTTCAAAATTCAGAATGTTTTGGAAACTAATGAAAACAACTGGTAGAAATAAACTTAGCTTTATACCTAAGGTATGGATCTTGAGCCTGAAAACTGGATTGGTTTGATTCCAAAAGACAAAAAGGTTTAGTAATTTTGATAGAATAAAATTCAGGTTTCAACTAGTGTAGACTGACTGAAATTGTGTACTATGCTAAGAATAACATTTATTTTAATGCCTTAATTAGTCTTTTGTTGTTGTTAGGAGGTTTGCTTCTAATTGTTGAATTGTAGTGTTTTCATCCCTCGGGTTCCCAGTTACTTGTCAGGTGTTCACCCAGTGATGCAGCCTCTATGGTGCTGATCACCAGGTTGGGTATTGGTGGCCCTTACAGCACTGCGTGGTGGCTGACAAGGTTTGGAGTCCCACAAGTATTTCCTGGTTTAGAAAGGGCAACTTCAATTTGTCAGAGAAAATTTTGTTTCCAGATATTAGAATTTCTTTTGTTGTGCAACTGATATTTCAAATACAGTACTGCATTAAAAAAAAAACCAGACTTGAGACTGTTTATCTGTGAAAAGTCATCTGCAATTACAAAATGAAGACATTTTCAAGAGTGTACTTATAATAGTAGGAAAAAAAAGATAATTCTGTTTCAAGTTAAGTACATTAATCCTGGGTAATATATTTAGTCTTGGGGAATAAATTTATTCAGATTAAGTGTTGTTATATATTCCTTTCATTAAGAAAACTGTCTTTGTGAGAACATAATGATTGACTTTGAGGTGTTCATTCTTCCAATTAAGAGGGATTTTTTTCCTCCTTAAAAAGCAAATTTAAACTTGTAACCAGTCTTTAGGATGTCGAAAGTGCAATAAAGTGACTATAAAGGAGAAATTTTGACAGACTTTTTAGGCATCCCACAACTGCTGTCATCATTGTGTTAGCTCTTCCAAATAAATGGATAAAATTCTAATATTCATAGTCAGTCTGAAGTATTTATATATTCTTTCAAAGATTGTAATGTTCGTCATATGCAAACAATGTTGTTTTTGTCATATGGCTTTAGTATATTTTTAGGAGGTGTGTTTCAGTTTTTCTTTTGATGAAAGTAAATTTTGCATGGATATTAAATGCTTTGTCTAACAGAGGCTTGTTAGCAGTACATTTTATAAGCTCAATTAATAAATATTCTCCATGAGGCAAATTTAAAATGAGAATCGAAGGTGTACTTTTTGTTTGTTTTTAATTTATGGCAGATATCTTTGCAGGTATCTTTTTAAGAATGGTCTATTCATGATTCTTAAAAGAATTTGAAGATCTGCAAATATGCAAGTTTTTTTCTGCTGTTACTATTTTGATCTTGCTCCCAATTGGTCTCAGTAACTGTACCTTACATGAATTGAAATTCATGTCAGTGTGGGGGCTTTAATAAATACTTCCTTACTTAGGGCTTTCATACTTTCATTTAGGCTTTGAGAGGCATTTTTCCCTAGGTATTTTTCTTGTTAGAATATGGC
Organism: Chloebia gouldiae; assembly: GCA_003676055.1. Taxonomy (NCBI): domain Eukaryota; kingdom Metazoa; phylum Chordata; class Aves; order Passeriformes; family Passeridae; genus Chloebia; species Chloebia gouldiae. The sequence continues at coordinate 32,368,216 of QUSF01000008.1, read as the reverse complement.
TTGTTCTGTTAATTAAGTTTATAGAAGGAAATACAATGACATGTTAAGGTGGAATCTGTGAGGCTTAGGGTGGGCTTAAGCTCCTCTGCTCAGTGTTTTGCAGAGCTGTTACAAAATTTGAAGTAGCTGAGGTGGAGCATTAAGTGGAGAAGGGTGGAGGGGTGTGCTTTATTTTGAGTAGGTTGGCACAGCACGCCAGCCACTGGTGAAATAGATCATGTGTAGTGCAGTTTGCTGGGATGGAGGGGTGAGATGTGAGCGTGTGCACAGCTCACTTTTAGTGAGAGAGAACAAGGGTAGAGGAGTTCCTTGTGCAAAGAAGTATTTCAAGAGGAGCACTTTTTATGTATGTAGCTGAAGAGTTGGTACCAGCTGATCAGGTCACATCCAAGGTATTTTTTTTGTCATTTAAACACCTGGAACTGGAGAAAGATGAAATGTTGAATTCTTTGGAGGGGTAGGCTTATGGTCATATAAGTACTGCACAGTTTGGCTTCAAAACTGTAAGATTTCTTCTTAAAAAAAGCTTGCTGTAAATATGTGGCTTTCTGACAACCAGTATATATTTAGCTGATTTTAACTTTTTCCTGTCATAAGTCCAAATTTTAGATCAATTTGATTTAGACAGATGTGTTCTGGATTCGGGAAGCTACAGGGAAACTGATTGAGAGATGCATCTTGACTTTTAGTGGTCAGGATTATGGCAATAAATATAGTTACATGGTTAATGAGCTGTATGGATTTTCATGTAATCTCAGGGTTGCTATCTAGTTAAAATTTTGACGTAGCTGATATATTTAATGGAAGGATTTATCCATTTAAAACAAACCAGTAGAGGAGTTCTTCTGTTAGGATAGTGAAGTTGGCCTATGCAAGGCTCTGTTCTCAGTATCAGTTCTCCTGTATTTGCAGGTTTTCTAATCTCTGCATTGTAGGTACACAATTCCTGTGGTTGGCACTGTTCAAATCCTTCCCTTTACCTTCTACATTGGCTGCTTAACTCTTCTAGAACTTCTATGTTGGTATCTAGTTCAAATGTTTAAAGTACTCTTTGAAATCTGACTATTTTTACATGGCTTCAAATTGCTTCCAAAGTGCATTTAAACTAGAGGTGGTTAAATGTTTTTGGTTGGGATGTTGTCTGCTTATCTCTTGCATTTAATGTTATATTGCCCTTCTGTTTTGTGTAAGTGTAAACATTCCTGAGAATGGTCCCTTCCTAATTTCTATAGCCTCCATCATAACCTCCTGAAATTTTAGTATGGTTATGTTCATTCTCTGATTTCCATGAAACTGATAGCTGATATTATTCTTGCTTTCATTGTCCTGTTTATTAGAGTATGATATTTGGCTAATTAAATTTATCTGCTTTTCTTTTGTAAGTATGTAGTTCTCATAATTTGATAATTATTTTCAGAAGATTTTATTAGAACTTTCATAATGATAAGAGCAACTTCTGTACATAAAGTTACTTGGATCCTTCTTTGTAGAATAATTTAAACTGTAGAAATTCAGGAGTAAAATGAAAATCATGAAAAAGAAATACATAAAGTTCTGTTAGTGCCTTTGTTCCACCAGTGTTCCATGTTATGGAGATTTTAGATTGTTGGTCAGTTTTAATGCATTAAAAATATAAACTGAGATTAGGAATTTAACAGTGCTAAATATTTATAGCAGAGGAAAGTCAATAACTTTAGGAAAATTAAGGATTATGGACCTTTTGTTTGCAGTTTCCAAGTGTATGAAAAAGGTTAACCTGGATATTTAAACTTGCTAATAAATAGCATATGCTTTCTCAATAAATTATTCAGTTTTGCTCCTACTAGGAACTTTTAAAATTGGTAAAAGTAATATTTCTTGCTGTAACTTTAGAGCAGTTACATTTGCATGCTGTGTTAGTTATGTTTTTTTTTTTTTTTCTGAATTATTGTACTTTTTGGAAGATCAATATTTAGACAAAATTATTTTTCATTTCCCCTTCCCTTTGTTCCTGAAGCTTTTCCAGTTTTTAAACTAAAATTTAAAATATCTTTTTTTTTTAATTTGTCGTACAAAAAGGGATACAGTAGACTAATTTTTTTAAACAACTATCTTGTAAACTCATCTAGTTTATGTTCTACTGACTGAAACAAAATGCTTATACATAAATCAGTCTCTCTGCTCTTGATTATTGAGGGCAGTGATGCAGGGACCAATTCTAATAGAATTTGCAGGGAAGAAGTCAATTGAGTTTCGACAGGGGTCATGTAGGATCCATAAACTCCCATGGGACAGTTATCAAAGATGTAACTGTATGCAATGGAGCATAACAGAGCTAATGCCTTTTACTTACTTATTCTTGATTGAACAATTAGTTTGACAGTGGTCACCATGCACTTTGCCCTTATTAGATAGGTTTGATAGTACAGACAATCTTACAAGACATTTATAAGCTTCAAGGTGATTTTAAGTTCACAGGTAGTTCTCCCAAAGAGGTGCTTTGCTATCAGTTATCAGAGATTTTACTTTTGCCTTCTTGGGTTTAACTTATACTCAATGTGTTAGTTCTTGATACTATCACTGCTTTATAAAACCTAAAAATTATGGGTTTGCCAAGCCCTATTTTAAGTCTTTGTTTTAATTGGTTAGTTGGGCTGGTGCCACATAGCCCCTAGAAAAAGGAGAACAAATAAATTTACTGTACATACTGGTGTCCATCTGTGTGTTTGTTTTTGAACAAAAATTACGCTATGACTGACTCATTTTTCTTAAATAGAGGAAAAAGAAATTCAGGTTATAATTAACCGGCATACTTCTTAACGTAATATTTCTTGTATTTTTTTAAATGGTTAAAAATAATTGGCAATTTATATTGGAGGCATTTGCCTTAGCTATTTATGCCTGCAATTAATGTTTACTAATTGTGCTACTTTTGTGGTGAGTAGATTACTGTAGCAATAATCCTTATGGCAAAAATAGCATATAACACATAGCTTTTGTTCTGTACAAAACAAATTTACAGGTGGTATAATAATGTGTCATCTCATTCAGTGTTTGTGTTTTGAACCAGTATTAAATTGTTTGTCTCATGTCCAGATAGGGAAACAGGCAGGAAAAGTAGAAGTTGTGCACCATTTTAAATGCAAACATTAACAGATTGGCTTTAAAATTGGTTTATAGTTTTTACATATATAAAGTATTTCTGGCCAAGTGTGGTTAGACAGTAAATATTTGAGAGATTTCAGTATGCACATGTTACAATATTGAATATTAAAAAGTATTCAGTGAAACAAAGTAACTTTAGTCAGATCCACATCTGGATATATGTTCAAATAATAATTTTCCTTCTTTTGGAGTCAGAATGTAATTATTTTGATACAGTTCTTACACAGCAGCTGAGTTCTTAATTTAGATGGATTCAAAACTTAGTTTAATTGCAAATCATTCCTGTCTTCTACAAAATAGTCAAGTTATCAACATTTTTTCTTCTGACAGAAGTATAGGCTTTATCACCTGCAGCTGTTGACTGATCATCAGTTTCTGTGAAATCCAATTCTATACATACATTTGAAGAAAATGAAACTGTAAAAAAAAAAAAAAGATAGTCAAAGTGAAACCACCACAATATGCCAGGGTTTTTTGAAGACACAATTTTTTTTCTCCAAATTTTAAGGTAAGAGTGGCAGAGTATCTGAAAAATTAGAGAAGGTGTAGTGTAATAGCGGGTGAAATGAATTCTTCTCTATTACTGCAGCTTTGTCTGTTGTAGGGGACTTTTTTGGTTCCTGAGTCATTGTAAGTTATCGGTGCAAATGGAATAATGTGGAAATAGCAGTGTTATGTGCAACAATTCTCTGTCCTTGTGATCTTAAATTCACTGTCTTTTTAATTTTTATTAGTAATCATCTTGCTGCTAGATTAAGGTTATCTTTGAGAACTCTTGCATTCAACTCTCCATGCATAATCTGTAAATACCTAGTTTTCTCTTCTACTTGATGAGAGAGAGCAAAGAAATTTTACTGTGTATTAATTCTTGTTATCATTGATGGCAAATGGTTAAATGCAGACTGAGAATCTATGATAATAAGGTTATCTGTTTCCATTTGCAGTAGAATTTTATTATTCATTCTTTATAAACCATTTAGGAAGGGAGTATGGGCTACCATTGATTAGTCTGTAATTAGTGCTCACAGGCAGTATGGTCGGAGCTGTGCTGGAGGGGAAAATTTACCGGTTTTTAAAAGCTTCATGACTTGTGTAAAGGAGCTAAAGTGCAGACTCCTGAGTGTATGAAATTGCCATGTTTATCATCTACATAATATCATATACCGAAATGCTACTGTGAGTTCTGCTTTATGTGCAACTGTTCCTCAAAGTGAGGCAGGAGTATCATGCATTATTTTCATAGCAGATTGAACATGAGGCAATTATCATTAAGCCGTTTGATGGTGACGCTTATTCCCCAAGTCAGGAAGCTAGAAATAGGTATTCCATAACAGATCGGGAAAAGGCTTTTCAAAATGACCACGTACTCTGTGCAGATGCACAGTGGAGCATCTGTGCAACCTTCAGGCAGTCATTTTTATGCATTAGTCAGAGCATCAGTCTTTGTGTGACTCCTGTGGGGCATGCAAACAGTGCTCAACTGTTACTTTGCTGAAAGATTTTCTTGCCAAGTTTTTTTGAAGTACATCATGGGGTAACATACAAATGGAGCTGAGATGTAATGCCTGAAAAGCCTATCTGGGAGTCTGCCTCACTGTTCTGACTTGTGTTTATTCTAGAGTTTGTCTTCCGTTAAGTATCAAACCTTCACAGGTTAGCTACATGTCTTTCTTTAAAGCAGTTCCCTGCGTAACACTAAATTTAGTCAAGCTGCCTAATGTGTAATGCCAGTGCCACTGACAGGGCTTGGTGATACTGTTCTGCTGGTGTTTGAGCTCACTGAAGCCTCCAGAACATAAGAGGATTATGTGGCAGCAGTGACTGGTTGCAAGAGAAATTTGGGATGCTCCAAATTGCCCCTGTGGAAGAGGGAGAGGCAGCATGTCCTTGGCAAGCAGGGTGTGTGTGTCCGCCTGTGCAGTTGTGTGCATTTCTTGTGGTATTTGCTCGCTAAACAGCGGTGAAAAGGCAGAGGGCTGAAGGTGCTGTTGCTCTGAGTCTGGCCACGTTGCCTGCCTCTGCAAATGCTGGTCTGCTGCCAGGGTGGGTGATCAACATCTGTGGCTCTTCCTCTGAAATGCTGCCTTGGGCTCTTTTGAACTTGGATCTCTTAAAGTTGCATGGTTTTCTTGTCTGCCTCCTTATTCCTTGCATTTGCTTCATGCTTTTATCTTGTTTTCTATTTCATTCTTTGTTTTGTTGCTTTCCAAACAAAATACAAGTTAATTTCCTCCTGTAATGCGAGTTCAGAATTGAAACTGATGCCACAATACTTAAATGTTTTCAAGAATTTATGACAGTGACCCATTGCCTCTTCCTGCATTGTGGAAAATAATCAATTGCATAGAACTCAAAACAATGAAGTGAAATTATTTGATATCTGTTCATTTAGAGTTCAGTTGAACCTGCAAGTGATCAGCTGCAGGGGAGAAAATAAAGAATTCCCCCTCAACCCCTACGAAGTGAGGAACAGGGAGGATTTGGAGAAAGATGTCTTTCATAATTGCAAATATTGTATGAAAAAAGATAATATTCGATGTGAGAATATAGGTTTTCAGGTTGCATCTTGTATTTAAGTCATCACTGACACTTGAGCATCTATAATTGAGGATATATTTGTCCTCTTCTTATTACTGTAAATAGATACTCTCTTAAAATTACGTATTGTAGTAAAGATTTGTATAATTATAGTCTGTCTTCATAGCTCTATCTTGAACATGGAAAAAACATTGATTCATACAAATTTTCTAACAGGTGAGTGATCATTGGAAGGTGTTTTGTGTAGTGGAATATCAAAGTCAGTTATGGATATTCCCAGTCTATTAACTTGTATAACTTTTCCTTTCCTTTTTTGGTATGATGAATGGAGGAATCTCTATCACAAACTCACAGTCTTATTGTATATGAATGTTCCATCCTCTTTCAGATAGATTTGCTAAATTGTTTCACCAAAGAGCTACTTTATTTTTTTTTAACAGTATTTGTGTAGTTATTGAATGAATATGTAATTGCAAGTATTTTAAGTTTTTATCCTAAATATAGTAAGCTTCCTTGTTACAGAAATTACAAAAAGAGTAATTTCTACCATTTATAGATGCTGATTTATTTTTTATTAAATATGTATATTTTATTTTTTTTAGTATGTATGATTTTATTAAATATGTATATTTAAATTTTTTTAAAATGAAGTTTGGTTATACTTTTAGTTACTATGTTTTTAATCCATTTATCCCCAACAGTACCATTCTTAAATGTGCCATTATATAAAGGAATCTTTTTCTTTTCCTTCTTCTTTTGATTTTTTTGGTGGTAGTTTCTGTGTGGGATTTTTTTATCCTCAGTTGTTTTTTTGTGGTTTATTTTTTTGTTTGTTTGACTCAGTTGAGTGACTTGTTTTTTCTACTACTGCATTTATCCAGCAATAGTGTAGTTGGTAAAACTTTGTCAAAGACTTCAGTGGTACAGTAGAAGTTCATTGCTGAGCAAGCTCATGGCATTCTGCTGTGAAGGTCAGGGCTTTTGGACTTGGAAGTCAGCACTGGAGAAAACACCAGTTCTCATTCCCAGAGTAGGCAGATTTCCTCCTTTCATTTACCTAATTGCCTTTATCCAGTATTTTTATCTGCAGCTCTCCATTCATCCAGCAAACACATTTTCCACTAGAAAATGCTAATGTGTAATTTTTTAATGTATGTATTCTAAGTATGCTTTTGTAAACAAAATTTTTCTTATGTTAGAAAATGTGCTTGAACAGTTTAAATCCAATAAGTATTTAGGAAATTAATTCATTTTTTCAAGGCATAACCAGGAAAGTTTTTGTATATTTTGGTAATTACACAGAATGAGAAAATTTTAGGAGTAGGAGACATCCTAAAACAAGTAATTCCTTTTTCAAAGTGCATGACATGAATTCACTACAAAAATGGTCATAAATTGATTTTTGGTTTATATTTTTATAAGAATTATAAGGATTATAGGATGATAGGATGATGTATTCTGCCAGTTTCTCTGCTTGCAATTAATTTAGGGTATCCTGAATATGTTATTTTAATACTACAGAAATTAAATATAATGATGTAATTAATTTAGGATTTAATTTTTCTTGCCAGCATTCTAAAATGTCTGCACTTAAAAAAAAAATCTAATTTTCTTTTCAAAGTCAAAGTTCCTATGAAAATAAAAGCACCTTCTAAGGCCATGTCCAAGTGTTAATAAATTGATAGTCTGTTTTTATCCTTAGTTAACAGAGTCCAGATCTCAATGATATTTTTTTTTTCCCAAATTTTTTTTGGTATTCAGTAGCACTACTAAGTATATAATAATTTCACTCTAAAAGAGAGTTGTACCATGATCTTCTGGTGTCCTAAAACAACTGTTTTGGCACTGCCTAGTTTATCTTAATCTGTCTGATATTTTCATAGGATTTATACTTTGGTTTGGGGTTATGTGCTTATATGTATTTAGTTGATATGTATATAGAGCAGATGACTGCATATTTATTTATTTTGGCAATATCATTAATTGTTCAGAAGACTTTTATCCCTAAATCCCTTAGTTTTCCAGGCAGACCTAGAACATCTGTTTGTAATTCTGTCTTGGACATTGCCAGCACAGTTTAGTCTTAGAAACTCACTTCACATCTTAGCTTAAAATATTCACAGACATTTTCAAGATTCATGAGTTTTAGAAGAACAATTAATACCAAATACACTCTAATCCAGATTTCCACACAAGTTTATTGAAGGTCATTATGAATATGAACCTGGCAGTTCCCTTTTCCAGTCAGGTAGGTTAAGGAATTTCTGCTGTCTCTTGCTGGTTGAGACACTGCTGCTGCTCACCTTACCCATAGTTTAGGATGAGGAATATAGAAGAATGGTATAAGATGGTTGTGTGTGATTCATCCATCAGTTCCACTAGTTCTTGCCTCATCATGTTTGTTTTTTGCCTTTTTTTTTTTGGCAAATAATGGAACTTGTGGATTTTTTTTTTTTTTAAATTAAGGCAGTGGTCAAAGCCTTAGGGATTTTTTTTCTCTCTTGAAGGAGGGCTCATCTTCAACAGTGCAAAAGACCTAGTATCATGCTTTTCTTTTTATCAAATTAGGAGAAAAAGTAGCATTGTATGAAGTACAAAAACGTAGCCCTGATTCCAGAAATTATTCTGTGCCATGTCTTCCATAATATGCTCCCAATTTAAAGTTGGGATGTGTGTATATATATATATATATATATATATATATATATATATATATATATATATATATAAAATAGCATAAAGGGAAGCTTTTCAGTTTTGTGAATATTTCTGTTGTGAAGAAATTCTATAAAATTCAGGGGTTACTGATGTGAAGCTAACACATTTTATTAATTACTAATTATTAAGTTGTAATTATTAATTACACCTTAGGCTGACTTCAAAAACACTGGTGCACAGCAGAGGGGATGCCACAACTCAGCCCTGCTGAGTAAGGGTGTTCCAGGACATCAGAAATACCTATATAACAGCAGACTGAAAATTCAGTCTGCTTTAAGGAAGAAAACAAGAATTATTTTAAAGTAAGAACACAGCTTAATTAAAATTTGTAATTTTTCTAATTGTCTGCCCTGAACAAACATACATTCTTTAAACATAACCTGTTCTATGTGAAAGCCATCATACCAGTAGGATATGTAGTATATGCCCTTTTCAAAATACAGTTTACTTTTAAATTAAATAACCCAAATCTGTGTGGATCATCGATGGGTTAGATTTTGGACTTGAAATCTGAGTGGTTTCCTTGACTGAATTCAGTTTTGTTCCATGGTTTGGAGCTGTGAAGCAATCTCATTGTCCTCAAAGGTGAATTTTGCCATGGTAACAGGAACTGCATTGTACTGGGTTAAAGGTATTCCTTACCTTTTTGTCATTAGTTTTATCCTTCCTGTATTGGAATGTTTTTATAATTTTTATTTTGTATTAGCAGAGTACTGATACATATGCAGCACTTACAAATGTGTAAGTGCTGGTATTCTTCAGACAAATATTTTAGTAGTGGGACTTGTTTTTGTGTTGCACTGAACTGTGTTCCTTTTGCTACTTTTTTTGTGAACACAACTGATCTCTTTTTCAGATAGTGTATTCAGGTTTTGAGAACTTCACCAAAAGGAGATGTCAAGTCATTTCATGTGGAATTCTTATATTCAGCTAAAACTGTAGGCGTAATTTGCATTATTTTAGCTGTTTTAATAATCTGTATGAAATAATTCAGAGGCATTAATCCCCTTACTAGCTGAGAAATACCCCCAGTTATTAACAGCCAGTGTCTTGATTAAAATGAAGTAAACCAAAAATCCCTAACCCCCAAACTAGTTAATGCTGACAATTCGACTTTGCTTTTTTTGGTCTGACATTAAGAAGAGACCTTCTTGAACAAGTATTTCCTGCACAGCCTAAGGAACCAGAGCAACAGAGGTTGGTTGTTTGCCTCTCAGTCTGCAAGTCACTTGGTCTCGCACCTGACTTGTGGAGGAACATTTTCTCTGCATCGCTCATGTACAGCTTTGCTTTGTACAGATCATGCTTTCATAAGAAACACTCAAATCAGTTTTTCCTTAAATACCTGTTGCAGTCATGTAATAACAGTGGGGACCCAACAGAATTTACATAAAGCTGTTGGCATGCTGCAGTGTGTTTGAGTGAAGCACAGAACATCTGGCTCTCCCTCCATTTTTAATGACAACCAATTTGGATGTAAAGTTTGACTGGAGACCAGAATGCAAGCAGGAAAGTAAGCTGAATGTAGGATTTATGTAGATCCCTCTGATAGTTTCCAGCCTTTCCAATGTGCACAAGTGTAGTGGTTTTGGTTCGCTGATTTCATATTTCAAAAGCTTCTGCATCACTTCCCTAAATTTTCTTCCTATTCCAAACCACGCCACTAAATCACTTGTGTGCACTGACAGAACTGCTGAAGGGGATAGGGACCAGGGTGGTGTGGAACCTCTTCTGAGTTTCACTGTGTCACTGCAGGAGTGGTGGTGGATGTTCAGAAACAGTGATGAGTTAGAATTTAACATTTTCAGGAGATACATGAGGAAATAACAGATATGAGACGGAAAGTCACAACAGGAATAAAATGCCAATAGAGGTAGTATATGTATGGATAAGAATATATTCATGTATATGCATGCACTTAAAAACTTTTTATTTTGTAATCTTGATGAAAGTGATATTTTTATGAAATAGTGTGGTTGCAATGGGTCATTTCTTCTTGCAAGCTTTTTCAGCTCATTGATTTGGGGCATGGTTAACTTTAGAAATTACCAGAGGCTCATTTTTTCCCCAACATATACTGCTGGCATTTCTTTTATTCTGCAAAGCAGAACATTGCTTTTGGTTATTTAACTTTTTCTGATGCCTATAAGCCATATCAATGCTGACATGCATTAACAAAATCTCCAGCTCTCTCCCAGCAATTGCCTATCACAATAAACCTTCGCTTTCTTCCTTTGCAAATAAGGAATAACATATTTCTCATTTTCCTATACTGTGCTCTGCAGAGTCTCGTTCCATGCTTGTTGAACTGAAACAAATAATCTGATTTCACTCATGACCCATCGCTAAAGCTACGGTTTAATGATTAAAGGCTCATATTTCTTGGCCATGGAGAAAATGAAATTTAACTGAAGACTTATAATGATGTAAAAGTAGTACCTTCTGGAACATAAACCCCAATTTTAACTAGGTAATTGTGCAAAATCCATGGCCAATCCATATAAATTTGTGATTTTCCTTGGTAGTTTAAACCTCCTTGCTGTGTCTATGCCCATTTGAAGCTTCTTCAATACCAGTGGCAATTTTTGAAATAGAACTAAGTGTGCACTGATGTATTTTCATTGGGACAAATCAGCAGGAAGGTAAACTGCAATCTCTTATCTTATGACACATATTATGACTTGGCAGCTCCTCTTCTTTTAATATTTGCTATGGAATGTTCCAAGAGAAACATGAGAACTGGTAGCTAAGTGTGGGGAAGCATGCTGTACATTGAAATTCCCATTATTTAATTAAGAAATAGTTTTTTAAAATTAAAATATTAAAATAATAGCTTCAGATTTTTGAAATCACTTGGTTGTTTCTCATGTTGATGCAACATCATTATTATATTGCCTGATAAAATGAGCTAGAAATGGAGACGCTTTCACTGAAAAATACATGGTAATTTTTGTTAAACATTCAGGATGAAACAAAAGTAGTGGAAATTTTATCTTCATTTCTACAGTTCCATAAGAATTGATGAAAACTTATTTGCAAGTATTATCTGTGCTTCCTCTGTAAAATAGTTTCTGGGAGACACTAAATTATATTGACATTTATGTAGTTTGAAGGTATTTGAATGCCTTTTGTGAAGGTATTGACTGTAGCTAGAACTGTAGCAATGCTAATTACAGAACCAGTTTGTGAGAGAGAGCTGCCATTTACAGACATGCCTGAGCATGTTGATGTCTTTAAGCACATCAGTTAGTGAGATGGAAATTTTCAGGATTATTCCTGGGGTTTGATGCCTTCCTGGTTAAACTCAATTCTTTGTCAAGAAAAATTGTATTAAAGCGAGTGATGACATGGGGCTCTTGGAACTGAGCCGGTTTCTTTAAAAAGATCTTTCTGCTGGAAATGGGCAAATTTTAAAACTTTGAAGATTGTGTAGATTTTCTTACTGAAAATTTCTGTAGAGTGGGTGGGAAGCAGACTTAGGCAAATTAACATTAGGGCTCACAGCTGTTAAATTATAATTCCTTGTTTTTCTCAAAATAAATGGCTGTTACTATAGTTAGAGGCATTTCTTTTGACTATTTTATTTGCTTCTCTATTGAAAAAAGGGAAAGGCAAACTTGGATACCTGTTCTTTGAAACTGAAGAAACTTCTATTATGCTTTTAGCCATTGGATGTCACCAGAGTACAGAGAGTATGTGTTTGATTATGTGGAACTGATTTATGATTTCCCTTGGCTGTTTGTTTTGGACTGGGAAGGCTCCAGCCTTGGAGAGGCTTTCTTAGATCAGTAGTCTCAGCATCTTGGCCAGTTTCATCATATCTCTGACTCTCTTAAATTCAGAATATTGAGCACAAAGTGGGCTCAGCACCTTGTCCTGCATCTGTAGGGGCATTGAAAATAGTGAAGCAGGGGAAGAAGCAAACAAGAGGTGAACAAATATCACCATACACTTCAGCCTTGGTATTTCCCTGCCTGTTACAGTGGCATAGTTGGCAGAGGCCTTGAAAACCACTTGTGTCTCCACTGCACACATTGTGCTGGGATTGCTAATTACTCACTTAGCTCATTTGCTCCCCACTATTGGGTGGTGGTGCCCTGCCAGGTGTGTGGGGCGTGGCCACCTCTGTCAGGTGCCTTTTGGGCAGCCCTGGGCACTGCCTGGGCTCTGCTGCAAGTGCTGAATCTGCAGTGGCTCAGCTGAATCTGGGGATGTCTGCAGCAGTTTCAGTACAAACAGGTTAATTAAAGCACAGGAGACCCTTGCAAAGACCTTTGAGAACCTTTAGAGAAGGTTCCAGTGAGTCTTTAAGGACTTTATGCTTTGCAATGTGAAAAGTTTAGTGAGTATATTTTTTAACACTAAGATTTCTTCCAGGCAATGTGGCATTATAAATGGACTTTGGGCCTTTTTAGCTGTAAAGATTAAGTTTTGGCTATTATATGTATAGTCCTGGTTGAAGGTCTTGCTTTCCATCAGCAACAGTGCAATGCAGGTCTGTGAACATAACAATTTGGTTGTAACTAACTTATAGGAATCAATAGTAAATATATAAATATAAATATATAAATATATATTCTGCATTTTCTGAATAATTTCTGTGTAGTATTGCTGTACGTATAATAATATGAAATACCTTTATTCTTACTGGTGAACATTTCCAAAATTAAGCATTAGTGTGGGACCTATGGAATCCACCTTTCAGTGACATGTAAAGAAGGGATGCAGAAGGGGAGACATCCAGAATCTGTTGGAGAAATAAGTGAGAGATGTGACATAAGAGATTTTATTTAAGTACTTGATAGGAAGAAGCTCTGTGGAATATTTTCAGATCAATGCTTGGAAGTGCCACTCTGATGCAATATGAAAATTCCTGGAAGGAGTATAAAGTGAAAAAGGATTTGAGCCTGGTGGGGAAAAAATAAGACTTCTTGGAGATAAGACAATGCCGTTATAATCAACAAAAGGAGGAATACATTCTGAAGTGGGAAAGGTGTTGAAATAGAGTAAATTAGAGAAAAAATATGAACAGTGACAAGCAAACCAAAATGCCTGCAAAGCTGGACATAATAAAATGACAGGGATAAAATATGGAAGATTTGAAGGAAAATTATGATGGAATGTGTCAGTTAATGGTAATTTTAAAGACTATGCATCCAACTAAACTGAGAGAGAACTGGTTAAGCAGGTATTTGTAAATTTATTACTGGTGTTTATAGATTTGCTAAAAGTGATCTTTCTTCAGGTCTCCCCAGTGTCTCACAGTTGTGTAAAATAGTTTTTGAGATAAACAATGGTACGCTCAGGAATAGTCTGCATTTCTAGGAGGTGAGGATGAACACAATATGAGAATTGCTTTTGTCTGAGGGAAACTTAGGTGTATTTAAAGTGCATCCCAAGAGAAATAGGTGCAGCAGAAAACCATACTGCACTGGAGGGCTGGATCAACGTGGGAAGCAGAATTGCTGATATCAGGAACATCTTCATGTTCTTCCAATGCAAAAGTCTTCACTGAGATTTTATGAGTTCATGACAAGACCACTTCAGATGTCTTCACAAGACAACACAACCTCACAATATCATTTTGCACCTGAGCTGGAAACGAGCTGTTTCTCTGCCCTTTCTGCTATTTGATAGGAGCACATTTTTCCTGCTTTTTACTCCTGTTTTCTATCTTCACAGGTTCTTCAGCTCATAAGTAAGCAGAACTGACTATTCTGTTCCAGTCACCTATATTTGAATCTTAACTTGGATGTGATCTGACCACAAGGGCTAAGCAAGTTGAAAGTGAAAAGTTCACTTGATGTATATCCTTTCCTAATTCTAAATCTATAGGGCAAAAAGCACTGGAATTTATTATGAGCCTATCTGTATTACTATGTCCATCAAAGATTTTTGCCTGAAATATTTTATTTTTTTGTTCATCACTTTCAAAATGTGTTCCATAGGGAATGAAAGATCTTTTGGGCATAGATGTTCACATTTGGAAAAAGAAAAGTAAGTGAATAGGCATTGCAGTGTCTCTAAAAATGTTTATGCTAAAAATACAAATGTGGTAAAGAAAGGAAAGGAGCTAAAAAAAGAAAAAGGCTCATGGAGATATTTTCCTCTGAGAGGGTCAGAGGGGTTTGTATTTCATTGAAAATTATACATCCATATGATGCTGGAAGTAATACTAGCAGGATGTAAATGTTTACATCAGTATGATATTTTAGAGTAACAGCTTTGTTTTGGTGGGACATTGACCTGTGGGTTGAAGAAAAAAACTACTTAGATATACAGAAGATTAATGAGCAAATTAATCATTTTTATAGCAAGAAATGAAAGATGGGATGTTTTATTATACTTAGCTTCATTGGATTTTTCATTGTTCCAGAAATGAGCATTTAAAAATATTCCATGTAGCTTTTTTCCAGGTTACTATGTTATAGATATGACCTTTTCATATTTTGAAATACAATCTTAGTCTTGCACAGTATTTGGCTTTCTTCTTTGATTGAAATCCCAAGGTGGAATGAATGTACTGTGTGACTGAAAATAATCTGTTTAAGCCTGAAATTGCTGGAGGCGTGTTGGTGTGCCCACTGCAGTGAAGCCCTGGAGATGGCCTTGCTTTGAGGGCAGCTGTGTCAAAGCAGCTTTGCAGGGCAAGGAGGTGCCACAGACATTTTGCAGTAGTTACCTGATGCTCTTGGAGCCACCTTCTGCTGGGATGCTGTTTCAGTGTTCTCAGTGGAGGACAGCTGTGAGTTTTGCTGGGGGAATAATTGTAGTGTTTTCACATGACCACTGATTTCAGTTGTGATGGTGTTTGTTTTATTCACCATGAACATAGATAAAGTGTGTAGGTTTGTACTTATGTAAATGTAAAAGGTATTATATTCCAAAGCTAGTCTTGTCTTCTGGAACAAAAAACTCAACTGTTTTGGGATATGCCAAGTGCTTCTCCTGAACAAGTTTAAGGGCCTTGTACTACTGAAATTCCTTGTAAGGTAAATATTTTGGTTTTTAGTAGAGATATTTTTTGGTATTTTAATGTGTAGGTTAGGATGAGAGGTAAATGTTGAATGGAGAAGTAGAATTCAAAGGTAAGATTAAATTTCATGCCAATTTGAGGGTCATACTTTTTAGTATTTATTCTTATAAGTTCCTTTGGAAAGAAGCCCATCTGAAGCATTTCACCATTTACCAACTCAGTGGAGAGAAGTATAATTCTGGTTGTATCTGAATAAGTACTACACTTCTAGTGTCTCTATTTTCAAAAAGTCAATGTTTTTTTTTTATATTCAGTTTAACCATAGGAGCGACATGTCTTTGTGACTCTAGATAACTTTTCAATTTCAGCAAGGAATATCTCACCATTCTTTTTCAAAATAGTGCGAAGAGGTTTTGAAAAAGAAATACTTTTTTTTCTTTTTTTCCCAGCCTTGACTTTGGCTCCTGCATCCTCCAAAAGAAGAAAAAACTAAAATTCCAGTGTAGATTGTCAGGAAAGGTTATATTGCAATGAAGAAATGACTGTAGACCCTTACAAATGCTGTTTAGAACATGTATTTCATAGTTTGCAGACCAGGTATTTTTCAGAAGAAAAAGTAAGATGAAGAAAAGAATGATGGGAGATATACCTAATACACAAAACCAGAGGAAAAAAAAGATCCAGAACCTTTTGTCAGCTAAAGCTGTATGACCCATACATCTGTGGAGTGTGTATTTTAAAACCAAATAAAGACAGTACATATATAAAAAATACCTGTAAGATTTGAACAGAACTGACACCCATTTTAAGCAGAAGGATCATCTTTCTCCTCATCCATTTGAGTTCTAATCTTTCCTTGTAGAATATATGTGGAAATGTTTCAGGGTGTTAAGTGGATGTTTGGGTATACCAGCAAGTAGGCATTCAGTGTTACAAGTAAGATTTCTGAAACCAATATTTAAATTATGGGGAGTCATCCTGAGTGCCAAATTTTTATTTCTGCTAGGAAGTAGTGTCCTTTAGAGTGCAAGTTGTCTTAACTAACCTTTCATCAACAGGTTGGGTGCTTTGGTTGTTCATTTGTTCTCTTTTACCTGGAAAATGCAATACCACTTCCATAGAAGGTTCAGGTACAAAGTAGATGATAATTTTTTGGAAATGAAGTAGATGTGTTTTCCTTATATAAAAGGTCTTAGTTCTCACTTCAATAATGACTCTGATTATTGATGGTTAGCTGTAGTTGCTATCTTTTAACTCTAATTCTACCTCCCAGAATGCTATTTCCCAGTGTTGCTCTTAGGTTAAAAAAATATTAATTTGTATACTTAACAGAGTGAAATGTGCATGTGGAGAATATGGGAGATTTTTTCACTACTTTTAGGAGCAGGGAATTCAAAGGCTTCTTACCTGGTGTACTCATGTTTGCCCAGATCCAGTGTGGGACCTGAGAGCAGTGTACAGCATAGCCTTAGGGCAGAAAAGCGTGGCAGCATTATTTCAGAGGCTGTAGGCCATGGGGCTTGTGGAGGATGTCTTCTCCTCTGCCAACTCATCCGAGACTGCAGAGCAGGTCCAGGGTCCTGGTGAGGGAGAGCCATGAGCCTGCCAGGCTGGGCCATGTCACCACCCAGGGCACCAGAGGGGCTGGGAGCCCCTGCTGTGGACTCAACTCACTGGTTGCAGAGTTGTTTGCTTGCCCAGGGCTTAGATTTGGGATGTTACAGGCACATATGCCCCAGGTTGTGCTGCCTGGCCCTCAGCACTGTTGATCCTTGTCCCTGGAGCCATCTTCACAGTGCCTGGTGCCCATGTCGGTCAGCAATGGGGTAACAACTGGGGACCAAATGTGTTGCTACACCTCATTATTGGGAGAGAGGTGTGGAGGGAAAGCTGTAATTGCATTTAACATAAACCCCTGTGTTCTCAAATCTACCAAATGTAAGATGGCTGTTTGCCCTTCACAGCTGTATTTTTTTTTTTTATTAGAAGACAGAGGCATATTAGTTAAAATGATGAATGGCTTATTTGCCTACTGTAGGTATTGATTGCTTTCACTTTGTGACAGGTCTGACATGCACATACTTGAGAAAATCCAAGATGACTTTATGCACTTGACAGGCTTGACTGAATTGCAAAGGTCTAAGAATTTGTTCAGGAAATTAGTTCAGCTTGACACTCATTGAAAAGAGCTGCTCTTTTCATTCATGTATACAGGGCAGGATTATTAACTGAAAAACAATATCAACAACAGAAATGCAGGAGGGGATTTGTGTGAGATAGTCCTGTTTTCCTGCAAGATGTGGCAGAAGCAGAAGTGTGAATAAACTATGTAGAAAGGCATGTTGAACGCATTCTGGTTATCAGTTCTGTTGTATCTGACACTTGTCTTGTGAGTAGGGCTGAAAGTCAAGTGCCTGCAATCAGCAAAGAAGTGTAGATGCATTTTCATTATAAATTAAGTAGTCTAATTGTATTTGGTTGACTTTGTTGTGGTATTTGAAACTTACTAGATCATTTCCTGGCAAGCAGATGTATTGTGTGATGTTTTTAAAAGTGCACATATTTTTTAAGTTAGGAGAGTGCAGGTGTGGCTCTGATAGGGCCTGATAGTCCAGGCAAACCCTTGTTAACCTCTTCACCTTCTTCTTAAGATTTTAATCTTAAAAAAAAAAAAAAAAAAAAAAAAGAATTCTGGTGAGGAGGTGTCTACTGGGGCAATTCCAGTCGAGCTGTCTTACGTGTTTTTTCCTTCTCATAAGTTTTCTTTTGTTTCCTGTCCATGTCAATCTCCTGGAAATTCTTCTAGCCACCTCTGCATTTGGTGTTGCTCTTTTGCCTTCTCAGTACACATTGGAAGAACTAATTATACAAACAGTGTTTGTAGACCATAATGATGACAAGATTTAGCAATAACCAAATTCCTTAGAGGAAAGATTCTTAACCTGACTATGCTAGAGGTCAACTGACAATCCTGCTTACTTTACGCATATGGGTTTTGGATTTTGTTGTTGTTTTTGGTTTTGGCTGTTTGTTTTAGTACAGGCCAAGATGCTCAGTTTTGCTTGTTTCGTGAGGGGTTGTGGTCATTTGCAAAATCTTGTTTATACTGTGTTGGAAAATTAATAATTTCTTTTTAATTACTACATCTTTATTGCAGCAGAAACCTTTTTAGAGATGAAAGTATAATTGGATCCATTAGATCAAATTTTGTGCATTCTCTCATCCATGAAATTAGTAACATTAGGTGAGATGCAGTAGGTACCTTGTGAGGGAACTGATACTACCTCCAGGTGAAGTTTACAGGTAATAAGAAATGCATGGGAGTATCTGACAGTGACTTTAAAATTCCTTTAATAATGCCTATGACATCAATAAAATATTGAGAAGGACAGAAATATACCAGGGAAATTGCCTTACGTCTTAAAATGTCCTAAAATACATAAATCCTCTATATATGAATACATGAATCTGACTATAAAGGATTTAAGAGTTAGTTCTTTAGATCATGCTCTTTCACACTTAGTATGCCATGTAGCATGATACAGAGATGTTATTAATACAAAGGAATCTTTTTTTTTTGCTCCAGGAGGGGAAAGAAGGATTGGAAGAGAAGGCAATGATTTCATTAGCAGCTTTACTATTCAGCTCTCTGATGGGCATTCTACATCTACTCGTCATTCAAATAAATCTCAAAGATGAATGGATAATTCATTCATTAAATGGCACCAGGAGGGAGTCGCCTTATTCAAATAATCTGACTGAAGTGTCAGTTTGACAAAAATCCCAGTTTTGAGTGGTGCTTAGATTTTTGTGTATGTGTTTGTTACTGCAGCATCGTTCACCCTTGGGGACAAGGAATACAAAAGAAATATTATTGTAAGGTATTAAAGCTTCTGAGGCTGCTGAGGCAATTTGGTGCTTTGTGGCAACACGTCTGCTTGTTGTGTTACAAAAGAAAGATGGAATATGTGATGGTGACTTGACATTAATGATCCCAGTAAATCCTGGCATCTCTTGGAAAATTGCTGATAGATATACCAAGGCCAGGTATCTTTGCAGTGTGTTAAGGTTATTACATCTAGCCTTCTCATGGAAGAATGTGAAAACTGTAGGAAGGACTTCTCTGATTGTTGTGGGTATTGATTCATTTAAATTAATCTTCCAGAAAGTTTTAATTACTCTGCTTTGGAAATCTGCATCTTACCTGCTGCTGCTGGGGCTATGTGGTACATCAGCGTGTTTGGGACTAAAATTGCACATGCTCCATTTGTAGACTCTGAACTCATTATTGTGTTTTGGTGAATAACATGTAGAACAAATAAAGTCTGCCTTCAAAGTGTTTTCCCTTGAGCTTCTAATGTAAATTGAGGAATATAGCCTCTTCTACCAGAACGTGGTTAAGGTTGTGTCATTACTCAACCTTGAAGATGAAGCAGCTTTCCCCAGCTGGTAAAATGAAGATTTCACACTTGTTTCTAACTCTGAATCATCCTCAGGCATTGCACCTTAAAATTGAAAACCTATTGTACATGTACAAGATTTTAGATTCTGTTTATAGAAATCCAACGGTTGCTAGTTTTTTTCCTCTCAAGGGTTGGCTTTTCAGGTAGTAAGGTACAGGATGCTGTAGGAAAACATCTACTTATATGTGAAATGTTTATAAGTTACTTTTCTCCTGGTAGTTAGTATGAATACCTACAAAATATAGTGTGACAAAATAGGGATTTTTATGCAGTAGAAATGAAAATATTTTTACTTGATCTTAATGAACTGTTCAGAATGCTCTTCTTAATATTTGACCAATGCAGCTGTCTAAACTTCCCAAATGCATATAAGAGTCCTAAGATAATGCATCAGCTCTTACTTTTAATAATTCAACATAGTAAAACTTCGATATAGCAGCAAAATACCTTTCTCACTTGTGGGACCTGAGGGAAAGGGGAGGTTGGTTTTTGCTAGAGGATGGATGCTCCATGGTATTTCAAACCACTACATGGTTTGCCTGTACTCTTCAGTTTTGGCATCATAGCTGAAATAAGTGGGCTACATTGATTATCCAGAAGTTCTAGATTGAAGTTTTTGGGCATGTTGGTTCTGTTCGGTTTACATGTGGCCTTTGGATAGTGTTCTATGTTTTTGAAGTCACCCAGAGAAATGAAGATTTGGGGACAACTAAGTAGTGTAAATAAGAGAAGTTCATATTAGTAAAGCAGTTGGTCTGGGAATCTGACTCTGTGGTATACAGTCTCTAGATGGCTGACAAGAGCAGAGGAGTTTTCTTTTGGTGACAGCAGAAACAGCAAATTACATCTTTTCATTGCATCAGATGGGAGTGCAAGTGAAAAGAGCACATCTGGTACTGATGTGCAGACACCAGGGATCTTGCAAAGTAAAGTCCTTCATCTGATCGTTTAAACTTATCCCTTCAGTTTGAAATGGGTTGTTTTAGGCAGCTATTTGTCAATTAAATTTGAAAGCTGAATTCATCTATATAATAAAATTTGAGGCAGCTAAATGTAAAACACTATACCAATGGAAAGATACCATTACTAAAATTACCTTTAGAAGGGGACAGTGGCATAACTGAGACCTCTTTCCTTGCCTTGTAGAAGGATGGAGAAGGGGCTACATAGGAATAACTCCTGGTGATAGTTTGCTGGGTGTAAGTGAGCCATATTCAGCCCTGTGCAGCTCACAAAGGGAGTTGTGTCATGCATTGAGGTACCTGTTCTTCACTAAGATCAGAGGGGTGGCCAGGAGGAAGTCTGAGGGGAAGTAGTAAGGGTTGTGCTGTCCACAGAGCTCAGATAATAGCTGTCTGTTATGTAAATTGCCTGCCTTTGGTTTTAACAACAAAAAAAGTATACTGTTTTTCCAGCTTAATGAATGATCATAACTCACATAAGCAGCCTTGCATGTTAAGAAATGAAAGTGAATGCTTCGCAGTATTACCAGAATAATGCATCATGCTCAGTATCTTCTACAGGAATATGAAAGGGAGGGGAAGCCTCAAAATCTGTCTCATTTCTACTGATCTGAAGTAAATATCTTATATATTTGGGGTACAAGATTTGCTCTGTGTGTGCTTTCACATTAAATGCTTCCTTACTGTCTAAAAATATACAGAACTTCAGTGATGTTTTTTTAAGTCATATAGCTAAATTAAGACAGTATCAGAAAACACTACTACAAGTCAGGAGGTGCTTTTAACCTGTAGAATGTCATGTCTGGGTCTGGTAGTTCTTCTAGTTTTCATTGGATTTTTATACTTCCCCCATGAATTTTTATTTTGTTTTTATTGTCCACTGATAAGAAGTGTTTTCTTAGTATAGAAATGTCTGCTGATATGTCAACTTCGGACTGTATTATAAAGATAAAATTCGATGTCACAGCCGCAGGTTCACAGCAAGGTCTTGTTTAAAACAGATAGTGATGCTTGCTTGCTTAAGACAAGGCTCAGGTAGTAAATAGATAAGCTAGCTCTATTGCATTGCTCTAATTATGATATTATCTACAAAATCAAACTCCTCGGAGTTATAGCTATGTGACAAAAGCACATTTTATAATTTTCCTGTCGATCCAAAATGGCTCCAGAGGTGCTAAGTGACACAAGTAAAGGGTTGTGACTTTAGCTTTGAACATAACTATGTACAATTTATTCTTGTATTACATTGCATTTTAGACTATTCTTGTTTTTAAGATATTTTTGTGACTTGCAACATTTGGAAATTGCTAGTTAGATTAGAAGGATAAATACAAAACCTCATCTGTATTTATAACTCTTTTTATTTATTTTTTTTCTAAACAGGAATGAAAATCTGCACAGGTGCTCTCAGTGCAAGGTGGCTAAATACTGTGGTAGATCTTGTCAGGTAAGATAAAAATAACAGCTATAAAGGTGTCGCCCTGATTCTTAAAAGATTTTTCTAAAGCCTTCTGAGTTTACATTCTGTGGGAGAATTTTCCCACACAGTTTCTGTAAACAATGTATTGTTTACATTCTTTCGTGGGGGTGGAGAAAATTTGATGTATTGGTACTATATCCAATGTCTTTGCAGAGGTGGCCCAGTGTCGGGCCAATCCTCTACCACCTTGGGAAAAGTATAAAAGATGGAGTCAGAAAATAAACGTGCTTCTTTTACCTTGCAATAGCCGTGGCTCGCGTAGTGCTTTCATGTGTCCTACAGCGACATAAAGGGTCTAAGAAAATAGGCATTTCAAGACTTTTTGTACAGTCTCCATATGTTTTGCATGTTGTCATACCTCCACACTATGATTTATTTGTAGTTTTGGGCAGAATAGGTAAACATGCTGACTTGTTTTATTCGAGTATTTTTAAAGCTACAAATGTGAGATTCTGATCAGTACAAAATAGAAAAATAAGTTGAAATGTGTGGTGTTTGACTGTATTTGGTGAGAGGGGGAGGAATAATTTCTGAGCTTGTCTGTAGACTGAAAGCTCTAAGTCAATTTTGCAGTAAAACAATTGGTATTTCAGGAGTACTTTTTATAATGGTAAATTCTATATTCCAGTTTTTTTATTAGGAAATAAGAGTCAAGAATTGGTTGAGAAGAGAAGATGTAAAGGAAAACTGCATCTCAGGAGTTTTCCAGGGAGAAAAGTGGTGCATGGCATGAGGACAAGGGACAACAGGCTTAAGTAGACGGACCAGAGGTTCACATGGGATACAAGGAAAAGCTCTTGACAGCCAAGAGATGGGATAGGCTGGCCAGGGGGTTTGTGTGATCTGAGGATTTGGAGACTCTACTGGATGAAGCTCTGAACTGGGTCTGACCCCAGACCTGACCCTGCTTTGCAACTAGAGATCTCCATAGACCCACGTAGCCTGACTTAACCTGTGATTCTCAAAGGCCAAAAATCTCAGCTTTTATATTTGACTTGATATAGAGGATTGCCTTGTAGAACACTTGAAGTTTTAAATGGTTCCTCATAGTTTTGCACTGTGTTTTTTTTTTTTAAATTTTTTTGGTGGGAGGCTGAGGGTTGGTAGTGGTTGGTTTTTTGGGGGGATATGTATGTGTAATTTTATTTTCTTTTCCTAAATAGAGAAAAATGAAAAAAAGCAGCTACTGGTCAAAGTAGACTAGCAGTAATACTCTATAACTTTTTAAATTAAGTCTTTGACATTCCAAAGTTCATAGAATGAAAGCATCATAGAATGTTTTGTGTTGGAAGGGACCTTAGAGATCATCTTGTTCCATGGGCAGACACCTTCCACTAGATCAGGTTGCTCAAAGCATGCCATTCAACTTGGCATCAAACACTTCCAGGGGTGCAGCATCCACAGCTTCTTTGGACAACCTGTTCTAATGCCTCACCACCCTCACCATAAAGAAATTCTTCCTAATGTCTAAGCTAAGTATACTCTCAATTTGAAGCCATTCCCCCTTGTCCTTCCACTACATGTCCTTGTAAACAGTCCCTCTCCAGCTCTTTTGTAGCCCCCCCTTTAGGTACTGGAAGGCTGCTGCAAGGTTTCTCATCCTGTTTCCATAGGAATGGTGGTTCAGCTCTCCAGTCATCTTTGTGGCCCTCCTCTGGACTTGCTCCATCTTCTTGTGTTGGGGGCCCCAGAACTGGAGGCAGTACTCCAGCTGGGGTCTCCCCAGAGTGGAGCAGAGGGGCAGAATCCCTTGCTCTGCTTTGGATGCACCCCAGGATGTGTTTGGCTCTCTGGGCTGAAGGTGCCCATTGCTGAGTTGGGCTTCTTGTCAAACAACACCCCCAAGTCTTTCTCCTCAGGGCTGATCTTGTTATGTATCATGTGCTTCTATAAACAATTCTGCTTTAATATAATTTGTAGTGTTCTCAAGATCCCACAAAACCCTCCTTTTGGGAATTAAAACATATGGAGAAGGAAAAGAGGAAGATCTGTCATTTTGATTCATTGTATGGCTAATGTGTGCAATGTAGATTAGGTGCTTACTGTAGCATCAATAATAATGCCACAGGTAGATTTATTATGGGAGATCTTAAGGTAAACATGGCCATAAAGACTGTAAAAAACTGGAGTATTTGCAAGGTAAGTTTAAAACATCTTCTAAGAGAGTCATTGGTAAAGCTTCTGTTGACAGGTCTCTAATATGAAATGAGACTGCTGGCACTGACCTGCAAAAGCAAATCTGCAAGGTGTAATGCAATAGCCTGTTCAACTTAGATATAGAGGCTATGGAGGTAGGGATTGGAGCTTCCTCTTTGCTTCTGCACAACTGTGTGAACATTCTTCAAGGATTCTTAAGGGATCTCCTAAAGCCATCTTGAATGTCTTTGATTTGTGCTTCCAGCTCTGGGCATCGCCATCCATAGTTGTAGGTAGGGATTTCAGTGAGACAGGCTACTGCTGCTAGAAGTAATCTGCACTTAACATATGGTGTATTTGCAGTTACATAATTTCTTGAACTGTTTATATAAATAAATTATTATTGAATTAATATATGTAATAGCCTGTGTTATTAGGTAGCGATAGAGTAACAGGAAAAAATAAGTTATTTTATAGTCAAAGCAGTAAATTTATTGAGATTGATGACTTGAAACAGGTGACATAGATAAAACTGAGACCAGCCTGGTCTCTGCTCTTGAGAACTGTCCTCGTATTCATATTTTTTTCTAATAAGCCAGCTAAACCATTGTGCTGCTCTAGTTTTATAGCAGCTGTTAGGAAAGCTAAACCAAATACTTTGTGCCCTATTTAGCCTCTGTAGCTTAAGTGCAGTTCATTAATATGTGCACTAATTGTGCACAATTGAACTAATTGGTCAACAAATAAACAGCAGGGTATTGATGAAACTGCATTTTGCACATTTAAAAAAGTGATTATTGGCAAAACAGGACTATTTTAGTTTTATGAATACAGATAACTTTGAAGTGCAAATTATGCAGTTGAATTTGCAGTTCACACTTAGTTGCAGGATGATTTGATTATTGTTGAATGTGTGATACTGCAAATCAAAACACTTAGGCTTAAAACCTGTAATTTTTCTGGAGTTTTGTAATTAATACATTAAATGAAAACAGAATTAATATAAAAATATGACTTCAAAAACTTTAATCTCACTATGTGTATTGAGTCTAGAATAAAGGAGCCATTTTTAAAGCTGCAAATATCTTATAAACATCTTCATTTGTTTTAAAATGTCAAATGGCACAAAAAGCTGTCTTCAGGCTAACCTTAAGGAGAAGTAATTGTTTTTGGAAATGTCTCTCTTTTTTGAAGTGAGAATAGTTATCTTTTAAGGGAATATGTATGCACAGCTGGTAGTCCTGAAAAAACCCTATATACAAATCAGAATTCCCATTTTTTTACAAGTCTTCAATATGTCTATGTTAAAGATTATGAGTGAGTTGTTCCAAATTAAGAAAATATCCCATTATTTTTCTTTTTCAGGCCAGTTAAAGCAACATGTTTCCACTTTTACCACTTTAGTTTAGTTTAAAAAAATATTAGAAATGTGAAACTGGAACATATCACAAGAGATTGTTTGGGCTGACCTTTTGCAACTGAATTCTGATTTTCAGGCTCAAGTACATATAGATTTTTTGCTTTTATTTTTTTTTTTTCACTCAGACCTCATTGGTTTTTGCCCCTATTTGGCATTTCCCTGTTGTAGCCCCTTTTCCACTTATTGATGCCTAGTTTCATGGACTGCCTGCCTTCTAGCAATGTTATGTTGTCTGGGTGTCTCTCCAAAGGTAGGGTTGTTACATCTGCTGCTCCTCATAATCACTGTTGTGACCACTCTCTGCAGTGTTTTTTAATATGGTTTATCCCACAGATTGGAGACCAATAATATAGATGATAATCCCTGAAAAATGGAAGATTAATTTCAGGCAGAATCCAGAATGTGATATTATCAAGTATTATTGAAACAATGTAATAAAAGTAAAATGTCACAATTAAAAAAAGATGTCCTGTGAAAATTCAAACAGTCCTTTGGAAATTACAGATTATTTGCTTTTAACAGATCAAAACCTTCCAATGCAAAAAGATGCTTTTTTTTTTTTTTTGGTTTATCAGCCCTAGTCTTTAATAGCTTTTTATTAGCACATTAATCTGCAGGAAGTGTTCAGTTTTTCTGATCTTGCATAGAAGACAAGGGAAACCTTTGTTTAATCAACATTGCTGTAGGATCTTTTGTAGATTCAAGCTCCAAAGAGAGACAGCAATAGCATATGTCTGTGAAAGAATGGATGTGCATTGGCAAGATCGCTCAGCTGAAAATATGCAAGACATTGCAGGAATTTGTGAGGTGTCTTTGCCCATGACCTGAGCCAGCAGGAGGTGATCCTGGCTTGTGCAGGGAGGTGCTGGAATTGGTCTGGTGCTGGTTCAGCAGGCAGACTCTCAAGCTGCCACCAGTAAAGAGCTCTGTGCTGCACCATCTCTGTAGCCATGTGGGTGCTCACCATTTTCACTTGGATAAAGCCTGAGGACTGGCACTTGTGTTACATTGAAATTGAAGGAGAGACAATGCTTTGGGAGGAGATAAACTGAAAGGTATTCTTTCCAAGTTCCTTAGTGTAATGAAACCTTTACTGTTCACTTGCCCTTTACTGTTCACTTGCCTTTCTTTGCCTCCTTCTAGTAGTGTTCATTTCTAACAGGGGAAAAAGGAATCTTTGCAAAAATTGAAAGACCTTCCCTAGCATGGAGGAGAAGGGTCATATCAGGTGGCCACATCTCTGCACTGCAGTGTTTATACTCATGCTGGATATAGGATATAAAAACCTTGACTAAAAGCCAGGATACACAGAATTAAGAAAACCCTTCCAACAGGAAATATGATACTAACATAAGTCCAACCAATAAGTATTTTTAGAGACTGACTTTAAAAGTAGGTCTCTCCAGGATCACAAATCTTTTTTTCATATTGTCCTGTAATTTGTATCCATGTTGTACGGATAGTAAGAGCAAATATTGTTGAATTTCATTATATTTAATGCATTTGGAGCTTTTCTCTCTCTCCCTGACCATTTGGGAATAAATGACCAGCAATCCCCATTCTATTCTAGCTCCTTCTGCAGAGGAATCAGAGTGATTCCTTTTTAGTTTTGGCCAAAGTGCTATTTCACAAAAGACGTGTGTTTGAACTATTCTTATCGTGTGGGAATGCTCTCAAAGAAACGTGGCATATGATGCTATGTGGTCCAGAATATTTCATCTCATTAGAGCTATATTGGTTGGGTAAGTTATTAATCATTTGGATGTCACCTCTAGCATGTTTAAAATTCTGTGCGACATTTATGTAGAGGAAAAAATTTGACAGTAAAGGCTTACTCCTAGAACATTTTTAGTTTAAGTTGGATAAAAATGCCAATATAATTTTATTACACAGAATGATGTCTGGATATTTACAAGCACGACTTTTGTTTTTCTAGACAAGGATAATTTTATTCAGCACTAAATACTTAACCTTTATTTGCCAGACAGCATGTGACACTAACTGTATTTGGATTAATGCCTTCTTGGTGTCATTTTTTTTTCCTTGTAAAGTTATGGGTAAAAGAAATGAAATCACAAATCTCTCATGTATCTGAAAGAAGTAAAAAGTTCTGTTTATTTATAATGTGTAAGCCACAGGGGGAAAAAATCCTGAATTAAATATAATAAATTCTACTGGTGCTGAAACCTAGTTACCTGAAACAATTCCCTCACTTAAATGCAGCTTAGGAAAAAAATTGTGTGATTGCCTTCGGAATCTTTATAACTTATATGTCAGCATCTCCAGGTCTGATGTGCCCTTACACATAGCTCTGCCATTTTATCTTTTTTTTTAATTGCTGAACATGTACTTAACATTAGACAGTCATTTTCTCTGTGGCATTCACCTAACAGAAACTGGTTTTCTGGGTTCGTGGTTTTTTTCCCATACTGTGTATTTGTGAGAAAATGTCACCTTCAGAAGCTCTTGGTTGTGAGCACTTGTCATTGTAGCAAATTTTTGTTGTGCCTTGTTCTTTTAATTTGCTTTTAAAACTATTTGAAACAGCTGTCTGGTTTTAAACATGAACTGTGACTATGCAAATAAGATGAGTAAATATGTAATATGTTGAACTTTTTGTAGATTATAAACAGAATTTTCTACTTGTAGAGACAGAAGAAAGGAAAAAAAAAGTGATCAGAAATTTTCTACCAACACATTTCTTTAGCTGAATACTCATTCTTGCTGCTCTTCTGCACTAATCTTGGTGAAACAATGAATGGTAGAAGAAAAAGAGAGACATATTTCAATGTTTCCTTTATCTTGTCATCCTGCTTTTTCTCTGCTATGGAAGTGTTAGTCTGTCTCTGCTATTCTAATCAATGTGGCCTGTGAAACAAAAATTGGAGGGTTGGGTAGTATATGTAACTAAAATATTTTTGGTTCTGTCTCCTGTTTTAGTATATCACTACCATTCCTCCCAGCTGTGGGCATTGATATCACATCAGCTCATGGATATTTGGTGACATTTTTTGCAGCACTGTAAACTTGACCACTGCATTAGAGCAGCTGCATTTAGTGCAGTGAATGGACTCTGAAGGCCTCTGCAATCTTGATTGCTGAGTGAACATGTGCCTAGAGTTTTGTATATGTTAGATAGCATCTTTTCTAGCTCTCTCCAATCTTGTGAAGTAAGCACATACTGTGCTGCTTCATGCCACAACAAATGAGAACTAGTGCATATTGCTTTGAGCATGTTTGTGTGCATATATAAATATAGATAACTATATATATATATAATATGTGTATGTATAAAAAAATAGGATACAGGTTATGTAAAATAAAATGCACTTAATTTTATTTTTCTTCCTTTTTAAAATGTCCTGATAGAAAGAAGCTTGGCTGGACCACAAGCAGGAATGCAAGTGTCTTAAGAGCATCGAGCCAAATTTTCCTCCAGACTCTGTCAGACTTGCTGGAAGGATTGTTTTTAAACTAGTAAGTGATGTTCTTTTAGATTTATTCAGTGCAGCAAATTCTGATAAATGCTTTCTCACTCTACATTTTTAATGCAATTATGAACTACAAGGCTCAAGTGACTGCGAGTGCTGAAAAGAATTAGACTGCAAATTGCATTACAAGTTTACTGATTAATTTGCAGAAATGCTGAAGGGATCAAGAGATTCCAAAACAGACATAACTGAGCTTGAGGGATGTGTTTATTGACTTTCTTTTCCTATGGTTATGTGGTAGCATTCTAAGCTTATTCCTGCCTGGAAGAAAAACATAGGGACACACCGTTTCCCCTTCAATACTACTGAAGTTACTGGTGCTGTTCTGCTAACCTAATGGAAGCCTGTTAGAATGAGGGGATAAGGGCAGAAGCAGTGGTAGCTAGCCCTTTCTTTAGATAGCATAATGCCATGCTTTCCATGCTGGATTCTCTTAATCTCAATTACCTTTATAAATGTTTTTCTAAACTCTCTTAGAAGTCCTGGGTGTTTGCCATTCCCACGGTTTGATTACTTTATATGGACTAAATTTTCTGATAATTTAAGCACCTTATAAATGTGTGGGATTGTAAATAAAATTTTTTTTGCTGAACCTGGTATGATGTTGTCTGTGTTGGATAAAAGTGCAGGCCTTTGTTGTGGTCTGAGGTAATAAAACATGATTTCACATTTATTTTATACATTGTTGCAAAGATTTTGTGCATGATAGTTTTTAAAGGGCAAATATGTACCTAGAAATACTATGCATTAATTATAGTCACATGAACTCTGAAACTACAAACCTCATAATTGGATTTCAATTATGCTCTAAAGGGCTAAAGTAAGTTACTACAGGTAAGGTGCCAAAGTGTTAAAAAAAATTCAAAATTAGTAGAAAGTCTTATAACAACAAAGAAATTCAGTTTTTTAGGATAGTTTATGCAAAGTCCTGGATTTATGTTGATGCTGTTGGCCGTACCTGATTATCTTTCATGTTTATCACACAGAATAATCAGTCTTGTAGAGTGTTTGCAAGATAAAACATGCTATGTGAGTGTTAATTATCTGATTTTCCTCTACAGCTCAGACAATCAGTATGCCCTTCTGAGAGACTCTACTCTTTTTCTGATCTTCAGTCAAGTAAGTAATTGCCAGCCAGATTTCAGGAAATACTTCCAAGGTCTGCTTTTTGAAGGGGCCATCTGATTTTCATGCAGTTTGCCTTCTGAAGGTTTGCTCTGTGGACTAACAGAATCAAAGACAAAAACCTCTGTGGGAAAGAACAGTTATTTCAAAGATAAAAGAAAAACATGCCTGTTGTCTTGAAGCAAAACCTTCCTGATTTTTTTGCTTTAGTATTTTTATTTTTGCATTTTACAATGAACATCTTGCCTGTTCATTTTTTAACATACCCTATTTGTGCCTTACTACATACAGTGTCAATATTTCTACATACATAGACAATAGTATATATATTTTTATACTGAGGTTTTACTTTTTTAATACTTATGTGCTATTGCATAAAACTCCAAAATAACCTCCAGAAATAGGAAAGTTAAATTTAGAAGGGATATATGTATATTTTTCTTCTACGTAACCTTTCAATAGAGAAAAAAGATGAAATTGTGCAGTTACTACTTCTGTGGCTTCACAAGTTCTTGGTAGAAAAAGATGCTCATTACAATCACTCAGCAGAGCAAATGTTGAAGTAGAAAACATTTTTTTCATATTTTGTGATATCTTGAAGACTTAGGAAGAAATACATCTTTGGTTCATTTTTGCATCTTGTTTAGAGGGATTTTCTGGAGAGTAATGTGAATATTTTGATTGCCTCAATGTTTTTTAGCATTATTCAGGGTTTTGGCTACAAAGCAGCTTGATCAATTGGTATAGTTAGAAATAAAACCTATATAAACATAAAAAAAGTAACACATAGTATTAATTTCGCTTCCAAATACCCTGACATTTTGCTGCCTTATCCCAAACTGCAAGGGCAAAAGACCATAACAAGGCAGTAAATTAAAATGGATAGATTTCAGTTATTTAAAACATAGTGGTTTTCTGCAATGGATATTCTCAAATCGTGTAACAAAGGATTATAGAAAACAGATGCTTCAAGTTAAATTTAAATTATTTAGACTGTGGACTCTTATGCTTGATGACACTGCTGGGGTCCAAGGAAAGAGTCTTTATTATACCAATGGCTGATTGCTGAGTGGTGCAGGAGGAACTGGACTGGAAGAGTCTCCCTTTAAAAATTAAATATTGATCACTTTTACAGCAATTGTCTCTAGTGTAGGTAAAGATTGTTTTGTAACTGATTGTTCCATACAAACTGGCTTCTCAGTACCCTTCAGGAGATGATCCCAGCTTTCCTTGACTTCACTGGAGAGAAGGGGAATTGTGTGATAAGTTGTCTGGAGAGAAGCTTGGTGTTGAACAGGCCTGAGCTGCAATGGATGAATGGTACAAAAGTCTGTAGAGTGGCCAGAATCTTCTGCTAAAATACTAATTCTGAAGGAAATTATTATATGGCCTGTGATACAGATGGGATGACTGTCCTCTCACTGATGCAGAAATAACTGGTACATAGCCAGTTAGTTTAGGAGAAGACAAATGAGAGATCCACATGGAATGTTTAATCGGTACTTACTGAGTCTTAATAAGAATTCCAGTGGCATCTTAACTCCACAGCACCAAGTGTTTAGGACATTAACATGTTAACTGAACTTGATACTTCAGGCTACAGTACAAATGGCCAGTGCATAATCTTATGTAAAGGTTTTGGCTGGCTCTTTACTTTTGTTGTTTTCCTGGCTTCTTGTTAGAGTGAATAGATGGTCTCTATGATTTTGGAGTTAAAATACTCCAAAAGTGTTTTGGGTTGATGTGAGAACTTGTAGCAGCTGTGATGTTTTTTGCTGCCTCTGTATGCTCCAAAAGCACCAGTTATTTGATAACAATTTCCCCATTTGCTGCATAATTTATGAATGATGTTGATAAAGCTTTTGTTTCTTTGTGTACGTACTGGAATCTATAGGAAAATCAGAAATGCATTTTTGTTAGACGCCTAAGTATATAGGAGAAAAGATTTCTTTGAACAGGATCACATAAACTATGAATACAGGCTGTAATCTGAAACATAGATATTCTCAGGAAGCATCTTTGTAATAGAAGATAATGTTTCAACAGTAATTAGAAATGTGGCACAATTCTCATTTAATACTCTTTTAGTATTATTTTTTTTTTTTGGTTTTTCCACCCACTTGTAATTAAAAAATATTTTCTTTTTAAAAGTTGTTATTGACACTATGCTGTCTCATTTTGCTTTACACTATTACTTCTCAACATTAGTTTATACTTTTGGTTGATTTTTAGTGTGAGAGACATATCAACTGACTAGAACACTAAAAAGTTTTATACAGTTTTTGAATAATTATCTAAAACAAATAATACATGAAAAACCATAAAGCACGTGGAGGCATACAGCTCTTATGAAGTTCTTTTCCAATCTCCATAGTTCCTTGAAATTCCTTTATATGTCGTGAAAATCAGATTAAGTAGGAGGGGTCTCTCTGAGCATTGTTACTTTTGCTAGTTCTCATTTATCTTAAGACAATTTCTACCTTCCTTAGTTCTCTGGGCCCTCTGTATGTTACAGCAATTCAGAAATCATCTTTGTTTTTAGTTACCAAGACTCAGTATTCAGAAATTAGTTTGTGTGCTATATTACTGGGCAGATGTTTTGCTACTTTACTTGTATAAGAATCAGAGTTACATAACTAAATTGCCATGCTTTATTTAGAATTTTTTTCATAGGCCTTTTATTGCATTTTGTCTCCTACATCAGGTTTATTAAACAATTGAAAAAGGTTCCTTAAAAACATAAAATGAAAACATACACAACTTTAATTTCATTTTGCTTATTTTGCTTTTGGCCTTTTTTTTTTTTTTTTTGGGCTTGGAAAACCAGGTCTTGATCATTTTCCATTAAGGTTCCCATGGCATTTTTTTTCTGGATCATTAGCTCTGATGTCCTGGACAGATTCCAGTGTGGATAATTGCATTCTGCTTCCATCTCTATCAGTTCTCCCTGAAGTTCCAGTTGGTTTTGGTATTCATGTTCACATCTGTCCTAAGCTACAGTGTCCATTTGTAACATGCTTCTTATATGATTTTTCTTCTTTAGTCTAGGGTTATTTGCCAATAGTGAAACAAACCATGCCTTCCTCTCTTTGTTATAATACATTTTGTTCATGTATTATAGATAGTTTAAGGTAAATCACACACTGTCTTATAATTTCATTTGAAGGATAAAGCATTTTTGTTTCCAAAGGGATATTATATAAGAAATGCAAGTGTGTGTTTATAATTTTTCTTTTATATTTTTTAAACTTGATTGTTTCAGTTGTCTAAAAGTTTGCTGCCTCTCTTGAAGACATGGTCCTCATAGATACTATATTTTTCTATACCAGAAATTTTCTGTACATTGTGAAATATGTATGTGTCTGGATTTCTAACATGTACATTTGTTCATGCTTACAAAAGCACCTGCCAACATCCACACTGCTAACTGCATTTGGGGAGTGCTGTGTGCATCTATAGATGTTCATAATAAAATAACAATTCACCATTACTCAGAGATAAAAATGATTAATAGTGCATCATCAATCTCTGCCTTTTGTTATAGACTGGTGCTTGAATATGTTCAGCTTCACATTCTCCATTTTGTACTAACTGGTAGTAAAAAGAAAGTGTGAAGCAGGTAGTCAGGCAGTGAACTTGCTAGGGTGCAGCAGCACTTTCACTTTCTGTGTTGAGACCTGCTGCATGCATAATCATTTAATTAGAAAATGAGGAACTGTGATTCTTTCTGCTTCAGGATTTCTATCTGAAAAGCATGAATAGTGGTGCTTTATAATAAAGTGATATTTAGTTATTGTTCTTTCATATTCATTTTTTTTTACCAGTTGCTCTGTATGGAACTCGTTTTGTTCATAAATACTTTTCTGTTTCATCTGCTAGCATAAAGTGTTTCTGACACATCTGTGGAGAATACAGTATAAAAGTATGTACTGCTGCATAAAGTTCCAAGCATAATGTGGTTAATGGTACAAACCCAGATGCCTAATTTTTGTATGTAATGTCTTACATCTGCTTACACATCTGCTTTATCTATTGTCTTTTGATCTTTAACTTTTTGTTGCATTCATATCATTTAGCAGTAGCAACCTGATAAACTCTACTGTGTGTTGATAGGCAATTATCACAAAAAATGCGAAATGTCTGCCCTCTGTCAAAATTGCCCTCCGTCAAGATTAATTCCTGGATTGGAAATGTCTAGACATTGGTATGGGTACCATTGGATGTTTTCAAAATTTTGGTGAAATGTTCTGTTTATGACATGGTCTACTTTTTTTTCCCTTTCCCAATAAGACACTGAACTGTTAAGTGAAGAAATGAAAGATGGCCTCAGGCACCTTGCACAGACTTTGCAACTGTATTTGAAAACTGAGATCCAGGATGAGTCTCAATTGCCACCTGCAATTGACTTTTTCCAGATCTTCACAAAAGTAAGTATTAAAATCTTGTTGCTTGACAACTCATAAATTATCTTTTCCTCATGTTCATGATTTATTTCTGAGTGGGAGTACAGTAGATGCATTCAGAATGTGATATATATCAAAGTGAATTCAAGCTATTTTTTTTATTCAGTCAGTATTTAAGCAGAAGTATAACTTCAATATAATTGCAGAACTTCAAAATTAAAGCAGTATCCAGAGGATATTTTTTTCTTTTCCTTTTTAAAAATAATCATGTTTAAGTTGCTGTGTGAGAAAAAAAAATGAAGAAAGTTCAAATATAATTGAGTCATTCAACCTGAGTAATTTTTTTCACAGTAATGAAGAGCTTATAACATTACTCTTCAGCCTAGAACTTTTCTGTAAATTGAAATATATTTTCAGATATCCTCCCATCCCACTTTATCATTTAGAGGCATATGATAATGTTTGTGATAGTATTGTATCCTACAAACTGCTTTTTCCAGAGGCCTTGTGGATTATTTATTCTGAAAGATGATATATAAGGTATTTAAAATTAGATTCCACAGTATGTAAGATGTCTACTGTGTTGCTAACTAAATATTGTTGGCTTTTGGTGTAGATATTTTATTACTTTCAACTCATGAAGCTAAATTCAAACAAGAATAGCAGAAATATTTGATATGAAGAGTACTCATAGTTTTAACTCCACTTAATTTTTTTGATTTCTAATTGATTGATAAATTCTGCCATAAGATTTATCTTAACTTGTGTTTTGGTTGATTTAATAAGTGTATTCTTATGAAGTAAGCCAAAGTATTTTGGGCTTACGTCATAAGAATACACTTGGAATACATTTTTTTTCTTTTGTTATAAATAAAAGAAAGAGCCTCTTTGGGAGAAATATAATAAAAATTGTATAAATAAAATAATTTATACATTTTTAATATTTAAAAGAAGTCTGCACAATTAAAAAACCTTTTAAAAATTTTGTTTTGCTGTGGACAGGAGTAGGAGCAATTGAATCAACTGTGTTGTTTTTCTGGATTTTATATTTTTTTTGTTGGTGATTAGACTGCTGTGATGTAAAGTTGCAACTTTACCTGAAAAATCACAGAGTCTGAAATAGACCCAGTCAAAAGGTTGCATAGATAAAACCCGTTAAGTACTACCTCATCTCCACTCAATCTGTTGTATTGTCTCGTGTTGGCATGCTGGTTTGGCCTGAGCATTGTCAGATGCATTTCACATGAAACATGTTATCTGGTGTAGAGACTTTGTGCAGCTGAAGATAAAACTGATTATCAGAAGATGATCACTGCCTACTCAGTTTGAATGGAGTTGCAGCTTGTACGAAATTCTTTCCCAATGTTTTTGCCTTCTATGTAACAAGAAGCTTAAGATGGAGAATGGCCATGTGGCTTTACAGATGCAGTGTGATGATTACTAAGCACATTGGAACAGTGGTGAAGAAAGTGCAGAAGGTTTTACATTTTTCTGTTCACAGACATGCACAAGCATGTACACATATGGGCACCTCCTCTCCCATGTATTTTACCAAGGTGGTGTAAGTGGACATCAAGGGCAGAGTGAAAGCCAAGACTTCCCATCTCCATATCTTGTTAACTGGAGAGCTGGGAATGCTCCTGTTAATGACAACATTTGCCCTACTGTAGCTTTAGTATCACAAAGATATTTTTAACTTGCTGTATTCCATATGTTGACTGTGAATTTTTCCCCACCCTATTGAATGCGATGTGAAGTGCTGAGTTTTTAAGTTGTTGGTTTTGGTTTGGGTTTTTTTTTTTTTGTCCATTAAACTAGAGCTCATTTCATTCTTTTGCTGGTTTTGCTTAGTTTGTGTGATAGTCTGCTCTGGGAAAAATGGAGAGCAAATGATATAGACCTGTCATATTTACACATACTTGATATCATTAATGCTAAAAAGAACTGGCAGAAGGGATAGGAGAATCTGACTGGACAGGTGAGTGGTTGAGAGAAAAGAGCAGTCAACAGCCATATGCTTTACATGAGTAAAATTAGTATCTTGTTCAGAGTTCAGTCAAACATAACTGTCAAGCTTTTTGTAAGACCTTGTTTTCAGTCAAATTTTCCATGTGGCATTTTACAGTTTTCCCAATTTGGTTGTCAAATGAATTTGTTATGAGTGTGAATTTCTATTAAAATATTAATTTAGTATTTCCCCATCCTTAGGGAGGTAGCAGCAGACATTTTCTGCCATTCCCATGGAATGTTCTTTGGAAGATAAGCTGGATGTCCATGCAAATTTTTATTTGTTTTTAAAAACTGAGGTTTTTTTTATTTTCAGCAGGTAAAATCTAAGACTTTGGAACTGTAAAGTCTCTGCTAAGACTTTTGCAGTCTCTGTAGTATAACTCTAAAGAAGACCAGCTGTGATGACTTCCCTGTGTGGTCATAGAATAAAGAAATGCTACAGATACATTACTTCAATATGTAATCTTGTTTTCCCAATCGCTTCCAACATTCCTTTCAAGTTCAGTAGGTGCTTATTCGAACATTGAACTTTTTTGGATCAGTTCTTTCGTTGCGTGCCACAAAAAGATCCAGTCAAAGGTCATTTTTTTCTTCTGTTTGATGCTGAATTCTCAAGAAGGAAAATAAACAGACTGCCAGACAAAAGAGAAAAATTATCCTGCAGTGAGGTGACTAGATTCCAGATGGTTCTTGGAAAATCTCCAACCTGATTTAGGTCAAAAGGGCTTCTCAGCAGCTCTTTTAAACAGTCTTCCTTCACTGCTGTCCACTGCTCTTGTCTTTGTGAAAATTAATTATAGTTTTATTCACTTGCTTGTGATGCTTAATAGGCAGAGAATCCCCCTGAGTGCTCAATTGTAGAAACTCCGCATTAAAATCAAAGAAAATTTTGCCATTTCTTTCCATGGGGGCAGAATTTCACCCCAGTGTATTTTTACTTTGCATGAGATCTCTGGAAAATACCAGCTGTACTGGATGGGGAGGTGTTTCAGACGGGTTATGTACCTTTCTTTCTGACAGTGTTGCCTTGTCCTTGCTTTTGTATCAACTGTCCTTTGAGCTGGAGTTGAATTTTCTCATTTTTGTTATCTGATCACTTTTTGCAAGCTTCAGTTTATTTAACGTGCCATTTATCAAGGTTGTGACTGTTTTAAAATTCTGATCCTCAGTATTAAACAGAATTATCTGCAGCTAATTACGTGGCAAGGCTTTAACTCCACTGAGACATTTTCTAATGTCAAGATAAATTTTTGACAGCGTGGTTTTATGGTTTAATGATGTTTCCATAACCTTGAGATAAAATCAGTCCTTGCTTTTTATTCTTCAGCTTTTACTTACATGTGTGAGGAGGTGGCCTGGAGTCCTTTGAGACCTTTAATGGATGCAGGATGAAGAATTAAATTTTTGTATACATTTATGGTTCTTTTAATACTAGCAGACAGAACAATATGAACCTCTTTAAGACATTGAATGAACTCTGTACCTACCATAAACCTATGAGTGACAGGAATCAAACCTAAGATGATTTCTTTTAGACCGAATATAGACTTGGTGTTTTACATAGAATTGCAGCTACTCATACTGTGTCAGAATTGACTTTTTGTGCATTTTGAAATAGTTTGAAAATTTATTTTCCAACTAATGATAAATAAAAGAGATTCTGATGTGTGCTATTATGATAGCCATTTTGAAGATCTCCTAATTTCAGGTCCTCACATTTACAAGAATAGTAAAGTGTAGTTATTTGCCCTAAATAGCAGTAAGATAAAATCCAGTGGCAATTAGTGAACTGTTACAGGCAGTTTTCTGGGGCAATTAAGTAAACTTAAAACAGAATATTATTGGAAAGAAGTTTTCTAGAGGATGTTTTGATGAAACTATTGATAAACCTTTTGGGAAAGAATACTGGATTGAGGATTTTAGGGAATCCCATATGAAGCCATTTTGGGTTTTGCCTTTTTTTACCTTTTATATATCCTTTGTATTCTTGGCACATATATTTGTAGCACTGTAGCCTATTGTATTGGTGGCTAGTTTTGCCAGTAATTTTCCATGGCCTTTCCCTAGACAGAAAGACAAAACAAATTCCAGAACTTCAAGCCCTGGGGGGTACAAGGCCCCAGTGCTGTCTTGGTTCTTCCTGGGAACCAAGGCTGAGAACAGCTCTTTGCTATATGTCTTCATGGACAAAGTACAACCAGTGCTGAAGAGGGTGCTCCAGAGAAAGGGGCTAGACTTGGGGCTGAAATTGAATCATCACTTGTCCTCCTAATTGGTGCTTTTTATCAATTATGCTAATTTCCTAAAACCTATAAATATGTATTCATCCCTGTGGAGGTGGGCTTTTGTGGGTGTCTTTCCATAACTGCCCCTGAAGGCCTTCAAATAAAGATCCTCTTTTATATTATCTCCTTACTAAAATTATCTCAAGTTTAATTTCCAAGTTGGGAAAATACAACACATAGAGAAGATATGGTACTTATCTCCTGAAATAGTAGTCTCCATAATTCTTCTGTTGTACAACATTTAACTTCTGGACAGTACTTTAACCACATGTGGGATGATAGGGACTAGACAAAGAATTTTTAGCTTTATGAAATTTTCAATCTTTTCTGCAGTTCCAATCCTGACACCTTTTTGCTATCAACAGATTCTGCTTTGAAAGTAGGTGTGTTGCATTCTTTTAGTTCACTGCAGAGGTCACACACCTGTGTATGTGGGATGTGAGCAGTCCTCTTAATGCAGGTGGTGGGTGTGCTGCTCGCCACTATCTTCTCATGTGCTGTTGGACCCTTTAGAATTGACACAGATCAAAGAGTAAAAACACATCTGACTGACTGTAGAACTGTAAGTCTAGGATAGTGCAAAAAGAAGTATCTGCATATATTAGAAACATGTGTGCAATTTTTGTATGTCAGATTATTTTTGTCTCACTTTTTTGAGGTTGGTGAAATTGATATTAAAGAAGAGATGCAAGTTTGATGCTGTAGGCCAGTCTCTATGCCCACAAAAAGTTTTACCAGGTGGCCAGTTGTCTGTTTAGGCTGTTGGTGTAGTTGGATTTGTTTTAAACTTAAGAAGTAGTAAGGAGGCTCTATAAAGTGCAGAGATACATCCCTCAAGAGGCGAGGGACACTAGGACACTAGAATGTCCCAGTCTCTTTAAAATCCTTTGTTTATTTCTCCTATCAAAATTTAGATATTTTCACTCATTCTTCTAACTTTTCTGTACTTACTTTTTATTCTCTACTCAGTGCTTTGAAAGAATTTATTTTCAACATAAGAGGTATTACTACCAAATAAAAAGAAATCTCACTGTTAAAAGGGTTTTGGTATGGATCTGCATAGGCAGAAGCGACCTAGGAGTAGTTGAGCAGTATCATTTGGCCTTTGTAAAGCCTGAATACTAAATTATGGTAATTTATTTGTGTGTTATTTTATGGGGAAGTTGAAGGAGATACTTAATGATGTGACTGATAAAGTGTGTTTCATCTTCACATTTCTCCTTCAGATCTTATAGGCTCAGTGTTCTCTGAGAAGACCTTGGAATACAAGACATATCTGCCTGGTCAAGATATTCTTAAGTAATGCTTTCAGTTGGTTACTCTTACTTAGGATTCACTCATTAAATTAATAATTCCTGGAATCAGGGAAATTAAAATTGATTGGTATCAAGAAAATGAAAAAAAAAATTAGGATGAA
This sequence comes from Chloebia gouldiae, assembly GCA_003676055.1. NCBI lineage: Eukaryota > Metazoa > Chordata > Aves > Passeriformes > Passeridae > Chloebia > Chloebia gouldiae. Next base: position 32,327,648 of record QUSF01000008.1, on the reverse strand, counting down.
CTTATGAGCAGGTTAAGAGTTGTTGAAGACATATAGGTGAAGGTTGCTTTCTGATGCTAGGCTTGCTAATCTAATTAACTCTGGACTCACTTGTTCAGTTTCCCTGTGATTGGGAGTCTGTGAAGTTTTTTTCCTGGAGGCAGGAAAAAAGCAAATGCATGTTTAATCCATCATTGTTCTTCCTGTTATTCAAAACTAATGTGCATTGCTACCCTGTCCCATGCTAAATTGAAGACCAATACTGATAAATTTATTTTTAGTCCTCACACAGGAAACTATTTTGCAAAAACCTTTAAATTTTGATAGTTCTTTTTTTATTATAAATGCTAAAGTCTTATAATTTACACGAATTATTGCACCTGAAACAGCATTGGTTAAGCTTAGGTGCTCAATATACATTTGTCTTTGTTAATCTTTTTGACTCTTCTTTTTATTTTAGAGTTGTAAGACTGTTCCTGCTCATCAAACTATATCAAAACCTTTTTCTCTGACTGTTGCCATTTTTAAGTCTACTGCATAAGATTTGTGATTATCTTTTTACCTATATTGCTATTAATTTAGTTGGTAAAATTTTGTTTGGTGGGAATATGGACTCCTCAGTTGTTTGTGTGTGTGATTTTAAGCTGTTGAAAGCTTCATTCTTAGGCTGTGAAGAACTGACTTGCAATCATTAGAAATACTGTGTTAGTTACTGCTAAAATAGCTCCAAGAGAATTTTTCTGTACTCTCTTTCCAGTATAATCCACAGGAACATAACAGAAGTCATTCTGATAGTTGTACTAAGAAAACATGAATGATCACTTACCTAATATGTACTGTTGATTCTGAGTTGCTGTCTTGTCTGGCAAGAGGGGACTAAACTAAGATCAGCCTCTGCAGTACAGAAACTCAAAGGAAATGGGAAAAGCTAAATGTATTTTGCTTTTTCTCCTTAGTTTTAGGAGAAAACTAAGCACTAGTTTGCGCAGCATAGAAAACAGCCAGAATTTATTTGAATGCTGTATTTTATTGTTTACATTCTTGAACTTCAGCATTTTAAGCTCCTTTTTTGATGTGATTCAGTTTCTGAGGCAGAAAGGTTCAGGTGCTTGCACATGCTTCCTGATAAAACAGCTCCCTCAGGTTTGTTGCACAGCCTTGCAGGAGCTTGGATGAAGCAGTGTCACCTAATGAGCAGAGCTGTTTGACCCCGGGACTCAAGAACAGTACTAGAAAAAGTGTGTGATGCAGACTAATCTGTGCTGAAACTTCATTCTGGGTCTTTTGAAGAAGGGTGACTTTTTGTAAGTACAAGGAGGGGTAAAAAGGTAATGAGCTGGTGTTTTAGCAAAGAATAGTGAGGAAAGACTTGGGGCTATTTAATAACTCGTTCCCTTGGTCTGTAATCACAGGTTTTTCAGCCTGATATCCTATGTTTCCCCTTCAATTCTGTTGCTCTTGAAAGCATAGGAGTATGTAGAAAATCTGAAGTTGACCTTATTTTTAATTTAAATTAGTCTGTGATTTCCACATGTCTGATAATTTGCAATAATGCTTTTCACTTGTATAGTGCTTCCAGTAAGCCTCAAGAAGAATTTGAATAAGATTTAGCAATAATTCTTTATAGTTTTCCTGTGTACCAGACAAGTATTTATTAGAAAAATAAGACTAATAGAAAGTGTCCCTATAGCTGCCTTTTCATAAGAGTTCTGTAGGGCAGTCAGAACCAAACCACACCTGTCCTACCACACAGTCAGTCTGCTGCTTGTTTCTACAATGGAACAATAAGCAAGTGTAAAGATGGCTGAAATATGCACAGTTGTTTTAAGAGCCTACATCTTAAGTTGTATCTTTTAAATTTTACAGAAATAGTTCTATAATGCTACTAGGATTTGCACTGTATTTCTTATGATGTTTGTTCAGCTCAATGTTGTTTCTTGAAGTCAAGATTGCAGAGGAAGTGGCAACCACCATGCATCAGCTTTAGAAGAAATAGTGTGAAGAGAGATTAGAGAAAAATTAGTAATTGTTTTAATCAAATAGGAAGAAATATTGCAGCAATACTCTAGAATAAGGATGATAAACAGTCTTATAAGACTCTTCTCTCTTTACTTAGCCAAATGAAAATTGAGTCACGACAGGAAGTTATTTTTGTCCAAGGTGATTTTTCAGGTTTAGTGATTTTCTGTTATTTCCCCATTGAATTATAATTTGGGGAAATAATTTTCCATAGCAATTATCTTAATTTTCAGTTACAGTAGTTACCTTGAAGAGCAAAAATATATTATACTAGACCATGAAACAAGGCTTCAACATTCTATCAGATTTTAAATTATAGTACATTATCACAATTAAACTATAAGCTTTTGCTAACATAGCTTGTTACAGAGAAAGTAGAACTGTAAGGCTTCAATACTTCAAATTGAACTTATGGTATAATTGGGGTCCCCTCATTTAGTTGTATGTACCATCTGTTTTACAAAACTGCCTGTACCATAACAAGCACCAGGTGTAGAAAATGAGGTAGAAGAGTTTTAAAGCAAGAATATATTACAAGGAATGGTTGAGTAGAATTTGTAATAATTTGGTTTTGTATCATAGGAAAGCAAGCGTTTTTCTTGAAGAGTGAAGGGAAGCAAAAATATTAATTTTTAAGGAAGTTCATTCAGCACAGATTGAAAAGCATAAACTGATAGAAAAGTTACTGACTGGAGTGAGCCAGCATGTGGGGGGTGTGTGAAAGGAAAGTTGTATACTTTTTGTTCACTTGACGCTTTTTCTGTTGGGCTAAGTTGAAAGTAATAAGATGGCAGAAAACAGTTTAGAGAAATAAATGGCAGGGTAGTGTAGGCTATTTTGCAACAGTTTGGTTTTTTAAACATTTATTTATTTATTTTTTCTAATTTTTTTTTTAGATTTTATATTTTAGTGTAGAACTGAAAAGGACCCAGGTGGCCAGGACATTAATTACTATTAATATGCCTAATCATGCTCAGAGCATATCCACAAAACACATTTTAAAAAGCCAGTGGTCTCTGACATGTGATATACACCAGTCTGTTGTCTGTTTTCTGACACCCTCATGGAAATGAACTGGAAACAGTAATAATAAAAAGCTTTAGTCGTTGTAACAATTGCAGTACATGCAAAAAATTGTGTGGGGTGAGGCACTTTTATGTTTAGGAAAAGCCAGCCTGAAACAGAGTCATGGAGATGTTTGATAAAGATCTGAGTAGTAAATCAAAACCATTTACATCCTCTATTAGCAATTTTAAAAGCCTCTAATTGAGGAAGATAAGCCTGATACCTGTTCATAATACTTTTGGCAGCAAAGTGGTCTGTCCTTGTCTTTAGGATGACCTGCAGTGGGGTTGCTTAAAGCATTTTTTGTTTGTTTGTTTTGGCTGTGGCAGAGCTAGGAGTTTGTGTGGAAGGATTATTAATCAGCTCTGAGACTTGTTCAACATGTTTAATGGGCGAAAAGGCACAAAACTCTTTTTCTTCCAGAATGACATCACAGTAGATTCATAGTCAGTAGAAAAATACCATGCTCTTTGAATATAGGATGGGGAACCATGTATTTGTGGTGCTATTGGTGACTTGATATATTCTGAGCTGCTTCAGAGTCTCTGTGAAAATGAGGATAATATCTCAGTTATACTGTAGAGACAAATAGCTGTTGCAGTTGAAGTATCAACTGAGGTTGCAACAAATTCTGTCTCATGTAGGCATTTCAGTGGGTATCAATTAAATGACACCTACCTACATGAAATGTAGTCCTGAATAGTATGTTCTCTCCCTGTTCCCCAGTACATATCTTTTTGCTTAAACAGTAATTGTGGTGTGTCATCTGAAACTACTCCTAAGTTTGTTGTAGACATAAGATGGAGAAAGAAACAATTTGACCATGGTACTGCTTCAATATCAATATTGAATTGATCCTGTATTTTGGTATGGGTGAGCAGCTGTCACAGCATGGCTGTAGCACAGACGCGCTGTTGGCTGGTGTGAGATCACTTAGGTTGTGCCACAGCAGCCTGAAGCTAACAAAGGCTGTCTCAAAGAGGTTCATGGCAGTACATGACAGTGCTTATAGATATTCTCCAATAGTGGCTGGCAGCAGACCGTGCAAGCGAGGTGCAGGAGCTCTGCCAGGATGGTTTGTCATGCCTTTCTTGCTTGCCTCTCCTTATACAGCTATGCTGGAAGTTCCCATGCTGTCCCCAGTAATATTAGATGTAGACTGACTGGCAGAGTCAGATAGAGGAATATTCCCTTTAGGAAATCATCTAATTTGCCTCAGTGATTTAATTTTTCTTCCTCCTACTTTCCTCCTGGTTATATAAATATTGACTAGACTATTTTCATGTCTGTAATCACTAATAAATTTCATTTCTTCTTATGGATCCTTTGAAAATTTCTTTGCTGGTTATGGGCTTTTGGAAATTTTAAATGTGTTCATTGAAATGTGTCCCCAGTGTCACACATACTGCAGATAATGGATTTGAACTTATCTCTCTTCTGAATTTAAGGTTATTATGGGCTGTTATTAAAGTTTTTATAATCACTTTTGGAAATCTGGCAGTATTTTTCAAGTTTAAAATAGAAATCTGCAGTATTAATGCTTTCTTCCTTCTCACAATCCACAAGAATATTCTTCAGTCTGTCAGCAAACCTTGTGCTTTGCCTGTATTCACAAATATAAAATTCATCTTTCTTCCTCTATTACCATCAAGGCCAGGTTTTCATTCAACTTTCAGAGGAAAGTGGATTGGACGCCCACTCTTTGAAGGGTATTTTTGTACATCACAAAGTTATTGAAGTCAGAGTTTCATCATGTAAATTGATAGGATGTGGTGAAGTGTTGTTCCTAGTCAAGATAGAAATGGTGAAGTGCTAACCTACTGCTTTGTCAACAGCCATTCAGTGCTGTGGGTGAAAATTACTTTGCTTGTTTGGGTCTTTAGTCTGGGAAGATAGTAAAGAAGAGTGCACATGTGACATCAGTATTTTCAGCTATGCAGAAATTATATAGACATAATGCTGACATGTTTTTCATTTTGTAGTAATTTCAGCCTTTAAGCTCGTTCTCAAATTAAAAATCAGTATTTTAAACAGGAGCTTGCACAATGTGCATTTGTGCTGCCTAATCTTCTGATAGTCATGTTTGCTTTTATATTTATGAGTAAAATTCCATGAACTTGAAGATTTTGCAACAGCATAGAATTACATGTTTTACTTTTAAACTTCCAACATTTTTTGTATTTTTATATTTTTAGGATTTCTTTTAATCTGAGACAATATCCATCATCCTGGTGATAACTTAAATGGTATAAATCTGAACCAAGTATCTCTCTAAATGAGAGATTTCATTTGCCTAGGTTTTATAATTTATGTTGCATGTATTAACTATTTTCTTGCCTATTCAGAAGTATATAGTTTTATGAAAAAATATATAGTAGCTGAAGAAGCAGTTTGTGAGAATATAATGATAGTGTTGGAATTTTCCTAGTGGATTTGGACCAAGGACAGATATGAGTCCAACATAATTTACTGCCTTAATTATACAAGATCATTGTTTCTCATTCCATAGCATTTTTTTTTTCCATTAAGCTATCTTTTTAGATATCAGACAGTCAGATGGTAATTTTTAATGTAAATTCCAGTTCATTAGATTGGAAAGCCACAGTTCTGAAAAGCTCCAGGGATAAATGTTAGTGCAGTACTTCACTAGTTTGCCCCCATTCTGTCAGTTTACTCAGGACCAAAATTTGTCCAGTTGCCTGAATGATGTACCTAGACCTACTCCAGAGCTGGGTGACGGCAGGAATTACCAAGAAGGGAATTCAGGTTGTTGTCTTACCATCCTTGTACCTGATAGTTAAATCAGGAATAAGTGCATTTAACCATCTCAAAACAAACAAAACCCAAAAAAACAACCCCCAAAAAACCCACGACCACAAAAACTTTAAATGAAATAACAATGGCTGCTGAGAATCACAGCAAGATTTGTACCATCATCTTCAATATGAGTGAACCACAAGGTATAAAAACTAGAAGCAATTTGGGTTAATTGTGTTGACTGTGGTTTTGAAAAATACCTTTTCCTGGTTAACTTCAACTTTACAGTTACCAAAAAAACTGCTTGACTTAATGATGATGTTAATGGATATGCTTCCTATATATTATTGGACTGTCTTTGTATACCTCGTTGTGGCAGAAATTAGGGAATATAAGAACTTGTAAACAAAAACTACTCAGTAACAGCAGGGTGTTGTACAACATCAATGTTTCTTATTTGCAAGCTTGCATCTTCTTGGAAGCAGCTGAATTTAGGTAGCGTTCTGATGTCTCACAATGGCCCTGGATGTTGCTGGTGGTATCAGTAGATAATAAATCATAGTGCATGCTCTTGGGTCAGGGCTATAAGTGAATCTGTATCTGGGTACAAGTCCAGAGAGATGATAAATCTCCATAACCACACAAATTGTGTAAATACAGAAAAACACTGCAAATTAAATAGAGATGTGTCTGGTAGCTTTGTATTCTGGAAGAAACTGTGATCCCCTGGTAGAGATCTGCTAGAAAAGCAAACTGAAAGAGCTGGAGTATCCACAGCAGTAAGAGATTTTTGAATATGAAGTAGCCAATTCTTTGGGAGAAACATAAGCATATACCCATCTAATTTCCAAGCATGTTTCTGCTATTTCTTTGAAATTTTTATCTTCAAGGAATTGCACTACAGACAACAGAATAAATAAAATTTCTGCTGGCAGCTCTGCCCATGATATAAGCAAATCAACCAGCCTAATTTAGTAGATCCAAAATTGTATGACTTCTAGCAACTCTTTTTACTACTATCTAATTGTTATAGATTCACAAGCAATGACACTTGCAAATTTAATTTTCTGTTCATTCAATTTCTAGATGAGATGGATGAGAGGAATGTGAAGATTCATAAGAAAGGCACAGAAAGAGAAAAACAAGCCTGCTTATAAGGGAATGTGGTGTTTTTCAGTTAGGTCTGAGACAACATTTGAGCCACCACTGGTTTTTGTCAGAGCATCTCTTGATGTTTTTTGGGGACCAGCATTTAGGTATTTGTGTGTGTGCCTCAGTGTGAAAAATGGAGGTGATGAGAGGCTGGTGAATTCCTACTCACTTGTCTAGTTCATCATATTCTATATTAATTATTTTACTAGCATTAGCCTGTACACATTGGGGAAGTGGGAAGTTGTGAATAATATGTCACTATATGGTTTTAATCATGCTGATACCTCTTTGACTGGAGTTCTGTTTTCAGTTGCAATTTGAGGAGATTTCTCGGGACTCCATTTTTGCATTGCTGTGGTGGAGGGGAGGAATGATGCATAGGCAGAAATAAGATGAAGCTTGTTGCATTCAGCTTGTTGGATCAAACAAACATGTAATAATAGTAAATTGTATTTATCCACTGCCTTCTCCTGAACTGTTTTACTCCAAAGTTCTCACAGTCAGCTTTCCAAGATGTGAAAGTAGGAGTGTGTTACATGCTGTCATTCAGTGTCAATTGGTATTTACTTGAGCTGGGATTAAGTAGAGAGAATGCTTGATTGTCTCATGATAATTCTGTAATTAGTATTCTTAGTGATTAGAAGTCTCATTGGTCTCATGAAATTATTTTTTACATGTAGCAATATGAATTAAAGTGTGTATTTGCAGCTTGACAAGTTTTCTCCTGGTGTCTCATCTTCCCAGTGTTGTACATCTTCTGCCATTTCAGTGGGGAGCTATTAGTTGTCTTAGTTCCTTATGGCAGAGAAAGAATTCTTTTAGACCAACAAAATTTTCTTACTTGTTATGGTGCTGCTACTAGCAAATGAGAAGCTCTGAGTCTCACTTTTTAGAATCAAAATTGCACAGAGAATTTGGAGTACCCTTAAGAGGGGGGGCAGGTGACTATTCTAACTCATGAAAGCAAATGATGTTGATTAAATTCAAATTGTTGATTAAATTCTGGAATTTAGAATAGTGAGGCAAAGTGATTTTGATTTATTGTTCCAAGTAAAGCTGAGTTCTCAGGAAAAAAGATACAGTAAAAGATCTGGCCATGGGATCCTCCAATGTTCACTTGGTCTTTTTGAAAACTAACTAGCTTTTTTTAAATAGTCAGTTTTGCTTTCCTCTCACTAACAATGATTTTATAACTGGGTCTGTGTGGGAAAAAAAAAATCAACAGATTTTATATCCAGAATGCCTGAAAGATTTTTAAGTCTGAAAGATAATTTTGCATAGTGATGGTGATCTACTATTGTGGTCCAGATTGCAGATCTGTATGGAGATCCTGTGCATATATATGCTGTTGACTTGGTGTCCATTCTGACCCTGTGACCTTGTGTTTAGCCTTCTGTGTTGAGATTCTAGTAGATTGAGAGTCCCATCATTAATTTAGTGGAATTTGGGACAAGATGTGAATGTACTCATTGCTTCTGAAGAGCAAACGAAAAGGAAACAAAACTTGAATTTTTCCCACACTGATTTGTTGCCAGAAACTGCCTGCATGTGCTCACATGTCATTGGTAAATCAATTTGCCTCCACATATCTATCTTAGCTCTTCTGTGTTCTGGGAGATGTTATGTTGGAATTCTGATCAGCACAATGTATGTTCAGTGTGAAAAGTACACCATGGAATGATAACACTAGCAGCATTGCACATGCTGTCTTTCTATAGGTTAGGAAGAATTAATTAGCACTGCTATTATTAAAGTGTTACTAATTAATGTTGCACTGTAGTCATATGCTGTAAAAAGTTTTCAATAATCTGTTCAATAAGCTGTTTCACATATGTAACAAACATATGTTGTAACGCAAAAGAAAGGTAACTGAAATCAGGATTGCTTGGGGTTTTATTGATGTAGATGCATTTTCTAGGGAAAATGAAGTCTTATAGATCACACATGACTTCTGTGTGTGTAGGTTCTGCAAAAGGGACCATGTGAGTCTATGATCTTTGAAACCCTGAGAGAAGACCTTTAATGAAGAATGCCAGAATACTCTGAAATCAGTTTTGAAATTATTGATGTGTTTATTATAAATTAAGGCACTCAGCATCATAAAGGAATGCTGGAGTACATTGGAAGTTAGGATGAAGAGTACTTTAGAAGTATTTCCCATGAAAACACTCTTGCTCTTTGATGCTTCCATATGGCTGTGGCAAATGTTTCTGCTCCTTTATTTAAACTGGCAGGGAACCTGTAATTAAAATGTAGAAAGATGCACTGGGAAAAAAAAATCATGTCTTTACTTTGAGAATTCAGTTGGATTTCCTAGCTATAGGGATATTTTTATTTGTAGAAAAGTAAGACATGCTGGGAAATGCAGAAGTCTGCTTTGATGCTCTCTTGATACATCTGTCCTTGATTAGCTGCTTGAGCCAGTGATGTTGTGTGTTTGTGCCTTGTTGCCAGGGTAGCCATCATTGATAGCCTCTTTTGAGAAAGGAAAAGTAGTAGATGAAAATGTACTCATTTGATGCTTCATTCTGAGGCTGAAACATTCCCCAAATTAACTCTTGCACATTTCTTTTTTTGAGGGCTTTGTGGTTCTGTGACTGAATAATTGGGAAATAAGTTTGAAGGCTTATATGCAAAAACATAAGGGATAGAAAGTGCACTGTAAATTAAAAATATTGAGCTACAGTTCGTCCATTCATAACTATCATGTGATTTAAAAAATACCCTGTAAACAGCATTTGATTATACAGTGATTCACATTAATGGACTTCACCCAGGAAAACTTACTGCAGATGTATTCCTACTAGCTGGTGAGTTAAAAGAAGCAATTACCTTTTATATCTTCCAATCCGAGACAAATTCCTTGTCTGATGTCTATCAGTTTAACCTTCAACATCTGTTAACCTTCAACACCTGTCTAACTGAAATAGCTGTTGGATTGCACCAAAATACTTTAAATAAAATTGTTTTAATAAATGACTGCTTTTGAGAATTTCTGAAACTCCCTTAGTTATGAGAACCTGTCAGTGCCTGAACTGAAAAAGATTGTTAGATTTAAATACAAATAAGAATCTTTATTTTTACTTTTTTCCAACAAAATGGTGAATTTAAATTTTAACAAGTCAGTGACAGTGAAATAAATAAGTCTTTTGAAGTAATTTTGACAGTGTTCTAGCAGTTATGTCTTAAACACATGTAGAGACAAGGCTAGGATAACAATACTGAGATTCTTTGAGTGGTGCGTTTATTACACAGGAATTCCTAAGGACTTCAAATCAATGTTAGTTTTTTTTTTCCTAACTGAAATGCACCATCTTCTTCACAGCAAAGGAGAGACATTGTGATACTTAAAACTTCATGAACAGCTTTATTATTGCTGTTTTTTTAGGAAAGGTCTGTCTTTCTCTTTGGATCTGAATGACTTTCTCATTGGTCTGTTCAAATGGGCCTGGTAAGGCCACACTTGCAGAACTACATCCTGTAGAAATTTCTGGCTGAAGGAAAGGATTGTTGCAAGCAGAACATGTTGGTAGGCAGGGGCATCTCCTACAGGCTAGGGAGATTTGAAGAGAGCAGAAGAGGCAATCAAAAGGTCATTTGAACATTTTTTTTTTTTTAAATATGATGCAAAATAAACATTTCTGCATTTTGGTTAATGCTACTCTACATGTGTCAAGAAACCAGTGCATGGAGATAAAACAAGAATATAGGAAATAATCAATTTATTTTAAGCATAATTTGCTACCACCCTGCTGCTTTTGTGAAGACAGTAGTTATATTCAGACATGACATGATGTAGAAATTTTCAGCAAAATTCCTCATGAATTTTATGGTTGCAGTGCAATTATTTCTGCCCTTTAAAAGTATGTTATAGATGTGATGCAAGATTTAATGGGACTCTTCTTTCTTATAATTGAAAAAGTATAATTGCCTTTGGTGGAAGCTGAGCTAGAAAACAGGAAATGCTGATCATGTGGGACATGATCTAGGATGGAATTGCTTGAGTTTTTATTCCTTTTGGCATTTATCTGAAATTTCCTTTTTTAGCATTAGAAAACACATGGAAGAATAATCTCAATGCATCTTCATTATAACTGGTATTTCTGTGTAGGCTCAGCTTTGTTAGGAAAACTAGTTGTGACTGCTGGGTAATTGTAAAGTTGGGCCAGATGCAGTAGGCTACTGTGTATGATTTAAAAGCTGCCAGACTTTTTGGCTTTCTTTAAAAGGATGTTGTTGATAGTTTTTTGGTTTTTTTTTTTGTTTGTTTTGACTAAATACAATCCATTTTGATAGATTAGTTTTCAAACTCATTTGTTTCTGCTAAAAAGGGGCTATATCAAGATTTTGCAGGCCAATTTGGACTGTTTAGAATAACATGACTGGTGTTTAAATGTGGTCTTCAGAAACTGCTTTGTTAACAAAGGCTCTGTTTGTTCCTGTTCTCTTACTAAATAGTTTGAAAAGGGTAGAACTAGTTCACATCAAAGCTCTGGTTTGTCTAACAGCCTGTTACCATCAAATAAATTAAGCTGAACTAAGGCAGTATATTGTTATCTAATCATATCAATGCAATGATTGGCTTTTTAAAAAATACTATTATAATTTAAATGACTGGTGTTTCCTGAACCTGAAAAAATAAGCTCTTATATGATTGACTCAACCCCTTTTTTTCCTTTCTATTTAAATACAGAAAATAGTAAATGTTCTTAAGGTGAGAGTAGAAAACCAAGAAACTGCTTGACCTGCCTAGAGGAAAGAAGCAAGAATGGCAGAAGTAAAGAGTTGGGTAGCCTTTTCCTATTCTCCCAGTTAGCTTCAGGTAGGGAGATATCAGCTCAATGAGAAAAAGGCCAGTGTTCCAGTTGCATTTTATATAGCATTTCATAGTAAACAAGCTTTGGCTCTTATGGCAAATGGTTTTAATGAAGCCCTTTAAAAAGGATTTAAACACCTAGTGTTTTAAATTTTGAGATTTTTGCTGGTTTTGTTGCTATACCAAGCAGACTAAGAGATTTATGAGATTCTGATCTATGTTCTATGATGCTATAGAACATTTTTACTAAATTAAAAATATTTTGGATTTACATGGTACAGAATAAATGGCAACTTATTCTTGTGGCTGAGCCCTGATCCTCATTTTCCCTATTGTTGATAAGAAGATACAGGAAAAGCCAGAGGGGAGTGGGGGGAGAGAGAGAGAAGGAGTAGAAAAGGACAAGTAAAGGTTTTCATTTAGTGATTTTTATTTATTTTTGGTCCATATGCATTGGATCCAAGATGCTGGGTAGCTACAGACAAGTTTTAAGTTGGCAGGTTTGCCTTGACAGCTGTTACCTTGGACTTTGGAATATTCTCCCTCATCAGTGGTACCATCTGGCTGCTCTGACATGGTATTTCTACTTCATCAGTCTTTGGTAAGTTGGGTGGAGCTGTGGGAGCTGTTTCATCCTGTGTTTCTAATGCTGTGTTGCTGTTGTACTGTTATCTGTAAAAAGTCAGAGATCAAAAGGTAAGGCCTGAAGGGAGAAGGTAATATCAGATTTGTCATGTCTTAGACTGGTGTGACTGCTTGTCTGCTGATTTGAAAAAAAAGTCCCTGTCAGTTTTAAAATGAATACAGCCTTTGGCTCAGGAAATTCCTAAAGCAGAGGTTGGTGGGTACTGGGATGGATATATTGGTGGAAAGATCCCTCTCTCTCTGTGTATTTACTACCCATTTTCACAAAGAATCTGCTGTGGGCTGGTCAGAAATGTGTTATTGTGCTTGCACATCCACATTTGTTTAGACCTGGAGTAGCTGTCCTTAAATGTCCTTAAATTAAATTTGTTAATCCTGTTTATCAAAAGTAACCTGATGATCTGTGAGCCTACTGCTGGAATTCCCCATGTCAACTCACATTCTTAAAAATAAGAATTAAAACTAGCTAACAGAGTAGAATTAAATCTTATGTGTTTCAAATACATAGAAATCTTTTAAATAGATGATGGTATTAAACAGGATGGATATAAAGGGGTGTATGGAATGGTAGCAATCACTGTGAATCTTAAACCTTATAAGGAACACTGCTTATTTTTGTATGTTCATATGCTCTCTCCATACCATGTGAAATCATTTAACTGGTGTAAATTCAGATAGCTTTGCTGATTGTAGTGGAGAGCATTGGGAACTGCAGCTCCATACTTTCCAGAAACAAAGTATAATGGTTGCTAGCAGGGAGGCAGCTGATTAATAATGTGGATTTTATGGTCAATAGGTGAAAATTATCTGCATTTGATTTTTACGCAGGAAAGTAAACAAATAAATTAATTTTGTACTTTTACAGGAAACATGTGCATCCCTGCTGCACAAAGCAGGTCTTTAGATGAGAATATAGAGGTGTTGGTTAAAATATTAGCAGTTATATTTATAAACAAATGAATAATACATAACACCAGTCTGTATTTTTGCTGTTCTTTTTTAGTGTATTTAATACAAAAAATGTGTTGTGGGAGTTTGTTTGGTTTTGTTTTAGCTATTTTTAATATTTGATTTATTTTAATTCCACAAGTCTTTTTTTCACCATAAAGATGATCAATCAGTAAAGTTCAGCATGCATCCATTATTTTCCACTTTGCCCTGATGATAATGTCACTGTCAAATACAGAATATCCTTAATAAAGACAATATATGGGTGAAAATCAAATCTTACCAAATGAGTCTTAATTGATTTACTCTGTAGAAAAGGTGGCACGGCGGAGATCTGAGTGGCATGTTGGTCTCATCCAAGTAACAAGAGGTAGGACAAGAGGACACAGCCTCAAATCATGTGAAGGAACAGTTAGGTTTTATAGTAAGAATTTTCTTTTCATGGAAGGAGTTGACAAGCATTAGAACGGACTGCCTGGTGCCTGAGTCCTCATCCCTGAAGGTGTTCAAACTATGTGTAAATGTGGCACCTAGGGACTTGGCTAGGTGCTAGGTTTATGGTTGGACTTGATTTTCAGTGTCTTTTCCAGCCTAAATGATTCAGTGACTCTAAATGATTCAGTGACCTTATGGAAAATAGATACTTAATAAACTATTTCTAGGGTTTTGTTGATGAGTTTACATGTTTGGTGGAGAAAGATAATATTGCTGTTAAACTAAGTTTTATCTTTTTGGTCATGTAAATTATGTCACATGATAACCTAAAAGCTTTGCAGAATTTTACAGTTATCACAGGATTCATTGAAAACGAGAATATTCCCTGTACATGCTTTTTTCATGTCTGACTCAGACATGTCTGACATTCTTGACCTTGTGCTATTCAGTACTCTAGTGAGAGTCTTTGTAGGCAATGACTTTATTCATTTGCCCAGACACTAACTAAAGACTAGGCTAAACTACAGCTGTTTGGTAGGACATTGGGATGAATCTGAACTTTTTAATTCAATATTTATTCCATTGTTACTCTGTGAATTGCATCTTCACATGGACAAAGCCATGTATTCTTGCTGTAAGAGAAATTTTTTATGGGCACAGAGTGACAAACTTCTGGAGATTTTTAAAGAGTCAGGACTAAAATCTTCATTATTCAATTTCTGTGATGAAAGAGAGCTGATCTATTTTAATTTATTTAGAAGTTGAAGAAAACAAAAGAAATTATTTAAACTAATTAATGTGTGGAAAACATTCTGTTTTAAAAGCTAGTATGGCAGAAAGTGTTTTTCTCCCCCTCTCCAACAGATTACCTCAGTAATACCTCTCACTATAGTTGATTGTTTTCATTATGCTTGGATGACTTTTCATGTGACTTCGAGTTTGATAATGCTTTTGTTACGTTTCTCTATAAGAAAGACATAGAGGTCATAAGCTGTATGTTACTCTGAAGCTGAAGTTTTAACTTATTATCTTCAGAAAGATTTGGGAATTTTGTGCTCTCTTGATAATTCTTTACCAAAATGTCACAGCAGAAGTAGCTGGGACACTCCTTAAATTGTTCTCTAGGATTTTAAGATTTTAGTTTAGGTACTGGTGAAAGGAGTGCCTACTGATGAGAAGCAAAGGTTGGGGGGGTGTGTGTGTACTTGTTTCCAGCTTTTGCTCTATCATGGCATGTATTCGTGGAGGAAGAGCTGCAGGTGATGGTCTCATACCATGGGGAATTGGAAACAAATATTTCTGTGGGGTTTCCATAGAAATACTATGGATGGTCTTAATCTAGACATTGGTTTTGCAATGACAGAACATTTTAATAAGATTTCCCCCATGCACAATTTCATTGTACCCCTTCAGACAGGACTAGTTTGTTACTTACTTGTATGACTAGATAATGATGTTGTCTCTACAATGTTTTATTTAGAATGGAGTCAGATGTTCTCTTCCAGTAAGTGAAAACAGCTAAAATGCTTCAAAATATTTAAGTAACTTATTTTCCATTATTGCGGTAGCAAGTCTTGGAATTTGTGCAAATTTAAGCCTTTTGTATTAGGAAGTCACAAAATGGATTGATAAATGGATATTCAATAATTGTACAAAAGTTTATTTTAAACTTGCAAATCTTGGCCTCATAGAAGGAAGTAAATATGCAGAATTTCTGGGTAGACTTGAGACAGTTAGAGGGAGATACAGCAAGTTCAAAAAATACAGTATCCTAATTTTTTTGTGGCTTACTGACAAAATTAGTGCTGAGGTAATATTTGGAGATAAGTAATCTTTTGATGTTCTTCCTGATAATCAAATTGTCTGAGAAAATTCTTTGTGTTGTCATAAATCTATGTCTGTGCAGGCAATTTATGCAGGTGATTTTAAAAAGTAGGTTTTTGACCTCATATAAATGGAAATGTTTTTTAGAAATGAGAAGGAAACTTCAGTGAGGAATATATGAGATTATTCTCTTTAAAATTTAACAGGCAAAAAAACCAGGACACTTCTTGAAAAATAAGCTACATCGTCACGTCACATCCCAAGGAAAATCTTGACATTCTCACTTAATGATGCAGAACCAATTTTCATAATACGTCCTGCAGCCAGTATTCCCTCCCATATGAGAAGAAAAAATGCAAGCTTGATCTGGTAAGTTTGGCAGGCTTTGCCTACTGCTGAGGAGTGAGCTCTGGAATCAAGAATTTTTCATTGAAAACACCTGATCATTTATGTTTTTTCTTCAAAGATTATTAAGTAGAGTGCTAGCTGGATGTTTGAGGGTAAACAAATGGTACCCTGTGTAGAGCTGTAAACAGTAACTGCCATCTGAGAAACAATATATAGCTAGAGGCCAATCTACAGGCAAGCTGTATTATTTTCTCAGCATATACCAAAGTTAAACAAACAGCTCTTTTCTGCACTGCCTTCAGCTTTTAGCTGGCCTTGTGTGGTCTGGCTGGATTATGTTACAGTAATCTGGTCCTGATGTGACAGTCTTTGGTAAACATAGCAATGAGCATAACTGGAACTGTCTTTTCTTACATATTTCTTTACAGGAACAGAAGAGACAAAAAAATAATGCTTATTTATGACTCCCCATTTGAATAGGAGTTTCACAAGAATTAATGAGAGCCTTAGGTGTGATCTTGTATGAAAAGAAATGCAGTTTATTTCTTCCCCAGAGCAGTTGTGCTCACTTTCATCACTTGATTGAAACTTAGGCTTTTTCTGGGGATTTATCTTTAAAATTTACTTCTAAGTTTTTGCAAAAGACCAACCATGTATTTACTCCAAGAAGGGGAAGAGTTTCCTTCTGTCCTGTTAAAAATGCATTTCACCAGCTCAGTAACAGGGCCAGTATTCTCTGCATTGATTTCACGTGGCTACTGCTCCCACTAAGTTTGCCTTCATAGATAGAAGCCAAGGCACTGTGTTGTGATTGCTCTACCTCAAAGCAAGGCTCCATACTCTGATTGTAATAATTTTGTTAGTATTGGCAAGCAAAAGCATTGAACTAATCCCCTACTGTTCTGATTGATTTCCATAGTTTTCTAGCTCAGTTTTGCCTTAGCAGCTGTAGCCATCTGCATCCGGTCCAGCTTCTGGCTGCATTCATGCAGGGGGTCAGTAGCTCCAGTTAAAATGTATGTCTGATTCATGTGGTTCAAGACTGGGGAAATGATTGCAACCCTCCAATTTTTCCATAAGTCAGTCAGTTAGAACAAAGGATTATATGCTGTCAGAGTAATTGAACTGTGCCTGACCAAAATTCTTTTCAAACATACCAGTTATGTCTTTTTATTAAACTGAAGAGTGGCCATAAAATCTTTGAACTGTCCTCATGGGAATGAGGGCTGCAGTTTTCTGTAGCTAGCTTGGGGGAATTTCCAAGATCAAATACATGGACCCTCTGCTGGAAATTGTTTATGTATCAACAGTTTTTTCTTTTATGGTTTCCACTATTTAATGTTTATTTTAAAGTGTTGGTGTGCTGTATGGATGCAGGTCAATTCAGCTTCTTCTGAATCAGTGATACTAATGCTCCCATATTGGTATTCCTTAAGTTTGTCAGATTTCCATAAGACATGATTGGTTTGGTTTGTATTATGAATGTATGTTTTGTGCATTTTTTGTGACGTATTATGGAATTTTGCTTTTTCCCCCCCTCTAAACTACAGACGGTAACCTCTCCCTGCCTCAGATTGTCTGGAAAGAGTGCTCTAATAAATTATGTTTTAGGAGGTAGGGTGTGAAGAATTGTGAATACTTAAAACATGGTCAGAAGTCACCAAAAAAGAACTGGAGGAAAAATTGCTTAATATGCCAGTTTATACTTGCTGTGAGATTTAGCCAAGTATTTCAAGTTTTGAGTTTTGACAAGGTTCTACTGTGCTGATGACATGCTTACTAATGGTTTTTTATGCACTGCTTGATTATAGTTTATAAACATGAAACTTGGTGCTGAAAATGGGAAATACTGAGCTAACCTTACTACTGTGAGATACCATTCCTTTTGACCAAGGCAGAATAGAGTCCTAGCTGGACGTCATGTGTAGACCCAGGTATCTCAGACATTTTATGAAAGACCAATTCCAGCTATTTCCTATCCTTTTACTGCTAGTTTCAACACTATTAAATGAGGAAATGTTTGCTATTTGTAGTCACTTAAAATGAACTTGTTAACTTCCTTAATGAAATATGAAGCTATTTCATTAAAAACCATCAAATCAAATTATAATATTATAGCTGTTGGAAGTATAATCCTTACAGTTAGGGATTTGCAATTTGTCTAAACCATAACATTTCTGCTTAGTAGATCTTGTCATATAGGAATGCTGCTTAATTTTTTTTAAATTATTTTTGAGGCGAGTTCTCTATAACAGCTTTATATAAAACATATGATGTAGTAACTTCATTACCTTATCCTAACCCCTGTACATCTATAAAGGTACTGCTTGTAAAGGAGGCATAGTTTATGTCGAAATACTCCTGTATACTTTGTATATCTACCTCCCTCCTCAAATACTTGCAAATGGGAAACAATAGACAAAGCATACCCAAAGATTAAAAAAAATCAATAAAAATACCTTTCTCCCAACAGTATTTGTAATTCTCATGAGACATTTCCTGATTAAATACTTACCCTTTTATTAATTTATTCCTCTGTATGTATTTGTTTATGAAGAAAGGCAATATGTATTTAACCACAGATCACATATTGTATCAATTATCTGATGTTTATAGTAATAAATAAAAATGCAGCACTGTCTTTTAGTACTTGGTGTACTATCAGTCAACATCACTTAGGTAAATTGAAATGATTATTTTTTTAGCATATGAGTCAATGTAAATGCATTTGATGAGAAGGCACATTAAAAAATGGTATAATTGTTAAGCAGCATATGATGGATGTCAAGAAAAGAATTAGAATGATAATAGCTTGCATTTTTGTTACCTCCACAAAATAAGTTGGTTCTGTAACTTTCTGAGTTTCTTAGGTGGTATATTTAAATTAACAATTGAAGAAAGAAAATGAAATTTTGAAAATGAAGTAAATGCCACACTGATGCTGTATTTGAATACCTTACAGTTTCTTAAAGGAAATTATATTTGTGATCAGGATGAGTGAGCTTTTTTGGGTAAAAAAGGAGAAATTGAAGATTCTATACATTTTCCAAAATATTCAAAACTTGCTTAAAATGCTGGAATAACTCCCATGTCTTTGCCAACTCCTCCTTTTGCCAGAGATCAAATCTGCATTTGACTCCTTAAAGGGAAAAACAGGTAAAATAAGACCCTTTCCCCCCAGGCTGTTACTTAAATCTTCCTTACATTTTAGCATTTTTATTCCATTCCCCATAAGAAGCTTGAGACCCATGCCAACTTCTTTACAGATTTTATTTTATTTCTAAATTTTTTCTCCACATATTTTCATGTATTTTCTTTTTGATGCTTCAGAAAAATTTGTTGTTGCCGAAGTTTGCTATTCTGAAGCATGAAATACAGCAGAATATTGTGTAAAAACAGCAGAAAAGTGACATTTCTATGGGAAAAATAGCCTATTGAAGTCAGTCCTTGGAAACAATTGAAAGAAAGTGTTCTCCCTGCCATTAAAATTATTTTTATCACAAAAAAGTAATTTTTGAGCTATCCGAATTAGCTTATTTCCTCTCATGAATCAAATGCATACTTCTATATTTCTAGTCTATTACAATCTATACTTGCTGTATTGATTTGTGTATTTCTAGCAAACAAGATCAATGATTTTGGTATAGTGGAGACAGCATGTTATAGTCCACACAATCTTATTTTTAAATCTCAAACAGTGAAGTGAAACTCTGTTTAAAAACACATTTTTCAATTAGATTTCTAGTGCTTTCACATAAGAAAAGAATCTCAAAAGATTTCAGGGGAAGGCGGGTACTATAAAAAGTGCCAGTCAGCTACCAAATGAATATAATTAAACATTACATCACTATCTAAAAATATCAGAGCAGAATTGACAGTTTTCAATTATCTTGTTATAGGACTAAGCCAGCTTTTGCTTACAAGAGATTAACTATCACTCTACATTTCCATATGAGCCTGTGCTCAAATCACCATTGTAGCTGTCACTTCGACTTTGGTTTCAAGTCTTTTTTTAATAGGTGACTGTACAGTCATGAAGTGCTGAAAGTTTGTTAAACATATTGGACTGTTGTCCTGTACTGTGTTTGTACTGTGTGAACAAATATCTGGCCTGGCTGTTGAGGTTGTGTACCTGACCGTAAATTAGCAGAACAGTATATTTTTATCTGAATTCTTATTACACTATGAATTTTTGAATCATAGATTTAGTAAGGCCAGGCTGATGAGAGAGAAGGTGTTAACTGGTGAGTTTTATGTGCCTGGACCTCAGGTACCGATGCCAGAAATGGAAATGAATAGAAGAGTGCTACACTAAACTGAGCTAGCTGTGAAACATTGCTGGTAGAGAAACCTAATTCTCCAAAGGGGCAGTGTGAGAGTGTGTGTCTGTTTGTATGTGTATGTTTTGCTTGTGTCAGCCAGTGGAAATGTCTCATCCTACACTTGCAGGGCTGCAAGTGGGGGAGGTGGGACACAGCCAGGACAGGGCTAGAGGACTGAGCTGGAGGCATTCACCTCTTCTGATAAAGTTGTAGGGGCAAACCGTATCTGAATGCATGAGTCCATGACTGTGTAAGTTAACTGTTGATTTCCCTTTCTTGCCTCCATTAATCACATACTTGCTTCTTCCTTGCCACAGTGTTAGTACTCAACTGACCAGAAAGAGAGGGGATGAATCAGGGTCTGAACCAGTTAAAGCCAATCCCAGAGAAAGCGAGTCTCACCTGTGTGCGATGGAAAAGCAGATCAAAAAATTTAGAAGTCTCCAGGTCTGTGAAAGTAATAAATAAAATAGTAGGCTTGAAGGTAGCATCATAATTATAAGTCCAGGCATATTATAAGTCCATTCCTGTTGTGTTTGTTTTCAGCATATTTGTTTTTCAGTGCTTTCTGCTATCACTAATATGTGAGTGACCTTTCAGTAAATTAACCGATCTCACACATTTGCCTTTAATATAATAGAGCATTCCTCTTGGTTTTAAACTAAATTCATCAGGAATCTTGTATTACAAAAAGCAAAGTATTTAAAGATCTGATTCTAAATGTCTCTTGGTAAAAGTCTTACTGACCATACTGACAGTTCTGAATGAAGTATAGCGGCCCAGTTGTTGACAATTCATTCTTACTACTTCAGATTCTTTAAAATGAAACCTACTTATCAGCGATTCTGAAGTGGTATGAAAAAGCTATAGTATTTGAATCTTTTTGGCTGGAGAAAGCCAAGGGTATTATTTGAAAGTAAGGAAAAAATTGTTCAGCTTTATTGCATGGAATATTCATGCAGCAATTTAAGCTAAGACAGTTGAAGTAGAAGGTTGTTTAAGCAAAACTTTTTGGTCCGATCTAGAATGTGCTTTAGGGAGTATTTGAACTGGAGATACTTCCACTTATAACAAGAAATTAAATTTAGATTCAGACATACTAAAATTAGTAGTAAATATTATTTAGGCCAGTTTTTCTCAGCAGGTGGCAAGAATTGTAGGTGAGTTCCTTTTTCTCTTCCCCATCCTCCTTTTTGTCAGTAACCAAAAATTGTAAGGAAAAAAAGTCTTTTAAGCAAAGCAATGTGTGGTAATGATTATAAACAATACATGTGGAGACCCTGTAGTTTGTGTGTTTGCCTAGGGCCTTTGTTGTTAGAGCACCATCATATGCCAGCTTTAGTAATCAGTACTAGCAAACATTTATGTTGATAGTTTGTTATGATTTTTTTTTTCAGATTTTATTTCAGTATGATGTAGGTAAAAGAAAATGAAAATGCTGGCTACCTTCCTGCTTGAGTAGAGCAGTTTATCAGCTGAACACATCTGGCCTTTGACAGGCATGCTTGTATTTGATTACCTACTGAAGATGTAGTGCAGATACACACAAGTTGGGTAAACATGCTGAGGGGGCAGTTTCCTTACCTCCCATGAAGAATATTGATCTTAACTTGTTTTATGTAGAATTAAATTCATGCAGGTTATATTAGAAGGAACTTTTATTATGTCATTAATTATTTATGTGAATTTACATGCTATGATTTTGTTAAAAAATGATTTTATGATTTAATATGTTGTGTAAATGAATATACACAGTAAAGCAGTGGTTTTTAAGATGCTTATTCTTTTGTGTGTGTTTTACCTGCATATGATGCAATTACTCTGTGAAAGTCTACTCAGAGAGGAGAGCTAGAGAGCATGAAGTATTTAATGAAAGATTCATTGACCTTCACCCCCAGACTGCTTATGTGAGCAATGCCTACAATGGATCACAAGAAAGTTTTTACTTAACCAATACATGTCAGCAAAATATATCTGCAATATTTTTCTTTAACATTTGCCATTATGGAAGTCATGAGAAGCTTACATTGCTGCATCAGCTGTTTCTCTAGTCTTCTTTTAGTTGCCATGATTTGGGTTGTTTTTTCTTTTTAAAGGCAAGAAGATGCATAACTGAAACATAATGATTTATCTGCTGAATATTTTAAATGTAGCAAAGAAATTGGAATAAGATTTGACAATTTGAATTATGATGTATGATAGAGAGAAGGGAAAAATATTTTAAGGGAACTGAATTGCTCAGAGACATTCAGAGAGCTCTGCAAATCAATGCTGAGAGTGACAGACTCATATATCAACCATGACTCTGCACCAGCTAGAAAGTAATGAGAACTTCAGTAATTTGGCTCTGCTATGGCTGAATGCTGGTTCTGGGTGAAATTTCATGAGCATATTAGAAGTGAGACCAGGTCACTTCTGTCTTAACAGACAGAGGTAATTTTAAAATAGTTGTGCTTGCCCTGGAAATAAAATTTGGGTGAACAGTAAAGTATAGCTGCAGAAGTATATGAGAGTAAGTGTACGCATTACACTTCAGGCATTTATTTCCCCCCTTTCTGTAGTGTTTTTGTTGAGTTGTTTTTTCCTCATCAGGTAGATTTGAGGGAAGATCTGTAAATAAAAGAGATGAAGAAATGCATTCACAGGTAAATTATGAGAAACTGTTGTGGTTTATATAAGAGGATATTGGGATAACTCACTCCATGGGAGATGTTAAAAAAGAAGAAAGAAAATAAAAAAGAAAACCAACCCCTTAATATGTTTACTTTTTCTGGTACTACTCTTTTCATATCTCCCTTACATTAAAAAAAATAGTGTGTTTACCTGCTCTTCTTTTAGCTGGAATGGGAACCTTTGCTGTAGCCTGAAATATTGAGGTTGTTCTTTTGATACCAAAAGGGAAAACACTTCAGATTTGGACTGGGAAACATTTTTTTGAAACTAGTTTTAGATTTTCTTGGCTCTATGAAATCTTCTAGTGTAGTAGTACATTACCACCATATTCTAATAAGGTTAGAATGACTTTCAAGAAAGTATTTTAATTGTTAACCAAAATAGATCAGAATCAAATGAAATTTATATGTTGATTACAGTCTATCAGGGAGCCTCAGGAGGCCTTATAGAGAGGGAGGATTGAATACTGTTAATACACAAATGATGTTAACTCATAATTTCCTATCTTTTTGTTGCTTTCCAAATCATGCTACTGTGTACAGAAGTCAGATATTTGTCTAAAGACAGCTCTGTTTTTGAAAACTGGCAGTATTTTCCATTGGGATGGAAAATCACAGATGAATAATAGGATGTATGTTGTTTTTCCCCTCTCCATGTTTAAAGCATCTTTCTCTGGTTGCCAAACTATATCTTGTTCTTTTGGGTTGCAGTTACTGCTATCAGATATTCAAATGGCTGTAAGAGGTCACGGAGTGGGTTTTTTTCACTTTTTCCTGGACTAAAAGATTATTATGGCTTCTTTCCTTATTTCTATATTTGTATTTATTTAAAGTTCTGCTGGAGTAATCCATGTCTGTCCCTTCCATGGCTTGCTACTGCAGTCTGGGTTCCTCAGACTTCCTTCAGTGGGAAGGTTCCTTCCTCTTCCTTCCTTCAGTGGGAAGCTGAATTTTATCCTCAAGTTTAGAAACAGTCAAATTTCTGAATTAAAAAAATCCCAAACCAATAACGTTTTTAAATCCGATTTAAAAGTAGCTTACATTTTTCTATAGAACAGCACCTTACAATTTTTAAAAAAGTTTCAGTACAGCAGGAACAGATGGCACTTCAGTATTTAAATGGCCTTTGGACTGAAAAATAAATTTTTATACAAGAAATTTCTGACTTTCCCTTAGCTTTGAAAATAGTTAATGTAAGAGAGTCTGTTACAGCAGTTTGCACTGGTCCATGAAAAGATCTGATTTATGGCAGTATTCCTCAACTAAAAATGTGTAGCAGGGTGAAATCACATTTCTTGATGTGAGTCACAGTTCTTATCTTTCTTGCTGTCGCTCTTTGTGATACACGTGGTAAATATGGGCAGGATTTAGCCTGAACACCTCCCAGTACCAGGAGGGTAAGTAAGCGGATCCTTGAGCACTGAGCTCAAGAGTGACTGAAGTTCCATTGTTTCCAGGAACATCACAGCCTCTTGTCTAACTGATAAGCTCTTCCAGTAAAAGAATTGCAGAAGAGTGATTGTCATTCCTGGAGAATGCCTGATTAGATGCTCTCTCCCATTGTTTGTAGAATAAGTCAGTGGTGGATAGGGAGGAGATGTTTTGCCTTTTTTGTTCTGTCATGTTGATTTTCAGTATGCAGGTGGCATCTTCATGCTAGAGTGATAGACATATTAGAAAAACATGCCAGTGGGACTTTGCATCATTTTAGTCAAAATGCAGAGGTAATTAATGTTGTAAGGAGAAAATGCCACTCTGTTAGACTACTGTTCAGCATATTAGATTAAAACATGAGTCACTTCTTTGGACAGGAATAGCCATTGCAGAGGAAGTTGTTGGGGTTTGACAGCTTGGATGAAGAAGATTGTTAAAAAAATTGTTAAAATTCCTGAACAGTAATTTTAGATGAGGAATATTGAATATATTACCAAGATTCTTCTTTCCAGGAAGTGGTACTTTACATTCCATCTTAAAATTTATTTTAAAACTAAGACATTTTAGGTACAAGAAATGTATTTTATCTTTTGCTCTTCAGAATTAATCCTCTTAAATCCATTCGTTTTCCATGTGTTGTCTCTAGGGCATCATGTTAGTGATAACTATATACTCTATTTGTAATATTTGTAAGTCATTCTTGAGGGGCACATGGGCTTATTAATGCCCAAAACAGTAAATGCAGTTACCTGAATGGTGGGACTTGTCTGGAGAGGGTTGGGTTTCATGTATGAGGGTTGTCAACCTTGTGGGTTTTTTTTTTCTTTCTAATTAGACATGACTCTACAGATTTTTTTCAGCTGACGAGTATATCAGATATTTGGTACAGGCATTTTACAATAATCAGAATCATCAAGGCTGGAAGAGACTTTTAAGCATTAAGTGAAATTTTTCAAAGAAGGAGGTCAGGTTGGTCAAACAGGACCTTCCGTTTGTAAATCCATATTTGCTAGGCTTGATCTCCTGGTTGTCCTGTATGTGCAATAGCACTCGGGATGATCTCTTCCATAATCTTGCCTGAGATGAGGCTGATGGACCTGTAGTGCCTTGGATCATCCTTCTGACCCTAACAAAGCTTCATTAATAATTTGCTTGACCTTACTAATACTCTGATACTCCTATTACCAACAGAAATTGCCTAGATAAGCTAAAAACTGGTGAGGACTTTCATCTGTCCTGGTATCAAGCTTATTTTTAACCAGTAAATTCCTAATCTTGAAAATTAAGTTTAAGGGTCATATTGCATGCCTCTTCACTGCTATCTGTGGAAGAAGCTGTACCATCCAACTCTTGCTGATTGCACATGGAAGCCTGTGTTGGTGCTGCTGGTAGTGCTGGAATGCATATTTTCTGTGGATTTGGCTGCCCTCCAGAAAGGGAGGTGATAGCCAGTCCAGAGGAGCACTCCTCATCCTCGATACTGTTAGTACACTTCCCAGTGGTTAATTTATCATGAGCCAATGCCTTGTTGACCTCTGCAGAGAGCTGATATAATGTGCTTTTTAGGTTTTCATGAGAGATGGATGCCACTTCCCACAATCCACTTCTATCACCTGTGATAAAACTAAGTGTGTCAAGACAAAACTAAATGTGAATGAGGCTGTGCTAAGGTGCATGGGGGAAAAGAGTCAACCTATTCCCATTTGTTTTCTTCTAACAAACTCTGGTAAAGTCTGAAAGATTACTACTTGTCAGGAATCTATCTTCTGTTTCATCATTGTGTAGTGGCTTGATTTCCAGTCCCTCATGTTTTGTGACAGCCTTGTGAGAAACTAATGCTGCTGCTGTGGCTGCTCAGAAAGAAAGAGGGAAAGGGATGTTATCTAGAATTGTATTAAAAACTTGTTTTCATGTAGGGAACCCATTACATTGCTCACAGCTTTTATTTTGCTTTCTTTTATCAGACTGTACCTAATTCAGTTTTGAGGGTTTGTTTATTTTATTCAGCCTCTGCTGCAGAAGATGACTAATGAACAATATTTTTTTCTTCACTGCATACCTTCTGTGTATGCAGTGCTGCATGCCACTGCAGTTTGTCTGTTCCTTTGTATGCACTGAATGGCTGCTTTTTATTTTTGTTTTTCTTTTCCTCCCAGTGTAAACCTATTTGGCTTGCTGTTACCTTTCAGGAATATTTAGCCTCCCAAAAAGTTTGTGTGTAAAATATGTATGCAGATGTTCATGTATATTTTAAATTAGATGTCTAGAGTATTTGGTATTCAGTTACGATAGTCTGTTTTGGGCATATGAAATTATAAGGCAGACTGTACTTGTCTTCAAAAATGGCGTACAAGACAAAAATCGAATCCATTTCTCCTACAGTAACTGTTGCACCAAAAATTCAAATTCATACAATATTTGTCATACAAACAACTGTTCTTGAAGTCAGGTTTCATAAATAAGGACAAGATTTAAATTCCAAACAGCCTCCTGGCAAATGCAACTAAAGTTAAAATGATCTAGTTCTGTAATGGGGAGTCTGTTGCCCTCCGAGACAAGCCTGAGAAGAGATAATGTGCATATGGGAAAGACATGCAGGTCATGTAAGGAGGAATCTTTTAATTTAATTAAAAGCATAATTAATCCTAGAGAGATTGTGTTACCCTCTGTGGTTGGATTTTATGTGTCTGCAGTGTTTGCAAGCCAAAAAAGTAAATGTATTTTTGACATTTAAAGATGAAAAAGTATCACTTTTTCTTTTGCCAAGAAACTTATATGATGGAGAAAGAATTAGTGCAATATTAAATATCAGTTTGCTGGCAAACATAAAATAGGCAATGCAGACCTTCACTTCTTGTAGAAAAGATAATGATAAAACCAGCTTTTTTCCATACTGACTTGTTCTGATAAGTTCTGCCTATAGGATTTTTCATAGTAGACAGTTACATGCCATTGTACTTGTATATGATACTGTTCAGTGGCCAGAAAAGCTAAGGCATTAAGCATGCATTTTAGAGCAAAACGATAAATTTAGAATTTAACAAAATAATGTTTGCATTGTGATGCTGCCTTCCATTTTCTGAGAACCAGCTGAACAATATAATACACTTAACTCCATTTGAAACAGAAACAGTTGCCTCTGAGTCTTTTGCTTGATGAAACTCCTCAACTAATGAGCCTGGGCTGCGGTTCTCCAGCTGAGAAGAGAGAAGGGATTTTTTTTGTTTCACATGGCTAGAACACCTTAGCTCCTGTTGTGCTACTGGTTCAGTATTTCCTGTAATTGGTCTGATAGCACAGGGTCATCCATTATGGAGCTGCTGTTCATCACCTCTGTCTTGCTAGAATGACATCAATTTATCTATCTGTCATAAAGTTCCTGGAGCAGCAGTCTGAAACACTGATGGCTTATTTCAACATATAGTCATCCTGAGACGTAATACATCTGATTTTTTCAGATGCAGGAATACCAAAATTATTATTAGCAAAATTTGAATTGTACACACATGTTTTGTAGTCTGTAACCTTTTAGAGATAGCATGTACATACTTTGCTATGATGAATGATATAAAATAGTTTCATTTTCAAACTCTAACACTGCACTCTGATTCCTCAGAAAAGCATCAATTTTCTTGCAACTAACAATGGAAATTGATAGTTATCAAAACTGTTCAGAGTAATTTACCAGGACTATAAGCAAGGCTGGATTCCAGAGTCTTTCTAGCACAGCATTTTTAACTTGTAAGTGTGACTCTGCAGTAACATAAGCCTTTTGGTAAGTCATAAATGTTAAGCCTGATTTCCTGGTATGGAGTGAATGCACTAAAGGAAAGGAGAAGTTCCTCTTAGTTCCTGAACTGCTAGAACTGGATGGCCTCTTGTCTTTCCCCACATTGTGTCATGTTCTCTTCTAACGCAAAAAAAAAAAATTATTCTAAGGTTCTTAGGTCAACATAAATATGTGTTTCTCTTCTGCATTCCTCCTTTTCAGAATTTCCTGACTAGGTGTTCTGAGATTTTGCATTTAAAAAATTTATTCTGTGTCCAAATATAATCTAGTGTTGAAAATCGTGGACACTATCCATGGATTACAATAACCAGAGCTATTGCAGACTCCTCAACTGCTATTTACACCATGTAACAATTCACAAGAAATGAAGCAATAGTGTAGTTAAGTCAGTTCATTGTTCTTCTATTTTGAAATATATAGTATATATAATAGTAGTAATTTCAGTATATATATTATATATATAATATTATAATAATATAAAATTATATTATTATAATAATATAATAATATTTCAGTATATATATAATAGTTGTAATTTCAATTACTACTATTTTGAGCAATGTTGAAAGTGTGTGTAAGAGGTTGCAAAGCCTGAATAGCTGAAGCAGACCATTGGATTTTTAAAAATTGACATGTACACTTGCATAATCCTGTGTATAAAACATCTTGTAAAGAGAAAGATGGATAGAACTCGGCAGAACAAGAATATCCTTCCAAGTATCAAAAAGTGTGTAGCTAAAGAAGGGCTGCTTAGTGATGAAAATGCTTCTTCTCTTTCTTCTGTCTCTGTAGGTTCAGTTGACATTTGCTCCTGCATACTTCTGGTTATAGTCCACTTAATTCCTTTCTTCCCTATTTAAGCAGGAAGAGGAGTAGCTCCCTCAGGTGTAGGAAAGAGAAAGCAATCAGGACCTGTGCTTTGCTTTGCTCTTAAGAGAAGTAGGAGCATGACCTCTGATAGCTGTAGATTTCAGAACTACTTTCACACAGAAGGAATGAAAAATAGTTACACCAATGTAACTCTTCATTTCTTCTCATTCAAAGGAGTCCACAGTAGCACAGAACAAAATGCTCTCCTGTATATTTTGCCAAACCCAAGTATAACGTATTATGGCAGAGGCTTAGAAGTGAACTAATTACAACTTGGGAAAGAAGTGCAAAAATAAATAGTTTTAATTTTTAAATTGCCTTTTTCTCTTCTGATATGTTCTTTGGAATCTGCCTGTAGTGGACTTTAGCTGACCTTCCTCACTCCCTTTACCCATTTTTTCTTCATTCCTACCCCATATATTGGGAATTGAAAATGAGTCTGTGTATTCAACATGCCACAAAGACAGTATATGCATTTCTGTGTTAGGAAAGAGTTTGCAAGAAAATAAGAAATGACTAGTAAAAGGAAAAGGGAATTTTGCAGAGCAAAGCAATTTCAGTACAAAGGTAAATTTCAGGTGTCACATTTAGTGAGGTGCTGCAGCCCTGACTGATCTTTGAACAGACTGTATGAGCTACAGTATTTCAAATACATTTACTGTTTTGCTGTAAGAATTATTTTTTTAAGGTCAGGCGGCAAAGCAGGAGGAGAGCACACTGAAGTGAAGACCAGTAACAGAGAGCCAGACAAAGAGAGAAGGATTTGAGTAAATATTTGAAAAAGTTGTTTCCCAGGTAGAAAGGAGACCATTTAAAATATAGGTGACTGTTGTGGGGGAAACACAAGCTAGCAAGTGGGCTAAGGAGAGGAAAAAAAAAAAAAAGCAGAGCATAGAGTGCAAAAAAAGTGTAGTAAGAGGAGCTACCCATGTTATGCTTGAGGGTGTTAGAAAGAAAGGAAATAAGAAAAGATACTAAATGAAGTGACAAAACTGGGGGGAAGGTGGCAAGAGCTGGGGTGATATATGATATAGCTCCAACAAGAGAGGTGGTAAATATAGGAGGGATGTTTTTTGCTGGTTTCAAATTGAAGTGGTAGGATTGCTTAGTAGATTTCTATTAGGCCATCCTTCTCCAAAACACTTTCTCAATTTACTTCCTATGTAGTGTGTGTTCAGTCAGCATGGTTTGAGTTATGACAACTCAATGCCTTGATGCATTTAGAAATGCCATTTCAAATCTTTAAAAAATATTTTTGAAAGCTGAGAAAAGCTTAAAGCTAAAAAGTACATTTTTGAGTGCAAAAATCAACTTCACATATAAAATATATTAGGAGATCCATTTTTAAAATCTCTGTGCTTTCTTTGAGCAGCATCTTTGTTCTGCCTTTATGAATTTAGATCCCTTGTGTCCTTTCCTCCTTCCTCTGTTTGGCACACCTCTTGATTGTTTCACAATTTATCTTTGCTGCCCAGGGAATCCAACTGTCTGGGGCTAGTGGCTTTTTCCCACCTTGGTGTCAAGGTCAAAATCTTTTAATTTTACAGGTGGAGTGAGTATTATGACTCCAGGGTCTGCTGCCTTATATTTAAATGTTGGCCGTGTTCTCAGAATGACAATGTCTGAGGTTTATATATGTCGACTACTTTATCGGGCTCTTTGGTGATATTTTATCTAATTTCTCTTTGCAAGGATATTGGTATTTCCTTGTTAACACTAAAAGCCTGTGGAAGTAAAAACCCTCAGATGTAAAAAGAGGCTTAACAACATTCTTATTACAATTAAATTGAAGAGCATATTTATAGAAGGTAAACACAATTTTGGCAACATAATAGAGATAAGTTTGCCTTATTACAGTTTCTGTATCATATCTCTAATCGATAGTTATGCTAAGGATGTCTTTCATGTATTTCCATTCTTGGAAAAGCCATTGCAACCAGGAAGGATTGGAATTACATTTTGCATCTACAGGGTTTGTGGTTTTTAACAAGAGATCGAGTTTCCTTTAGTTAATTTTTTTTTTTTGCTGGTATAGAGTACTTAGGCTTTCTGAGTGGATCTGCCTGTCTTTCAGCAATGAGGTGTAGTAGTATTATAAGCTGAAACATGGGATCTCTTGTGCATTTTCATTATTATCTTAACAATGGTCCTGATCGGTATGATTCACTGAAACAATTGCAGTAGCTTCTTCATACAAATATATCAACATATTTCTATGTTTTCAAAAACTACAGGGTAAGTAAATTAAGAAAGGTGGCATGAAAAGCCAGTTACTCCCAATGTGGCAAAATACCATTTCAGTTGTATGCAGGAGTCGAGAGACTAATGTGTATTTAGAACAAAACTAGAAGATGGTTCAGCTCTAACAAATTGGTACTGATATCTTTTATTCTGGTATTTCTTCCAAGTGTTATAAATTTGGTTTCAGGTGAATCATTTTTAGACACATCTAATAAATTTTATTATTTTACAGTAACCCAAGAAAATAATTACAAGATTTCTTTTTGTTATGGGCAAAAGAAAATATTTCTGTCAGTCCCCAAATTTTTTGAGATATTACTAAGTAAAATATTTATTTTACTTCTCTCCCCTTCCAATCTCCTTATATTTAAAAAAGAAAAAATAAAGCCTAAATCTGACAATCTGCTTTGAAAATGTCAGCTAAAACAGATAACTGATATGGAAGAATAATGAGCCTCTGAGAATAGCTAATAACTTCAAGGGCTTCAGATCTAGAGTTGCCGAGAACCATTTCCTTTATCCATTACCAAACTAATATTTTTCTATTAAGCAAAACGAAAGAGTTTTCTTAAAATTTAGTCATCCTGTTAATATGCTGGTTTGAACTCTAAGAAAGCACTTATTTATCCGTTGTGTGAAGTTTAAAATCCTATCTTAGCTATATATATATGTGCCAGTTGACTGAATATTTTGAAAGGCTACCTTCAAATTTGCATTCTTTCTGCTGATAGTCCTGTGACTAACAAACTTATGGAAGCTTGTGGAAGCTAAACAAACCTCTACAGGCAGAAATTACGAATTCACATATCAACCTGTTCCATTAGAAAGAAAACAAGAGGAACCCCACCCAAAACATGATTATCTCATTATATTTGGTCTGCTGAAGAACTTTATCTTTGTTATTGAAAGAAGATGTGGGAGTCATCATGCCAGGTTTACACTGGAAACTGTAATTCTGAGAAAGATGGAAAGAGAATCTGTCGGCATCCGTAAAACCCCCAAGTCTGGATACCATATTCAGTTGAATAGCTGTGTTGACCTTTTCAGAGTGTGGCGGATTGTTTCTTGTCAAAAATGTTTTTGTTCAGTTTGCAGTAAAATAGATTACCCATGCTGTATATGCAAATTGTGGTTGTACTCAGTGGTGTAGGCATATGGACATTTGTGCTGACTAAGCTATTTTAACAACTCTTACCAGCTCTGTCAGCAAAACAGTTACATTTTTTAATGTGGTAGCATTATTCCAAGTTTCTCAGCATTCATCTACCTTTCTTATAATCTGTAAAGACTGTTGTAATTTTTGAAGAATCATTATTTATTCATCTTAATTTAGGAAATTACCTTATCTGAAACTGAGCTAAAGTCCCCATATAAATAAGCAGGACCCAGATCATAAAGACCACCAGATGCAGTGGGTCTCCTACACTCCTTGTGGCCTCCAAACATGTGGTCTAGTACTTCTGGCTAAATGCAAGCCACAGCTTAGGCTTTTACCACTGCTGTGAACAAGTAAATACCATTTACAGAAGAAAACATTGAATTTCAGTTACTAATTCTTTACGATCACTGTATTTTGTATGTATTCAGAAGTAGAGACAGAGGCATAGTTTATTAAGAAACTATGTTTAAGATACGTGGTTTGCAAATACTGCTCCTCTAAATGTACAGTGAAGAGTGCTCTATTGCTTTGTCTTTGTTTAAAATAATCTTACTTAACTAAAGTTTCTTTGATACCCTAAGCAGAATTACCCTTTCTGAAGAAAAGACTGAGCATTTTGGTACAATGTTAAGCAGGCAGTTTCCAATGTACTCCTGTAAAGGTGTCCTGGGGGGCTCTGAGACCAGCACTGTTAGCATGGAAGTGAGCCCGAGCTGTTCCTTGGCTGGGGCTGGTAAGCTCAGTGCTAAGGCAGCCCTGGCTTCTCAGTCAGAATATGGGAAACCTAAGCTGGTGTTTGCTTTCATTACAATTCATCCTTCTGAGGAATAAGGCTGATCTATTGCAGCAAGGTGCTTAAGCTCAGATGCAACTGAGTGAATAGGGAGAGGACTTACCTTCTCAGCTAACCAGCTGAAACAGCATTTCCTTGTCATAAGCAGAATTATTGTACTTATCTAATTCAGCTTAGTACTCTTTTATATGAGCCTATCTTCTTATGTATGTATTTAGTCTTTAACTTCTTAAAATTTGTGAACCATTAATAGAAGATGTGGGATGACAAAGCAGAGATGAAATATATTATGCTGTTTTTACTGGTGAATTATTTGAAATAATTTTTGTGTCTTTAAAATGTTCCTGTTTGATTTATTATTGACTCCTTCAGTACTTTGCATATATTACTCAGATGAAAAAAACCGAGGCAGAAATTTATTTGCTGAGTATATTGACAAAATTAATAATACATGCTGGAACTCTTGCTGACTTATTTCTTACTTGTTGGGTTTCTCTGTCTTTAATTTTTTGCTTGTTCAAAATTTTAACCTGGAATTGAGTTTTGGAGTGGGAGACATTTTTTTAACAGTGTATTTTGCATTATGCATTCTCTGCATTTTTTTTTCTTCAGCTGCAATAGTTTACTTTAGAGTGTTCTTAACTAGTTTTCTTGTAGCTTGTAGTTCCACTTGAATGCTTAGAAATATATTTGCCTTGTTGAAATGAGATTGACACATGGCCAGAAGAAATTTACAGCTGGTAAGTGACAGCAACAAGTTTGTATTATACAATTTAAAAAGGTCATAGCTTTTGTCACTCTTCTCCATTAGTTTGGATTATGATATTGCAGAGAACAACCCCCTAGCATATGCATGAAAGGCATGTGCTTCTTTGTGTAGTCCCTAGAAGAATTTTTTCAGACAGCCTAGTCTAGTCAAGGGACAGTTCTTGGGTTCTGTCCCTTCATGAAACAGGATGTTAATCTGAACCTCTTTGATGTTCTCAGTACTTCTGCACACTTTGCAAACAAATGGCAGATGTTGTCTGGAGCAACTTGCAAAGTGATGAATGGGAATAGATGTGTAGCCAGAAAAATTATCAGAGGTGTTTTCTTTTTTTTTTCCTTCAAATAGTTATATATGAAGCTTTGTTTTGATTTCATTTCAGTAGGAAGGAAGAGAATGGATGTATGGGGGAAGATATGCTCCATGGACATAGGGAGCACTACAATTCCATACCTGAAGTAATATTTTTGTCACTTTTTAGAGTGTTTCTCTTCTGATTCAAAAATATAGATTTCCCGCCCCCCCGTGTGTAGAGTAATATATAGCCTTGACAGCATTTCTATCCTTATTAAAAAGAAAAATAAAAAAAAATCCTTATTTAAGGTAAGATGTTTAGATCATCCTAGTAATTTAATCATATAATTTCCTTTACAAGTAAGAATTCACTGATGTCAGTCTTAATATTTTTAAATACGAAATAAAAGCAGGTAATATTTCAGAGTGTCTAAACCCACATAATTACCCAAAGATAACAAAAAAATTATGAAGAGATTTTAAAAAATATTTTACAGTATTGTGATCATATTTTGTAGGCCCTGCCTGGCAGTGTTAGAAATGTTTGTTGCATATCAGGACTGCTGGTCGTGCTGTATCTAAAGTATGTGCATGTTTACAATTACATGATACTTAATCAATCCAAACTTTCCAGATATTTCACATATATTCTTGAAGTTTTTTATAATTATATTTTGCACACATGTGTATGTGACACTCAAACATGTGAAGAACAGTTTTCCCATCAGTTCCTGGGGAGATGTGTACACATGTGTCTAGAATAATATCTTTGGAGAATTTTAGTTTGCATTGTCTCTTAAATTAAACTTCATCCTCCATCTTGCTGTCTTCAATATTTTCTTTCCAAGCTTTGTATGCTATAATGGCAATTGAAAGGACTGAACTATTATATGAGGGAAATGACTGAGTTCTTTTTGAAAGGATCAAGAAAAAACAGGTACTCTAAAAAGTAGGGTGGACTTTGACCCTATTTTCCCAATGTGGTTAATGCAATGTTTTCAGTTTCTTTTTGCTGTCAGGCCACTTTCTAATTATTCTGTCCTAAAAAAAAAAAACCTCCAAAATAATCCACATTACTTTCTAGCTCTTCTCTTCTGTAACATACTTCCTTTTTCCTTCTTTGTGATCTTAATTTTCAAGCCACATTTGATTTTGGCTTGGTTTTTTCAGGGAATGCGATATGTAGGTGAGAAAGCAAGAGATTCCTTAGTGTCTCCACTAAGGAAATGGCTGCCATAATATAGTACTAGACACAAGGTAATTGAAGCAGAGAGAGAGATGTGAATGAAAGCCAAGGAGACTAGGCTTTGTGAGTTCTGGTGTTTGTGG
Organism: Chloebia gouldiae; assembly: GCA_003676055.1. Lineage (NCBI taxonomy): Eukaryota > Metazoa > Chordata > Aves > Passeriformes > Passeridae > Chloebia > Chloebia gouldiae. Next base: position 32,291,990 of record QUSF01000008.1, on the reverse strand, counting down.
ATTCAATTTGTGTGAAGAATTTTCAGTGCCAAAACAAATATGAAACACACACATTGTCATGTTTGTTTATTCATGGTGACAATGTTGATTATGGACATAGAATGAATTAAATGCAATTTTTTTTCATTTATTAAAAAAAAGGACCAAGCTCATACACATACATGTATGAGACCTTGTTTAAGCTGGGGCTCCTTTTCTGTCCATCCCAGAGGCTTCTGTTTAGCAGACAGGGAATACCAATAAAAGAAATTTGGTAGAATTAGAAATGGGGGAGAAGTGCAATCAAATCATATAACAGAAGCACTTTGAAGACCTTTAGGAAAATATGACAGTGCTTTTTCAGCTTTTACATGACCTTTTTCCTGATGAATGGTTTTATTTGCATGAGATGCTGAAGCTTGGGCTAAGCCCAAAAAATCAACTTTCCCTTCAAATTTATACTTCTGAAAAAATTCAGTTATGGGACTCATGTGGTGGGGGGGATTTTATTACTCTAGATCGTCCTCATATTTACATTCTCTGGGAAAAAATAACCTAATAGAGAGAAAAAGATCTCCAAGAAAAACCACCAGTTTCAACACTTGCTGTTAACATCATACTAAACCCCCAAAAAAGTGAAGTATCTTAACTGTCAATTAATGCAACTTCAAAAATGTGTGACTATATAAATATTTTTAAGTATTTTTATTGTGGCATAGTTTTCTTTGAAAGAGTTTTTATGGTTTTAAAATGAGGGAAAAAATGTTAACTCATGCACAGACTTGCTGAGTAGCCACATAACCTTACATGTCTGCTTTCATCTTTTCTCCTCATATTCTCATGGCTTTTTTCTGGGTCATTTCAGAAACTAATGTTTTGAGTTCCTTGTGTTACAAAGATTTGTACAAGGAAATGTATTAGCACACTTTTTGGTTTCATTAAAAAACTGTTTTCATCTTTAGAAATCATCTAAAGTATCCCGGTGTTTTCAACAACTACAAATCGTGCCAGCAGGGGTCAGTTTAGCACCAATGGAAATTGAAATGGCAGTAATGTACACTTGAGGAGCTAGAACAAATGTGAAGTTTGTATAATCAGGCTGCAAATAAACGGTGTATATAGCTTGGAAGAGAGTGACTAAAACAATTTTTGCTATTCCTACTGGATTTGGATTTGAGTCCTTCTTTAAAAGTCATTGAATGAATAGCCTTTTCTGGAGTTTTGCTGATTTCCCACAATATTTTCAGCAGTTTGTCCTTTAAGAGTATGTGAATGGTGACACTTTGCAAAAAAATGTGTCTTCATTAAAAAAAAAACCATAGAAAAAATAGGATATGAAAAAATGACTGATTTCTGTGATGTCTCATGTATAAACCAAAAAATTAGAACCTTAGGTAGGTACATGAAAGTCTTCAGGTCAAGTTCTCCAAAGACAGGAGTAGTGGTGTATATATATCTATATATATATATAGCTTACTCATCACCTGAACCTTCACATCCTTCCCACGTTCCTTCCTCCCATAAAGAAACCTGTATTGACTTCTTTAGAACCACTGGTGTGCTTTTGAATTTCTAGTGTTTGCCTGAGATCGCCTATGGCCATAGTTATTCGTTAAGGTAAACATGTCTAACATACAAAATAGAAAGCAGGAGGAGAATAAAACAGGAAAAAACAATTAAAAAGTGTCTGATATAGTTTTACTGTGAGCTTTATATTTTTTGCGTAGTTGCTTTTTTCTGCATTTATTTGGCTTTGTCTTCTGTTTGCAGCCTTTGCCACGTCAATGTGAGTTGCATTTGTGTAACTACCTGGTTGCATCCATTTTTAGATTCTTGTATTCCAGGAAAAATGACAGTATACATATCTTTTAGAAAGGTTTCACTTTCTTGTTAGTTTGATAGTAAAACCTGTAGAAATTCTCAGTTTGTGTTTGATCACTCTTTCACAAGTAGAGTTCAAATTAAGTCAAATACTGGTTTTAATGCTATAATTGATGCAGCATAATGAGGTACCTGAGGCTAGGGTTACAAGGAACTGGTTTTTAAGTAAAATATAAGTATAAACTATAAGAGGAAAAATAACATTGAGAACATTCAAAAGTTTGAATAAAAACTTGTTGCCCAATCAAGACTGAAATAACATATTTCAAGACTGAAAGACAGGAATAACATCATGTTATTGGAAAATGTTATGACTGTTCCAGCAGCAGCAAATATAACAGTTTTTAACTTGTTCTCTTGTTCAAGATTCCCCAAACTTTGGGACTTCAGGTACCATGTTAGATACCATGTTTCTATGTTATCTATAAACCTTAGGTAGTCTATGTTTATGTTTCTGAAAGGTCTTAGTGACTTGGCCAAGTTTTCTCTGGAGAGAGGTTATGAGTTAGAATAGTTTTATTCATTGTACTTTTAAGTACTTCAAAAGGAACCATTTTACCATTAGAATATAATACACCTTTAAATGGTCTTGTGTAAGGTTTGATACAGCAAGGAATAAATTAATTTTGAGCATTTGGGAATAAACTGTATTCCATTTTAAAACCTATACTGTCAATTATGCACCTGTTGGCTGGCTTTCCATTACAAAGTTAACTTTAGCCAATTTTTGAAAAATTGCTAATTGCAAGACTGCTAATACTTACAGAATTTTACAAGTGTTGAGTGCCATTTTCCTTCCTCAATTGGAGAGTAGTGTGGTGATAAATCTTTGTCCAAAAGTAGCTTGGAGCTGTCTTTTTCAGTTGTCCCTTTTGAGCTGCCACAATTCAAAGTTCTTTGCTTCTTTTATGTCATTCCATGTGTTCACCGGTCTGGTTTCCACCTGTGTTTTTTTCCCCCCAGACAGATGACAAAAAAATACTTTTCTAGTTCCCCTGAAATGAATCTATGAGTCTTGGACAAGGTTTTTTAAGTCATTATTCTTTCTAGTTAGTTGAAGCCTTGAACACAAGAAATTGAGTTGACTTCTCCTCTTCCATAGTATTTTATTACTTCCTTCCTCCGTTATGTTCTTGCACTCAAATATACTGGGCACCAGCCTTTCAAGCTTTCACTGTCCTCACTGTGTCTTCATTTTTGTTTAAGTCTTAGAAACTGGATTGCTTGCTCAGAAGTATTTGTGGCTCTCCATTTTGCCATCCACAAAGGACAAAACCTTTCTTTTCTTGACTGCTCATCTTCCTTTGAATAAGTAATGGCTTCTTTCCATGAAGGGTATTTAGAGTCTCTTAGATAATGTTGGGAGAGTCTTGAATTAGTATGTTTTTGATTTGAAAAGTTCCAGCAACAAGGTTTCTGAACAAATGTCTCTTGCAGTTCTATTCATGGACTCATAATGGTCTGGGTCTCCCAGTATTGTGTGCTAGGGCATTAGAAGGAGGACTGCTATGCTTTCTGCAGAGAGGAAGTGGGATGGAGTACCAAAATGGTGAAGATTCTTCAATTCCTGCTCCAAACCCTGCTATTACCTTCAATGTTTTGTCAATTAGTACAAAACCTAAGATGCCCCTATCAGTACTTGATTGCAGAGCTTTTATCCTTGCAGAACGTGTATCAGGCTTATAGTGTGGTGCCTGCAAGATGTGGAAAATGGCTCATGAGGATAATATTGGCACAACTCTCCATGATATGGAAGTAATTTGCTATGATCATTAGGTTTTCAGATGCAATCACTCGATAATTGCATACTTTGAGGCTAATGAAATACAGTAACAAAAAACAGGAAATTGTTATGTCTCTTAAGTGGAAATATTGCTTTAAAATATATATATAAGTGCATAAATGCCCTGCAGGATGAGAGATGGTATATGGGAATTTTTCCTGTTTGTTTTGAAATGAGCTCCAATAAAGATGGTGGTCTGAGAAACCTGCAAAGGATTCTGATAGAGGATTCTCTGGAGTTTGGTGCTTCAGTGCAAACCTTGGCAAGGAAACATTTATATGTGAATGTACCTATGATAGTGATAGTGTCCCCACACTTATACTGATGGGTAAAAGAAGTGTTTCACAAGAAAACAGAATAAACTATTGTGCAATATTAAAAACACAAAAGCCCCATGTGCCCAACAACCATTACACACCCTGACACCTTTGCAACTGAAGGATGGCTTATTTCAGGGTCTGATTCAGTATCTTCTGATGACTGAGGCAGAGGCTAGTCTGTGTTTGTGTAAATCAGCAGATCTACAAGGCAGCAATAACAATGTGTGAATTTTGTGGCTAATAATGTTTCATTTCTCAATCTTTATCAATTAGATTTTGGCCAGAAGCCAAGGAATTCATCTTAATATGGAGCTGAAAAAGTATAGATCTAGTGTCAGTTGATTCTTAGTACCTAGAGAATGTTTGTCTTTCAGTAATTTCTTGTTGAAATTATGCACTGTGAGCTTCCCTCAAAAATACTAGGGAGCTATATGCTGATGAAAACATTGAATTAAATGGACTAAAGGAAAACTAGTAGGCTAGAATGATGAAGGTATTTTCAATCTCAATGGTCAATATTGTCAAATGACAGGACAAAATATGTGAGACATGATCCCACACATGTGGGTAGAGCAATGGTGTTGAGTATTAGCATTGAATTATGTCCATAGCTTCTCCCATGAAGTAAACTTCAGCAGTCCCTGCTCAAGGGGACGACAACAGAAAGATTAGAAGACACATTGGGTAGGAGGGCATCTGGAAACAATGAAGATAGATGCTTAAAAACACTGGGTTTCAGATAGGATTTTCAGCAGTTGTTCTGCTCTGTGATTGGCAGATTTGGTTAAGAAATCATCCTGACTTTTGAATTCATCTTCTCTAAAACAAAGCAACTTATGTGACCTTCAGCATGCAGAAGTAATTTTGATTAACTCCATTGGCATAACTTCCAGTGAGCAGTTCATTCTTCCTTTCAGAGCAGGTGTGGTCTCAGGAGGAGCCAGGAATTCAGTAAGGTCCAGAGGTTTTCAGCTGTGATTTGAGTCAAGAAAGAGAAGGGACAGAAACAGATTTCTTCTGTATTGTGACCAATGATAGGACCTGAGGGAATGGCCTGCAGTTGTGTCAGGGGAGGTTGCGGTTGGATATTAGAAAAAGTTTCCTCACCCAGAGGGTGTTTGGGCACTGGAACAGGCTCCCCAGGGAAGTGGTCACAGCACAGCCTGACAGGGTTCAAGAAGCATTTGGACAATGCTCTGAGGCACATGGTGTGACTCTTGGGGAGGTCCTGTGCAAGGCCAGGCCTTGAACTTGGTGATCTTTGTGGGTCCCTTCTGACTCAGCTTATTCTGTGAGTCAGAAAAGCTTATATTTTCACTAAGGTCAAGCCAAAGGTAGGCAAAAATAGGTTCTCAGGAAGTTTGTCTAATGGCTGAAGACATTCTAATAGTTTAAGCACCTATGTTTTGTCCCTTGGTCTGGAGAACCATATCTATCTATCTATCTATCTATCTGTCTATCTGTATCATCTTTTATTATGACTTCTGATGCTCCTGAAGCAATCTCAGTAAAATATATAGAAGTCAAATTATTAGACTTGGCTTTCTGCTCCAATTTCAGATGATATATAAACGAATGATTTAAATTGGCTCTATTAAAATGAATTAAAGTTTACTATCTAGGATTTCTGCATGCCAGCCATATAATCCAGAAGTAGAAATGAGACAGAAATAATAGTATTCAAAACTACCTGGTGCAGCAGCTACAAAAGAGATGCTGAAAACTACAATCTTTGGGGTAAAGTCCTTATTGAAAGAAAGAGCCTTTGTAGAAATATGTGATTTTTAATTGCTTTTTGCCCTCTGAAGAGTATGTTTATTTCTCTCCTTGCAAAACTGGTAAGTATAGACATTATGGGAAAGGATGACATTTCTTTGTACTGAGGAGTATTCTAAATTGCATTAGAGGAGGTCTTCAGAAGAAAATCAATAGGACACTGTTTTCTTGCTAGCAATAATTTGGATGACCTTATGTTTTTCAGCATTGGCCCATATTTCCTACAAGGAGAAACAAAGTTAAAGTCAAATCTGTCTTAGGCCATTGTCACTATGCTGATTATATAAATTCATTCACTATGCTGATTATATGAATTTGTTATTTTTAATATTAGATTAAATTAATATGAGAAATCCACTGGCTTGTTTCATTCTTTACACAGCTATATGAATATGTGAGGAGAGAAGAGATACACGCTTGTAAAAATGAATATAAATATAATAAATATATAATAATAATAATAATGTAAATTTTTATTCTCTATGCAGCAGCATTTGCAGACCAAAGACAGATCAAAGGGATTGCTAGAAAGAATGACCTCTATGCTGGTTAATAAGAAAACAGACTAAAGTATTATTGATCCAGTAAACTGAAGGCTTTTTAGTTCATTCTTATCTCTCAGCTTTTTGCCTGTTCATAGGTTTTCCAGATGTAAGCACTAGAGAATACTGAATTTCTTTATCTTTTGAATTCTTTCCCAACTATTAACTTAAGATCATCATTGTCATTCTGAAAAATCTGAAGGTGACAACTTTTCCTTCTCTAGTAATTTTATTAAAAAAAAAAAAGAAAAAGCACAGAATTTGTTCCATTTAACTAAAAATTCGTTTAGGTATACTAGTAAAAAATTTTACTTGAACACATCTGGACTTGTTTAAGGTTGACACAAGCTAAATCAGTATGATCTACATTGTTCTGCTTTTATTCAGATCAAGTTATTTTTCCTTCAGCTTGACAAATAATTCTAATATTAATTTCAAACTGGTGCATTTGGATGCTGATGATGGCACAGTAGGCTGGATTAAACTCTTCTATTGAAGTTTAATTCACTAGAGAGGTATATCAAGTAATGAAACTATCTTCACTTTTTCATTATGTTTTTGAAGCTTGAATATCAAATTGAGTTTCATCTTACAGAGGAAGGAAAAGAAAAAAACCTCAACCAATAATGAATGTCAAACCTCAGTTTCAAACTGTGAGAGTGTAAGGATTTAGACACGTGAACAAAGCAGGTGTTGTTAACTGCTCCACGGTAGCTGTCCATAAACATTCTCCAGTACTTCAAGGTAAAACACTGTTAATGAGCTCCTATTCCTAAACTGTATAGTAGTGAGGATGTGAAGACTGTTTTTTCCAGAATGAGCTGGTGCCCTTTCAACTTCTTCTCTGATCACTTATCTTTGTAATGCCATCTCTAATAAACATTTTAGAAAGCTTTTGCACTTTGAAAGACTGAAACAGACAAAATATCTAGCTGTTTGAAATTTCTGAAGGCAATTTGAAGAAACTGTTACTTCTGCTAAAGATAGGAAATTGCATTTTTTTGGCATTTCTTCCTTTGTTTTCTACCTCTAAGCTGTTGGAGGTCCTGCAGGAAGCATGGAAATGGGTATCTGAATCATTGCAAGAGCCAATTAATTTAGATATAGCAACCATCTACAGCAGTCACCAAATTTCAAATGTAATCAACTCTAGGTAAACAACACATTGTTAGAAGAATAGATAAGGGTTTAATAGGCAGATATTTGGACTTATTTTCACAAGCCATTGATTTGAGGAAGATGAACATGTCTCCTAGAAATTAATTTGAAATCATAATGGTATTACTGACAAATGCCAGAGTATCCATTCCTGCCTTGAATTGTGTTAAGATTTTTTTCACTTACTTTCTGGTGGAAGTGAGTTAAACACATAATTTGGTTAGAGTATTTGATTTATCCATTTTGCATGGACTGTCTTTTGAGTGTTCTCTTAAATTTTTAAATTCTTAAATTATGAGCAGCTCACAGCTGGTTTCTAGACTATTCACAATGTCATATTCTTTTAGGTTTTCTTTCCACAGGTAAGTCAGGATTGACTAGTATATATGATTTTCATACATACATTTTCTTCATTCTCCTCTTTAATCCAATGATTCATTGATATCCTTAGTATTTTAATCCACATGCATTGCTATACTATTCCTTATTCATCTTTGTTGTTCTTTAACTACAACTGCTGATGAGCTGATGTTTTAAAAAAATTTTTTTTACTCTACCATTTTTCCCTGTGTTGTTGAATTTTGTGAGTTGATAATTTGGATGTTCATTTTTCTCAATTTATTTTGCATTCATCAACACAGATTGTTTTGCTTTTGCTTTAGAAGTTCATTTAGTATGCTCAGAAGTGCCTTATTGTATTCGCTGGTCCTGTACACTGTAATAACTTTTTTCTTCCAGTATTACTGACATTTTTTTTAATCCATTTCCACTTTTTTTCCCATGTTCTAGGTTACTAATAAAGGGAAATACAAAGCATGTCTGGTGTGAGCTGAAAAGGTACTGCTGTGCCTCTATCTACAGCCAATCAAATCAAAATTGAGTACCCTACAGAATTCGCTGTGCACCAAATCTGTTGACTAGTTTCTGTGGTGAAAGTTGTGTGAGGGCTAAAAAATATGAAAGATAATTAAAGCTGCCACCTTCCTCCTTCTCAACTATGAAGTTTGAAGAAGGTAAATAAAATGGAAAAAAAATAGCCTCACAACTGTAATTCCCCACATATAATTACCGTGTTGCATAATAAATTTTGAAACTTAGAAAACAGAAGAAAGATAATTACTTTAAACAATGTCAGTTAATGAATTTGGACTTAAGGAATTGCTGTTTCTCATGCTTAATTTCCTGCATTAATTCAAAGCCACCTACTTTTTTGACATTTCATGCTCTCTGAAGCAATTAACAGTGATACCCAATCTATAGTTGTGAATTTAGATGAAGAATAAGCTGCAGGGAGAGAAGAACTGTGAAAAAAACAGAAAAAGATTCTGCTTTGTTGTTGATATTTGTGGTAATTGAAAACAGATTAAGAAAAGGATCTCTTAGCAATACTGTCTGAAAGTTGAATACTTTCCTGAATTTTCTGATCTGCATTAATAGCCATGTTATAGATTCATTTGCATGTTTCACCTCCTTTTTCTACTATTTAGTGAACCCACAAAATACTGTTTGCAAATCATAGATCTGTTTACTTCCAATGAAAAAGCAGATAAGCACAAATGCACAGGTATATTTGCAGTGATTCAAAGCACAGCTCAATGCTATAAATGTGTATGCCCCATTAACATTTTAGATTGGAGGCATATATCCCCATCCAGTAAGTTTCCTTTTAAGTGACAGCTGCAAAAAATATTGTTGCTGTTTGTGTCATTAATTAGGTTTTTTTATAGATTTAATCTCTGCTGCAGTTTCCAGAGAAGAAAACTGGTATATAACCTGTGAAGAGGAAAAGGGATCATTTACTTATATTTCCAAAGGTCAACTCATTATGTTACTAATTCATATTTTAACTATTGTGTGTCCTCAGTATTATGAAGTTTTTCTGTTTATTTTTTTTTAATTTTCAGAGCTTCTTAGACTGATAACATTTATTAAAATGCAGATCCTCAATTTAGTGAGTGCCTTTGTTTGAAGATTATGTAGCTTTTATGGGAGAAAATAGAAACTCTTTCTGTAAGCAGATTTATTTGCTATATCAAGATGAAATGATGGATTACTAACAGAATGTGTTTTAAAACATTTATTATATTTGAGATACTGCTTTAGTCCATGCATTTTAGAATTAGTTTTAAATTAGAACATTAATGCTAAGATACACAGAAGATGAAAATATCCATTTTCTCCAAAGAGAGCAATGATTTTCAATATTAAAATAATAACTGATATGTGTCAAATTGAGTTAGTATTTTAAAATTATATTGCTTATGAATTTTGCTTATTTTTAATACGATATTGTCGACTGTGTGTTAGCTGTTTAAAGGTAGTTATCACATAATTGCTTTTTCGTGTGACTGATTGAAACTTCATTGGTACATCACTTCAGGCCCTTTTCCTAAAGAACAAGTATAGCACTTTTCCAACTCCAGTTATAATCAATGATGTAGTTTCTACTGAAGGTCTTACTGATAATGTTAAAGGGAACCTCATCCTAAGCATTTTGTTAGTCCTGCTGCCTTCCCTGCTTCTTGTTTTTTCTTTGCCATCCTACTGACTGCAGCAAATCCTGCATTCCATATCACAATATGGAAAGAACTCCTAGAGAGTGATGCAAACACTTGGCTTCCCTTGATACCACCATGCCCTGTAGAGTTTTTGGAAGTTATTATGTAAATCTTATATGAGTACTATACAACTACAAAATTACTTCCAAAACAGTTGGTTTCTGTTCTTTATGTGTGACTAAATTCTTTGAAAAGTTGTGCCAGTATAAGTGATAATTTGTAAATGTAATCTGAAGGACAGATGGTTATACAAGGTTTGTGCTTGGTTATACTTGGTCTATGCATTTGTGTAATCAGGAGAATCACAGCATTGTGCAGAGTGGCAAGGAGGTAAACTTAGTTAGAAACAAGAGGCAAAGAGCTTGGGCACACATGCTTGGCAGAACCTGCCATAAGATATTGCAAAGAGCTTTTCAACTCTCGCATCTTCTCCTGTTGGTTTGCCTCATGTTTGTTCTTCAGTAGATGGTATTGTGAAGCACCTAATTTCCTCACACATAAATTATAGAAAACGAAGGCAAGTATGTGGAGTTTTGTATTTTGTAGCCTTTCTCTGACATTTTTTGACTTTGTTTAGTGTGCCAGCTCTGCAATGGAGATGCTATCTATGTATTCTATTGATAACGGTGGGACTGGACTAATTCCCAAGTGTCCAGTCACTTCACAGCTACTTTACATATTTCAAAGATGAGTTAGGATCCAATGGTTTGACTGTTTGAAAATTTTTAAACCACACTGATAAACCAAAATGAGGTGAGAGAGGTGCTGCTTTCATCGAGAGAATCAATCCTCCAACATCAAGCATAATTGTGTCTCTGAGCTCTTGATGTTTGGAGGGAGATGGCCACAATTTTCTGAACTTGTTCATGGAGACTGCCATTTCTGGCCATGAATTGTCAGCCCTGTCTGCAAGTGTCAGCAAAGATGGTAGTTAATGCCAGTAGTGATGGCAGTTGTATTATAAAGTAAACTGAGAGCAGCAGCTTATGAAATGGGTCAGAGGATAGTGTGGGGATTTATTTGTCTTCCTTAGGGTTCATCTCTATGATTTACAGAGGGATTTTCCTGTGTCCTTTTGGGAAACCACTAGAGAGATGAAAGAACAGAGGTCAAGACAAGAAAGCTGATAAGCTCTCTTTTTCCCTGCCCTGAAGTAGGATGTCAGCAGGGTGGGATTCACTAGGACAAGGATGGGACAATCAGAACAAAACAGCTATGCTAGGTCAAGCCAAAATCCTCCTAGCCCACTCCTTTGTCTGATAGTGACCAGAGATAAATACTAAAGTACAAATATAGAAAATTTACTTCCTTCTAAGGTAGCTTTCCTAGATGCAGTATGCTGTAGTTTAAGTCTTTCCAAGAAGAATTGAATCTGAATCTACTTGAGGTCAAAATTTACTTTTTTCCGCATTCAAAATTAATTTCCATTTTTTGTTTTCTACAGCATCCTACAGAAATACAGTCTGTAATGTGATTATACTTTATCTGCATTTTAATTTATTTTCAAAATTCTATTGTTGTCAAGAATAGAATAGAATATGCTGAGTTGGACAGGACGCACAAGGATCATTGAGTCAAACACCTTGCCCTGCCCAGGACACCTCAAGGATCACACCATGTGTCTGTGTGTGTTGTCCAAATGCTTCTTGGGAGCCTGCTCCAGTGCCTAACCACCCTGTGGGTGAAAAGACTTTTCCTGATATCCAACCTAAACCTGTCCTTACTCAGCTTCATGCTGTTTCTTTGGGTCCTATCACTGGTCACAGGAACAAAGAAATCTGTATCTGTATCTCCGCTTCCCCTCATGAGAAAATTGTAAACTGTGATGAAGTCTCCCCTCACTCTCCTCCAAGCTGAATAGACGAAGTGACCTCAGCCACTCCTCATACGGCTTCCCCTCAAGGCCTTCACCATCTTTGTTGCCCTGTTTTGGATGTTTTGTAGTTGCTTAATGCCTTTCTTGTATTGTGGTACCCAAAACTTCCCCCACCACTCAAGGTGAGGCTGCATCAGAGCAGAGCAGGACAATCTTCTCTCTTGACCAGCTGGCGATGCTGTGCCTGATGAACCCCAGGACACAGATGCCAGGGCACACACACTGTTGTCTCACAGTCAACTTGCCATTAACCAAGATACCCCTGCCCCTTTCCCAAGTCCTGCTCTCCAGCCTCTTGTTCCTTTGTCTATACACACAACCAGAGTTGTCCCATCCCAGTTACAAAATTCGGCATTTCCCCCATTAAACTTCATATGGTTTGTGATTGCCCATCTCTCTGATTTCTTAAGGTTTCTCTGCAGGGCCTCTTTGCTCTTAAGGAAGTCGACAGCTCCTCCTAATTTAGTGTCCTTATTAAACTTATTTAGTATCCTCAGAGTCCTGCATCCAAGTAATTCATGAAGATGTTGAAGAGCATAGGACCAAGGATTGAGCCCTGTACCCCACTAGTGACAGGTTCCCAATCTGATATCACCCCATTCCCTGAAACTCTTTGCACCCGACCCATGAGCCAGTTTCTCACCCACTGCATGATGTGTTTATCCAGCTGTGTGCTGGATGCTTTTTATTATATAAATTTCTGGTAATTTATGGTATATTTTGGTGTATCAATAGCCTGAATATGCAGTACAAGGATTATCAAAGCTATGAGTATCTCAGAATGTCATAAAATACTCTGCTGGTCTTGAGTATCTGGCAAACTCCAGAAAATCATGTTGCTGTGAGACCTCTAGGGCAAATTTTAAGGTGGTTTTGGGCATGGTGACTATCTGCTTTGTTGTCAATAAGACCTTCCTGATGGATGTTGCTCATTCAAGAGCTGAGCACTAAGTTGACTAAGGATCGATGTTGCTTTCTTTCATATTCCCTGGGTGGTGATAGATTTCCCATAGCTACAGTGTAGCATTTGTACAAATCTAGATGTTTTAAAGCCAGTTGTTATTGTACTGGACAGAGCCTGAAGTTCAGGCTGCACACCAGCCACAAGTACAACACACAGCCTGCTGTGAAACGCTGAGCAATTACTCGGAGAGGTAGCAGGTGTGATTGACAGCTAAAAGATAAACATTCCACACATATATCAACTCCCTCTATGGTGGTATTTGATTAGATTTAAGAGAATAGCTGTTCCAAGAAACCACATTAGCTGATTTAAAGGTCTGGATGTTTGGTGTTAAGCAGCATGCTTCCAAAAGCATGTGGTCAGCTCTGTCTGCAGAGACCAGCTTGGCTTTGCATCTGCAGTGGTTGTCATAGTTCTTCATAAATATCCTTACAGCAGTTTCTAAGTGTATATTGGGGTTACAACTCTGTTTGTGTGTTCTTTTGTGTATGGTACTCTTTCTGGCTGCTGGTACTTATTCAGAGTAGGAAACAAGTTGAAAGAACATGGGTTTGGGGTTTTGCTTCAGGTGAGGTTACAGTTTGGCTTTGAAAGGAAGGGAAAGATTTGCTTTCAGGTATAAAAGGAACACTTAGATTAGGTATATATAATGTATCACATCACCCTATTTATTTGTTTGTTATTAATGTCACTGTATTATGTAGGTCATTTGGGAAAGTTCCCCCCCCCCCCCAAACTGGCCTGGAGGCCTGTGGCTGGGGGCTTACAGCCACCTTGGACAATGGGAAATTGCACCTGCTATCAGTAGGTAGGAGTGTGAAGGATTGATTTAGAGAGAAGTAAAGAATCCATCCAAGTTTTGAAAGCAGATCCTTCTTTTTCTAGTGGGGTGGTGACTGACTTGCTGTGCTCAGTTCATTCAAGAGCTCTTGCACATGGTAATTTCTCTGCTTTCAGATGCATGTTCAGAATAGAAGATATGTGAAGGAGACAAAGGGTTCACAATTAGCTTCAGAAGATGTTGAGAAGCCTTAGACCTGAAAAGATAATTTTCTTCAGAAGCAGAGACTCCCAGCATTGCACCTCAGTGGAGAACAACACTCTGCAAAAGCAGCAAAAATCCATTGATCACCTGGTCAATGATATTGTGTCTCTGCTTGAAATACAAGCAGTTAAATCAGAAACAGTATTTAATTTTCTTCTTTCCATTCAATGTCCAACTTTTCATGCATTAGTAGCACTCTTAAGATCTTGTATCCTTCACCATGAAATTTGGGCTTAGGCTATAGGGTTTGACAGAGTAGCATTACTAATTTGTAAGAATGACATTTGAAATTTTAGTCATCTCTTTGATAGCATTGAGATTTGATTGCTCCTGCAGTATTGTATGGATCCTACTAAAATTGGCAAGGTCTGACACAGTATTTTATAACATCTCTTGTGGGTGGTGTTCAGTGAGAGGACAAGGAGCAATGGCCATGAACTAGAACACAAGACGTTAAACCTCAACATGAGAACTACCTTTACAGTGAGGGTGGAAGAGCACTGGAACAGGCAGCCCAATGATGTTATGGAATCTCCCTGCCTGGAGACATTTAAAACTCACCTGGACATGTGTAACCTACTCTACATAACCCTGCCTTGGTAGGGAGGTTGGACTGGATAATTTCCAGAGGTTCCTTGCAACTCTAACTATTCTATGATTCTATGATCTGAAAAGCTTTGTCTTTTATGTGGTAAAAAGTGTAGTGACATGGACATGAGCACTATGATAGAAGAGTGTCATCTTGAGTTGATTGACAGAGACCTCCTTTGCTTAAAAAAGACAATGTAACCATACCAGTATATTCCAGTCATTCTATGGAGATGATTTGTTATTCACTTCTATTTATTTGTTTTAGGAAAGATTTTTTTCCTTCTGACCTGCTGTACAGTTATGCAGGTTCAGGGACAGTTGTTCATAAATGATGCCATTGAGGCAGGAAGGGAATGAAAAGACTCTTACTCAGAAGGCTGCTGAGAGTTAAACTCCTGTTTATTCAAATGCACTGCTCTTTTATACAGAGCTTCGTGAGGACCAATTCCATTGGTCCTGAAGAGAAAACAGCCTACACTATTGATGCAGAGTGCTTGATGCACAATGATAGAACTTAACTCTAAACAATGTGAACAAATAAGAGATAAACCTCTTATTTACATTATTTTCCAACAGATTCCCAGGCTTCTGCCTGGTTAGAAACTTTCAGTTTCTCTCTTTGACTGAATCTGAGACCAACGCATAAACAAATACAAGTTTTTATATAGAAACCTTTTGGTGTTTTGTAGTTGAAGAACTTGCTTAAAGAGATATTCTGCTTGTATAATAGAAAATCTCATTTATTCATTAACAAGAAATGCCATACCATCATCCTAGATAAACTGAAAAAGATTGAACAGCATCACAGGATAATTTGTGCTCACCACAGTGCTGAAAGCTGAGTCTGCTCTAAGAGCACACCAGAAAGCCCAGGCCCTCTCAGAATGGTGAGAGTGTACAGTCTTCTGAGCAGCCTGGTCTGTAATCTGTAATCCTGAGTGAGGCTGCCATTGCAAACATTTCAGCAACTCTTTTATTTCCTCTTTTATTAGTGGACTGCTGTTTCCATTAACATAGTGTTATGCTGTTATGCTGCAACTGTTGCTGTGCATTTGTGAGTTCCTGTATGCTTTAATAAAGCTCTATTACCATCATCCTTACTTATGGCTGGGCAATACCAGTCACGAGGGACAAAAACTTAACATCAAGAGACATTCACCCACTGTTATGGGTTGTGTTTCTAGCCCCCACTCTATTTATGGCAAAGATATCATCTTGTGTAATTCTTTTGCAAGCTTGAACTCTACTCCTTTGCAAAGTTAAATTGAAATGAAGGATTGATCCACTGTAGAGTAGCTGAACAAGATTAATGTTAATTGATGGTTTCAGAAAAACATCAGTGCTAAATAATATAGCTATGTTTAATGTTTGATATGATTTAAACTTCCAGATATGGATGAGTCAAAAAAAAAAGGAACCCAAGTACTTCCTTGCCTGTTAAAAGCTCCTAGTTTTATTTAAATTGTAAAAGACGATGTTTTATTTATGTGGATTGTTTATTTAAAGAAAAGAAAATCTTTAAAGTCTCCTAGGAAGAAAATTCACTTTAGAATGTTATTGAAGTGAAGGGTAAATACCAAATACAAAAAATGGTGCTAGTGCAGTTGCTCTTTGAGAATTATAACTGGAAATTACAAAATTAGAAATTTTGGACTATGTTGCTGAAAATATTAGATTAGAAAGACAAGGCAAATATAAAGCATCTGAATATTGTCAGTTTAACTTCCAATGGATCTTATGCAATAAAAAATTTACCACGAGAAAGTAACATTTTGTTGAATTCAGGTTAGATTTCAAGGAATTTTTAAACAATTATATATTTTTTTTATTCTCTTTGCCTCCTTATAGTCTAACTTCCAGTCAGAGTCCGTGGTTCTTAAGTACCATATATATGTATTTAAAATATAATTGTAACCATAAGTCTGACTTTCCAGCAGTTGCAATTCCCTGAGCTTTTAATAGTTATAGTTTCTTATATTAGTTAACACTGCTGAGATTTGATTTATAAATTTGGCTTTTGCATGTAGCTTAACTTATTGTTGAAATGTGCACAGTAACCCTAAGGTGGAAACTATAAGGCATGGTGCTTTATGGTCTGTTTAATGACTAGAAGGTATTCTAAAAATATTTGTCTTGGTGTGGCAGAAATTGTGTTAAATGCTGCACTATCCTAGTGCAATATTAAACCCTGGCCCCATCCACAGCAGAAGCAGAGGTAGGATGGACCAGCCCAGCCACAGTAAGAAAGTTTATTCTCTGCACATAAATATGCTGTCTGTTAACTGTGAAATGCCAGAGCAAAACTGCAGCCCACCCTGGGTTCCTTTACCTGATTTATAGCTGGCCAGTCCTCCAGATTGTTTTCCTGTTTCAGACATTGAGCGCCTTCATTACTACCCAACTGCAAGAATCTTGGAATGAAAAGACCAATTTTTATTTTCTGTATTAAGCAAATACTTCTTTCCATAAGAAAAAACAGCTAAGGAAAGGAAAATTTTAAAAAAGAAGAAGAAGAAAAAAAAAAGGATTTATTTTAAGGTGGTTACAGAGAACTCCTTCTCTACAACTCTGAACATGAATATATCCGGTATCAAGATTTTAGGATTAAATAAATATATTTTGGTTTTAATAGTGACAAATTTCTTCTGATTAGAAATGTAGTGTCCAAGGTGTGGGAGGACAAACATCAGCTGCTGCTACTTTCTGGTGCCATAGAATGTTTGCCACACTGCCATCCCTGCCAGGTCCTCTGCTTGCAGATGTCAGCTCCTGGGTTTCTTTAGCTTTTTTACTGAGATGTTTGTGGGAATATTTGTAATGTCCACACTTAGAGAAACTTGCATTTCCTGGCTTCCAGGTGCCACTTGGAGCTCTGTAGCACCAGGGAGCTCCTACAGGGTTTTAGGAATCTGGGTCAAAAAGATTTTTATTCTCTGGTTTCAGGAAGGAAACTGCTTAATCTCTCATTTTTTATGCTACCAGGCATGCCACAAACATTTGTGAGACTATCCAAGCCTGCTTCTATAGACATATATGTGTCTTTAAGAACCAAACTCAAGTTCAGAAAGGGTCTTGTGTGATACCATAGCATATTTTTATGAACTGGTAGGTTTAAACCATGTTACTGCCAAACTGCTTTCAGCACACAAAGCAAAGAGGTTTTGATGCCTCCGTATTTTCTTTAAAGAAGGGAATTTCCAAGCCTTGCTACCTGTGACCATTATAATCTCTTGCTTTTGGGTTTTTCTCACTGCTACTGTGCTTTTCCCTCTCTTCCATTGTTCTTTTGCTCACATCATCAGGTCTCATATTTTGTGCTGTCCAATTTACCTTTTCACATACAAATGCATCACTAAAATATTGAAGGCTGTGAGTTTTTTCCCTTCTCATTCTCTGTTTTTGGGCTTCTGATTTTGTCTTTGGGATTTTAATAATTTTCTTCTGTACAGTTCTGTTTCTCTCATGTTTTCTGTCATTCATGTCATGTCACGTGAATGCTGGCTGTCCTTGTTATCTTTGTTATCCCATCCCACACAACTGCATCATGCTTTTCTAGCAGTTTTCTAATATGCTGCCCCTATGTGAGCTGAGCTGTGTTGGTGCTGTGCTCCTTCAGCCCTCGTAGTTGTGCCTTCTGGGTGTGAGGGTAGAGAGAGAGAAGCCTTCAGCAGTGCCTGGATCTAGTGAATTTGGACAAAACTAGCATTTAATCATGGTATGTGACACATGGACAAGAGAAAAGGATAGCCATGTGCCCCTTATCTTTAAAGAGAAAGATTGTTGTGGGAATTTGGGTGTAACAAACCTGAGTGGAGGATTCACTTCATAGTTTACTTACTGGAGTACCAAAACAATATTGCTCTTTTTTTTTTTGTGTGTGTGTGTGTAGCTTTTTGTTTGTATGTTTGTTTGGTTTTTGTTTTGTTTGAAGATCTATAGCTGGGCATTGGCTAGACAAAATAAAACTGTGAATTTAGGATTAACCTCCCTGATTATGCAAATGCATGCAACATGTTAATGGGAAGACTAAACCCTTCATTTATGCTTGAACCCCAGCTCTGTTTTTTTATCCCTCAAGTTGCAGAGGTGCTACAATCAAATTTTAAATGAGAGTGGAAGGGACCTTAAAGATCCTCTAGCTCTAACCCCCTGCTATGGTCAGGGACAAGTACACCAGGTTGCTCAAAGTTCCATCCAACCTGGCCTTGAACACTTCATGTGATGGGGCATCCACAACTTCTCTGGGAAACCTCTTCCACTCTGATGTTTCTCATAGTGAAGAATTTCTTTTTAATATCTAATATAAACCAACCCTCTTTCTCTGTAAAGCCATTACTCCTTGTTCTATCACTACATGCCCATTGAAGGAGTCCCTCTCTAGCTTTCTCTAGGCCCCTTCCCGTTGGATACTGAAGGGATGTTATAAGGTCTCCCTGGAGCCTTCTCTTCTCCAGGCTGAACAACCCCAACTCTCTCAGCTTTTGTTTTTAGGAGAGATGCTTCAGCCCTCTGACATTTTGGTGTCTCTCCTCTGGACTCACCCCAACAGGTCCATGTCCTTCTTGTGTGGGGGACCCCAGGGCTGGATGCAGCACTCCAGGTGAGGTCTCAGCAGAGCAGAGGAACAGAATGCCCTCTCTTGCCCTTCTGGCCACTCTGCTTTGGATGCAGCCAGCTTGCTGTTGCTTTCTGGGCTGAGAGTGCATGTGTTAAGCTTCTTGTCAACCAATGTTCCCAAGTCTTTTTCCTCAGGAGTGCTCTCAATCTATTCTCTGCCCATCCTAAAGTAGAAATGTATGGGAACAATTTATACAATGTGCTATGAGGATTATAGTTGAGTTTGCACTTTTTTATGGAACCAGGAATAAGTACTTAAAAGTGTATGCATAAATGCTATCTAAGAATATATATGAAAAAAAGAGTTGCAGTTAATGATGGGTTATGGCTGGAATAGGAATGTTCAGCACAATTAATATGGGATAAAAGCACACCAGTTTGGGGAAGATTTTGCCTTGATTTGCCTTGCAAGACCAAAGAGTGTGATGAATGCATAGAAAAGGATGCACTGGGATTTGTTCCTCCTTCTTTGATCTCTTCCCTGGAAGACAATTTCAAACTCAAATGATGTGAAGAAAAGCAGACAGAAAGATGCTATTAATAGCAGTCAAAATAAAAGTGATATAAAACAAATAGTAGTTGTTTATAAGGGAAGAAGCTTGGAGGGATTAAATTTATTTAACCTTTGTTGACAGCTACAGGTTGCTGTTCATGGGATAGAGGCAGAGTGCAGAAGAGAGCATGGTGCTTCCACCCTTGGACCTGGGTGCATCCCAGGAAGGCACAGACCCTTGTGCTGCTGTGGGTGGCTCTTTGGAAGGCTTTCCTTCAAATCCTCTTGCTGCAGGCAGCTCATGGTCAGCCTGCTCTGCTGTTCCCTGGCACTTTCATGCATCCCCAAAGGAAAGCCTGCCCTAGCTGCCCTTCTGTCTGTGAGCCGCTCTGGTGCATGCTGTAAAATACGTAGTAAACAAAACTTTAAAATTCAATTGCTTCTTAGATCTTAAGTACTTTTCTTATTTTGCAAAGTTAGAGAGCAAATCTGAATTATTTACTAATGCTATCATGGAATCCAGAGAACAAATGAGATTGTGAAGCATACAGGCTAAACCTAATTTTTTTTCCTCCCTCCTGTCGTATGCTGTAAGTGCACCTTGAAATGCCATTACCTGCTGTAGCTGAAAACAAGATAATTTGTAATGTGGAACAGCTAATTTTTCTTTGTGGTTCCACTGGGGCATAATGCAAAACAATCCTGTGTAGCTACATTGGTAATGCAATAGCCTGCAGAGCAGGGCTGCTGTATCCTGTCACCTTTAGCCAATAATGAAGCTCTTTGCAAAATTGCTGTAGGCTTTTAAATATATTTGACATATACTACTTTTTTTCTAAGTATAGAAACCTATGCAGGAGGAAATAATTGAGTTTGGGTCGTTATTAAATAGTAAATTAAAAATGAAAATTTTATTTAGATGAGATCTTCCCAAAATCTACAAGTCTTATGTTGGGGAGTTAATTTTGTGAACTTCCTACTTACATAGAACAAAAAGCATTCTCAGAAGCTGCTTAGGCAATTTTCTGAGGATGTTTTTTTTTTTTATTTGAGGTTTTTTCTGTTTTATGGATTTTTTGCTTGGTCTTGTGGAGGTTTTTTGGTGGATTTTTTTTTGTTTGTTTATTTGATTTTTTTTTTGTTGTTTCATGAGGGCTTGGGGGTTTCTGTGAGGTTTTTTTGGGTGGGTTGTTTTTTTTTCCCCCTAAATGTTAGACCATGTGAAGGATCTGGGAAATGGCTACTCTTTTAGGCCTGTGATATACTGGCTTTGAGAATAATGCAGTTTAGAACAACTTTCAGTAGGAGAGTGAGCTGATGTATTTCAGAAGTATCAGTGCACTGCTGCAGAATTTGGCCATCCCATTCATTTTGCTATGTTATCTAGAAGCTCAGCTTTCATCTGCAAAAAAAAAAAAAGCTTAAAAGTTTAAAAAAAATAATTTTAGTTTGAACTTTATGTCCTAAACTGCTTTTTGTTTCAATTATTGCATTCTGTGTATCTTCCAGATCACCTATGAGGTAACATGCCCAGTGTCCAGCTAAAGCACTCGATCAGTGTGCTGATGTTCCCTCAGAGGGACAATTTTTACATTCCCCTTGTTCTACCCAGTCTCTAATTTTCCTGTAACTTGCTAAAATGTGATCTCTTCCAGACCACTCTTCTGTTGTCAAATAAAACTAGAATAGACTAGAAAATTTGATAGTAAGTTGGAGAAGATCTGATAGGATTGTGCAAGCCTACTTTTGCATATCCTGTGACTGAAAACCCACCCCAGCCCTCAAAAAAGAACACCTTATTTTTGCTACAAAGGCAGTATCCAAATGTCCCTGTGTGTTTGATTTGCCTGTTTGTATTCAGCAACTGAAGCATTACTGTAGATATATCATTAATACACTGCCATTCCACAGTGGATTTTTTCTTCTCAGCAGGGTAAATTTTCCTGTGTTATATTGAATTCCTGGAGGAACCCTGAAAGGTGACTGAAATTTTAAATCTTGAATTGCATTGTAATTCCTTCTTTATGAGACAGTCAGAAAACCCGTTCTGCAAAGCTAGATTCCATCTTCTTGCTGTAGATAACAGGAAAAATATTTTTTTTTTTACTGTGTAATCGCAATCCTCTTACAAGGTTGCCTGAATTAGGAATTCTGGTAATCATAAGTAGTATTCTTCCTGAACCCTTGTATTTACAAATCATTTACTTACTCAAGGCTTATCTACCTGAGTCAAAACCAACTTATGTATTGTCAAAGAGAAAAGGATTACATACCCAGAAATATCTTTTTAATATAAATTCTGATATTCTGATTACTATTTTCCTGGCTTTAATCAAGGTGGAATTATTTCCGACATTATTTGAGATGAGAAAGAACCTGAAAGCTCTTAAAAATAATAGTAATAAAGGTAAATTCTCACAATAAGTTGCACTCAAATATTTAAATTAAAGTCATGTAAGTTAGTGTGCCTCCAATGAGAATCTGCCTCATTAATATTAATCTCCAGACTCTGATGAGAACACTAGGCTAGTATGTAATGCTAAAAGGGCACAGGTGTGACAGTTTTAGAGGAGGTGGAAGCCCTAAATCCCACAGGCTGTTTAAACATAAAGCTACCTAATTGTTTCTTGCCAGGTTATTGAAAGGGATAAGATTTTTAGTGTTTATCTGTGAAAACGAAATGCCAGAAAACAATTTATTATACCTGGCACAACATATTCTTGAATTTCCCTGTAGCAGAAAAATATGATGGAGAGGAATCTCTGACCTGACTGCTTTATCAGTATGTTAATTTATACTCTGCAGAAGAATTCCATGGAAAGTCATCTTTCCTTCTTTATTTCTCCATGGGTTCTTGATCTTCTGGGCTGCTCTGTTTGTGTCACAGTAATGCTGTGTTGGCAGCATTGCAATTGCACTGTTGAATTTCAGACCATTAAAATGGAATGCATCAACTACCAGTGCTTTGGTAGAGGGCACCCATGGCAAGGAAATTACAGGAAAAAGCAGATGTTTCTGTTTGGAAAAAAACACAGCTACATATTTGCAGTTTGCAAACAGTAAGTTGTTTTTTAGCTAAAACTTTCTTTTCCAAGCACCTTTTTGGGGGTTTTCTGTCTTTCCAGCATTACATATAAAGATGTTAAGAAAATTAAAGCTTTGCTGTGTTCTCCACAGCTTAAGCATCCATCAATTGGTCTATAATGGATGCTCAGTAAATAGCGTGGTTTAGTCTCAGGAAGGAAATCTCACTTCACCCTTTCCCTGCTGTGCTCAGGTTTGAGAGGGTAAAAAAAATACAATATAGAGTTCCTTTCTAGGGCAATGTCAACGGCAGCAGCCTTGGTGCACACAGGGAGTGTATTTAATCTGTTTGTGCTCCTAGACTTTGCAGTGATGGATTCCATATAAATAAATAATGACTCAGGAGATTTTGTGAGGTGCCATTGGAAGGTGATCACAATTCGTCTTTACGAGAAACCTTGTGGTAGAAACATCCATAAACTGTATACAAATATTTTGCCCACCCCTCCCTGAAAATGGCTAAAAAAATAGAGGAAAGAAAACAAACTTTTAAGATGTAAATGTTCTTTCATTATTGTGTCTGCTAGTGTAGCTGTTCTGTTAATTGGTAATTCTTAATGAGTCCTCTGGTGGTGGAACAGAATAGAGGAGGGACTGTGCCATGTATGTTAAACCCACAAGTAAAATAAGATTTTGTTATCTTGAACAGAAAATTATTTACAGGGTGAACTGTACAGGCTTTTAAAGGAAAATTGCTCTTTCTTCTTGAAAAACCACTTGATAAATCACAGGCCTCTCTTTCTGTTTTCTTCTCTTTTAATGTCTAGAGAATCCAAAAGTTATGCAAATATGTAGTACTCCAATCACATTAAACACCTGGAAAAACATAAGTACTCTTAACATATTACCCTAATATATACTTTTTTTTTTATTTCTAATATTTGTTGAAAAACACCTGAAGTCCTAGGCAATGTTTTTTTAATTGGAAATGAGACGTTTTCTGTGTTAAATGCAGTAAATGAATGTTGCATCTTTTGTAATTGACAGAACCAACCTTTTTGAGTGGTTTCACTAAATGAAATATATTATTTTTGCTTATTACTTTTTTACGTAATAGGCACTGATGACACAAAAAAGTAAATTTATACGTTTATTGCTACTTAAGAGTGGGCTTGAGTTTGATTTGCAGATGGGGAGTTTATTGGACTTTCAGGTGGGACAAAGATAGAGATCCTGGCTCCTGATTATTAGTGATTGCAAATAATGTTAGACTGCCTTGGCGTGTGGAGGTGTTGCTGTTGAGGACACACTGCACAACTGGTACCTGTGTTACTGTGATGTTGGCCTCAGCTGGACAGCAGGTGCCTGCCAAAGCTGATCTGTCACTCCCCTCCTCAGCTGTCAGGGGAGAGAAAATATAACAAAAGGCTTGTTTGTTGAGGTTAGGGTGAGGGGGATCACTTAGTGATTACTGTAACAGGCAAAAGAGACACCAGTTGGGGAAATCAGTTTTGTACCAATTAAATCAGAGAAGGGTAATTAAAAATAAAACCAATTCTTAAAAACATCTTACCCTCACCTCTCCCTTCTTCGCAGACTCAACTTCACTCCTGATGCCCTCTACCTGCCCCCCACCCTGCCCTGCAGCAGCACAGGGGACAGGGAATGAGGATTGCAGTCAATTAATCACAAGCTGTCTCTGCTGCCCCTTCATCCTTCCACTTCTCCCCTGAAACATGTAAACATGCATTTGAAACATGACAGTTGTGACACTGTTGTGTTTGTACTCGGTGTTCCAAGGAAGAAGTGATGCTTAGCCTGCTTCATGGAGTTCTGTGGTACTTAGACACTGTCTTACTTCCACGGAGAGAGTTTTAGGGTAAGGTCTTAAAATCGTTTTTATGAGGTGTGGGGAGCAACTAAAGTTAAAATACAATGGATTGCTAATTCTTCAGGATTGCTTTCTTTTGTTTGCTGGATATGTGTATTCTCAAAGAGAATTTTTATTAGCATGTAATTTGTGGCTACCTCCTCTGTACTGATTTTGTTGTTGTTTGGCTGATTTTATCCAGATCTGTTAGGAAGGTTTTCAGTCTCTCCCTGTTGCTGTATAATTATTCAGAAGTGTTATAAAACCATCACTGCTGACTTTGGTAAGAATATGAAGGTCTCACAGTCATGATATTTGCTTGACATTCCTCAACAGTGGTAGGTTGCTTTGCAAGTACCCAATGCAGGAGGAGGTTGGGGTGAATGTCTAGCAGAGGTGTCAGTGAATCCATCCAAGGCCTCAGAAGCCAGGTTTTGTAGTGTCAACTGAGCAGAGAGTGCCTTGGGCTTTTCAGTGTCTGCAAGGTGTGACAAACCTCACAAATAGGTCATTTCCTACTTGTTCAACCCAGACAATCTGCATAGGAGCAATTGCTTCATTCATATGCATCTTCCTCATGAAATAAAGATCTGCTGTAGTAAACCCAGTGATGGAGCTGCATCAGATCTTTATTTCATGATGTGGTGAATCTTTGTTGGTGAAGTGATATTTTTTATGTCATGATGTGAAGCCACCACTGATTTAACTGGTGGTCTCCTTTGCTATCCTATAAGGGGAGTAAATGGTATCAGGTGTAACATGATAGATCATATGGTGTCCCTTCCCTGCCTCACCCATCCTTGCTTGTCCCTTGTTCAAAGGGGCAGCATTACTTTGGTTATCCCTCTGAAAATACAGGAAATGCCTTACACATTGTATTCCCTACCTTTCATTGCCACTGAAGTCCAACAAAATTTTGGTATCTAAAGGTATGTGCTCTAAAACAGAAAACACCACCAAATCTGATTTTTAGTTGTTGAATTTTATTTATTTTTCCTCAGTAAATATTTAATCTTAATGACTTTGTAAACAGCTTGCTCTTTGCAATTGGGGGGTAAAAAGAAGAAAGAATCCCGAAGAGAACAATATCAGATTATTTGTTAAGGAAAAAAGCTTTAATACTTGTTAATTGCATGATTTAGTGTCTTCTGTTTTTAGCATAGTTGTTTAAAGACAAATCTTTCCCTTTAAGTAGTGAAAAAAAATTACTATTTTTTTAAAAATCTATTCCTTAAAAAGAAAAAAATCCACCTCACTTTTCCTGAGGGAAAGGCAGTGCTACATCAAAAGAAAGTGGATAATGAGACAACATAGGACATAATGTTAAAATTTGAAAATAACAATCCAAAAGATGTTGCACTGACTGAGCCGATTATGTTGAGCTTAGAGATGGGGAGGCTCAGGGGCAATTTTATCACTGTGTATAAATGCCTAATTTGAGAGAATGAGGGTGGTGGAGGAGTGGCCAATGATAGTACAAGAGGCAATAGGCAGAAATAAAAACCCCACAAAGTCCCATCTGGACAAAAGAAAAAGCTTTTTCTCTCTTAGTGTGATCAGATACTGGAAAGGATTTTGTTAAGTCTCCATCTGTGGAGATGCTCAAGTCCTGATGGGGCATGGTCCTGGGCAGCCTGCTGCAGGCAACTCTGTCTGAGCAGGAGCAGAGGTTCTCTCTAGGAGTCTTCAATGTTTCTGTGAATGACATTGAAATTCACTGTGTGTAAAAGATGTGAAATGTCCATATTGTGTAGGGTAATTGTTTGGGAGGAAAGCAGTTGGTTTTCAGCACTTTTCAGGCTTTCTGTGATGTAAGGACTTGAATGAAGTTAGGCTCCAAGAAACTTTCTACATGTGGCTCATCACTGAATTCATACCAGAGTCATCCCAGTGGAGGAGCATATTGTGATATAGAGCATATTGCAGTCTATAACAATTTTATCTAGGCTGGTTGGGTTCTTAAGAGTAAGAAGTTCCAGTTTTCCATTGGTTGTGCAGGTTGATCTGAGACTGGCCTTCCAGATAATATCATGCAACTGGAAACAGAGGTCTATGCTTAGCAAATGGTCAGAGATCACATTTTCTTTGGGTTTTTTGTTTGACCCATACTTACAGATTCCCGAAATGAGTATTTGGAAGGTTCCAGCTAAGGCCTGAATCAGATCAATTCTTCTTTTAAATACAGATCATATGCTTAATTCTTAAAGAGCAATGTAAGTAGTGGTTTCAGAGAAATTAGTAGTTCCATACACATAAGCTTGTTAGCCTTTTTTCCAAGATAATCAGTGGTATTTTAATATTGTACTGATTTGGACTGGGCCAGGATTAAACCACATAAAATACATGCTCTATTTGCCCAAGTGAGTTTATTCCTAGGGCTTTTTTGCTTGTTTGTTTTGGTTGGTTTTTTTTGTTTTTCCTTTTTTGTTTCTTTTTTCTTCTGATAAATAGTGAACTACTAACAAAGCAACAGTCTGTAGTAGAAGCTTATATTAACCTCAATTTTTGTCCAGTTTTGGCTTTTAGTCATCTGCATGTTATCATCGGCAGTTTTAACAAAACACAGCACATCCTGTCCAGACTGAAAAAACATCCTCTCAATGAAAAAATTTGGTGCAGAATGCTCTTTCTACAGATTTATATCACTATTTAGACTTCTAAACAAATATTTACCTTAGAATGAGATTCATTTTGAGAGCTTCTGTACATGTATTGTTTTTCAGGCTATATGCAGAATCCCCTGCACTGGAGAGAAATATTATTTCTAAGTGCTAAAATGCATACCAGCAAATACAAACCAATAACCAGCACAGTATGATCTGAAGAAATTACTTCCTCCTATACAGTGCATGTTCTTTAAAGAGAGCAACCACTTCTTTCTTGCTCATTGTAATTCACACTGCGTCCAGCACTACTGGAAAACTAATGAAAATGCTGGGAGTATAAGGCTTTATTTTACTGTTGAGGATTCTCACTGGTTACAATATTATGTTGTGCCTAATTCTCCTGATACCACGTTTTTTTTAACAGTGATTTCTATTTTCAACCCAGTGATCCATTTCATGCATTAACCCCCTAAGTACTGGATGTACTGTGTAGCACAAAGGAGCTTTCAAAGCAAAATGCTTTTACTAATTAATTATAAATAGGAAAAATCAGTTCAATCAGTAATCTTACAAGCACAGGCTCAACAACATGGAAATCTGGGAAGCAGCACTTTTTAAGTCCACCTCCAAGAATATCAAAGCGCCAGAATAAAAGGAGGAGGTGCTGGTTTCATTTTTTCATCTGAGACTGCATGATATTGAGTGATGCAACTGTTGCCATAATAAAGTTATATAGAATTGACTACAAGCCAGTCAACACCACTGCGTAATATTCCCCCTCACCCCCACAAGCAAAGCAGAAGGATAAACACTTATTGATTGATTTTGTTTTTCCCCTTATCATAAGGAATTATAAAACCTTGTTTTAGTACTCTCTTAAAAAAATATGATTGCCAGCAGTGAAAAGTCAGCTGGTATTTTTTGGATTTGGTACATACTTTGTTTCAGCTATAATTCATGTCTTTTCTCAAAATTGTCATTCATGATGCACCTTCAATTGTCAACTGTGAGACAAAGGAGTCATCTGCTCAGTTAACTGGGGGAGTATTAAAATGTGGAAGATAATACCACTAGAATATTTTAAATGTTTTCTTTACACATCTGTTTAAGTTTTGGCAGAATTTACTTTTGTCCTTGTCTTGTTACTCCAGTGTAATTTATAATGCATCTGAAGAATTCCTTTGCCTCCCTCTACTTCACCCAACATACACGTACATGCAGGGATTGAGAGTACAGGTACTGTCACGTCATGGTCTCTGTTCCTCAGTGTCTATTTTTATGAGACATATATGGGGGTGTGGCAATAAAATTTGATTGTTATGAAATAAAAAATAACTTCTGGTGGTGTTAGTGTTCGTATTTCCATGGTTCACAAGTTCTGTTAAGATTACACAGTGGGGTCAGTATCTGAAGTGTTGCTGCATCATTAAAGCCA
The DNA here is from genome assembly GCA_003676055.1 of Chloebia gouldiae. Lineage (NCBI taxonomy): Eukaryota > Metazoa > Chordata > Aves > Passeriformes > Passeridae > Chloebia > Chloebia gouldiae. Next base: position 32,263,472 of record QUSF01000008.1, on the reverse strand, counting down.
TTAAAAGATCAAACAAATCTGAATTCCCATGACTGGAGCAGCCAGACACAGAGTACAGAGGCTCATCGATATTAAGATCCATTTCTAAGAGTGCCCTCCTGCTGTGCAGGAGGTGAGGGATGACAGCCTTATTCAGAGGCCTTCTTTTACTTCATGGACTCTTAATTTCTTCTTAATGCAGCTCTTGAAAACTTTGAGTAACACCTTAGGGGCCAGATGCTGCAGTGTGAGCCTAAACCTCCATCTTCACTTGAGAGCATGTTGAGTGCCCCACCTGACCTCCAGGTGCTGGTTTCTGTCAGGTGCTGTGTCTGTGCCATGTCTGCTGGTCCCCAGGGTTGTTTAAGATGCACAGTGCATCTCACATGGCTCTCAGTTTTGTTAAGTAATCTTGCTTCAGGCAACTGATACCGTCACTAATGTTATTTTCTCTTTCAACTTTTCCAGAGAGGCAGGTGTACTTTAAGGGACTTTATTTTATTTGAAGGGGTTTCATCTGCTTATTTTGTGCTGTTGCTTTAGCAGGGGAAAGGCAAATTGGATAAGTGTTTCTTGCCCACTGGAGGCAGAGATGCTGATGTGGCTCATAAACTTGTGAAAGAACAGTCTCCCTTGTGGCTGTATTGCACACACAGGCTTCTCTATCAGTACTGAAGGGTTGGCCATGTCAGAAGGATTGACCATGGCCATTATTTTGGAGAATGGGTGGTGCCTTCTATGTCTACAACCTGTGTCCTTGTTTGTCCCAAATATTCAGGTTAAAAATAAGATGACTGATTAACTTTTTTAAAATCAACACCCTGGTACATGCCTTCCTAATTTATTAGGTGTCTGGGAAATCATGAGTATTCTCTGGTTTTGCAGTGAAGTTATACAGATGTTAAAACTTGCCTGGTTTTGTCACAGAAATAAGTATCTTAAATCGGCAAGAAGCTGAAATCCCTGCCTGCAATTGGTCCCAAGGCTTTGAATTTGATTGGAGACTTTAAAGAGAGCAGCCTTTAAAAACAATTTTTGGGGTTAGAAGCCTAGAATTCACTTGAAAGATGAGACAAAAGAAATGAAGGAAAGAAAAATGTTATTTGAAGTGAACCTGGGAGAAGGAGAATGGCTGTAGATACTTGTGGCCCATTCCATCATTTACAGAGTGCAGTGTAATGCAGCACATTGCACAGCAATAGCAAAGCCCTAGAAAGTGAAATACTGCTCCTTGATGTGTACAGAAAAGTGCAGATTTGAAAATCTAACAAATAGGCAGTTCACCTTGCTATCCTTGGCAAACTGGAAAGCAAAATTTCAGGCATATAGAGAGGGATGAGTAGGACAGAGAGAACCTTAGTGGTCAAAGAGCCTGTGTCTGAGTGGAGAGAGCAGGAGAAACCAAGGTGAGCCCAAAGAGGCAGGTGGCCTGGCTGCAGTGATGGGGCCGGGACTCCCTGCAACACTATGTGGGAATGGATAGTAGTAAGGAACAACTACATTTGTCAAAGGTAAGACTTAGTCTTGTAGCATGTTATATCTAAAAAAAAATTTTTTATTGCTTAAGTCTGCCCACACACAGATAAGGTTTCTGCTGTGAAAGTATATGAACACACTTGAAAAAATGGCCAACAGCAATGTGTGCCATTTCAGTTCAATTCACTTGAAGCAAATGTTGAGGAGATATGTTTTCCTTATTTATTCTTTACCTCTTTATTAGAGACATCAAAGCTGTGGTTACTCAGAAGTTCTTTTTACCCAGTAGCTGATGTTTTTCTGCATCCTCTGAAAGCATGTCCGAGTGCTGCAGTGTTCAGTTGCTTTTGACAAGGAGTGTTGATACTCCTTATGTCCTTCCCCCATCAAGTAAAAATACGGCTTTGGTAGTCATCAGTGTCCCTGGGGAGGCTTGTTCTGCAAAATGTAGAACAGATTGGGGTGATTGGTAAGGGGGTGATATGGTACTGTCTTCATCCTGCTGCCCTGTGATCGACTGAAGGGCTTTCTTATTAAAGTATTGGTCTGATATGTTTATGCTGGTGAGTTAGGTATTAGAAAAACTGTTGTTGAAGAAATGCCTGTCGGCTAAGTTACACTGGCTTATCATTATTGATTAGTAAGTGCTTATCATTATGTCTATTGACTACTTTTGTGGACTGGCATTTTTAAAATATTATTTTATTTTATGGCATCCTCTGGCTATTACCAGTAAGACAAAGCCTCCTGTATTTCAAATGAGCTCATTCATTATTTTTCATTGTCTTTTCTATTACAGTCATTATCTTAGATCATGTAGATGTAGTAGAAACAATATTTATAGGACACAGTTCAATCTCTATAAAAAGGAAACCTTTCCAGATTCTACTATATGAGAAGAAATGATTGCTGTGCTTTTAAGGAGTAAAAAAGGAAGAAAAAACATGCCACAAAGAAACCATAGGTGTCACAGAATAGCATCATATCTAGTACTTCTTTAAGGCAAAATTTGCACCCTTAATTTACATAATAAAAACATAATCAGAGTAGCACCATCAACATCAATGTTATGTTGGGCTGACTGGATCAAAACTTTGTATGAAACTTTAGCCTTCATGTGAGTAAGTGGTGATGTAAAATATGTATATTATTAATGGACTCTATTTGTCTTAATGTATTTTAAAGAATATGGAGGGCCTCTATGTAAAGAGCCTACTCTCCCATCACTGCCAAAAATTTTCTCAGCTCTTTTCCCTTGTATTTCACTAACTTCTACAAAGACAGAATGCTCGGTTTTGCCCTTTTCACTATTAAACCTTAATGGATTCAATCCTCATATTCTAGCCTTGTGCTTGGGGGAAAAGAACTCAAACACTAAAAGGCAAGTTAGATGTCTCCTTCCTGTGATTATTGATGAGAGCTGTATTTTGGTTAATAAAAAACAGAGAAGATGCAAAAGGTTGCTTCATCAGAAGAAAACAGCAGGGGCAAGTCTCTTGAGGATTGTCCCCATCTGTAGCTGTTGCAGAGAAAGAAGACCTTGATAAACCATGTGCACAGGTCAGAGCTTTCTCCAAGACTGAGAATTACTAATGGGAATCTATTTTGCCCTCTAGAGATAGCTACAGGTGGAGTGGGCTGATTGGCTAGTAAATGAACATGGCTTTAAATGTAGACCAGCATTTAAAGCCTTTTGCCATATAAATTAGAATTTTAGCTTAGAGGATCACATTTTCATGGAATATTTTTCATAATAAAAATGCAAGTAGCCTAAACCCTCCCCTTTTAGACAGTGTTTAGAAAGAGGTGTTATGCTTCTAGAGATGAAAATAAATCCTGTTCTTTTAATATACGTACTTTAGTTTTCCAGTGTCTTTATGCATTCACTCTTTCATTCATTATTGCAGGTGAGTATGACTTCCTTTTTCTTTTGGTGCTAACTGGCCTGGAGAGGGAATATGCACTGGGGGAACTTCAGATAGTAATGGTTAATGTTGAAATATCTGTATCTCTGATCTGTCTGCACTTACCTGAAACTTAGCTAATGGCAATGTAGTCCCTGATCAGTGAATGAAGGACTTTGAAATTAGAAAAGAACTTCTGTCAGGAAAGATGGAAAATGAAATGGATTTTATCTCCTTTATAAAATGTTGTAGTGTCATAAGTTCAAAACTTTTATGTGATGGATGAACCTGCATAAAGTTATATGGGAAAAACTTGTCACAGCTTATTGCAAAGTCTCATAAACTCTCCATATGGAGAAATGCTACAATGGTAACTTTCTCAGACCAGAGAGTTTAGAATTATATGATATCTATGTCTAAGACCACTGACAATCAGTACAGATATAGAACCCAGTTCTGACATTTTCTCTTTGATTTTACAGATGCTGGGATTTGGCAGAATTTTTTTTTCCAGTCAAATCTCAGCACAGTAGGCTAAAGGCTTCTTGCCACCAAGGGAGGGGAAATAGGGGCAGCAAAATGTTGGTAAGCAAGCAGTTCTTCACACTGTCTTTGAGGTTTTGTTGTCCTTTGTTTTGTTGTGATTATTTTATATATTTCAGGCTGCATGGCAATAACAACAGTACTGAAATATATATGAATGAAATGAGACTCTTTCTGATTTGATTTTTTCTGTGTATTTTAATTTTCTTCTTTATTTTTTATTTTTTTCATTAATATTCATTTTTCTTCAGTGCTGGTAGTGTAACAACTCCTAGAATTAGAGATTGTGAAACCTCTGGATATTTCTGAGGTTTGAATAACAGCAAAATGTCCATTAGGCCAGAGATGCTTATAAAAATTTCCATAAAATATTATCATAACTTATTCTTCCATCTCAAGCAGGCTGTCCAAGATGGCTTTCATGGCTGCAGGCTATTAGCTACTGAAATTATATAGTAAAATAGTTTTACTGCTGTGTTGGAGAATCCCAAGAAGCAATGACTGAAGTGACTTGCACACTTGCCTTGTGCACCTGACCATAGAACCAGATGATGATTCTCTAATGTAGGTTCTTGTCTTGAGAGAGAGAGAGGCAACAGTTGCTGTGGGACTGGTGTTTTGAGTTTTCTATATGGGTATACAGACCTATGTGAGATGGGAAAAGCTTCATGAAGGGTTTGGTTCTGGTGAATAAGAGAAGCTGAAGCAGCATAACAAGAGGAGAGGGAGAAAGCACTTTACATTGAGTTCATGTTTACAAAACTGAAATAGCTCCAAAACATACTGTGAAATGGAGATAAAATGACATGTAAGATTTAACTTAAGAAAATAATATATTTTCTTATACACCTAATTAATTTTGACTTCTACTCAATTTTTCATGACAGTATTAGTAGTTAATGACGTCCTTGATTCAGTTGTAATACTAAATCAAATGATTGTGGTATCTTGCCATTCTGGGCTATCAGTGGAAATCTGCTGTCAGTGATGGTATGAATGAATATGGGGAATACTCATAAGTGAATGAAGTAAAATATGTTTTACAACAGATGTTGCTGTGAAATAAAATATTTTTATTTAGGAAAAAATACTCCAGGTATTATTTTAAATTAATTAGTACTTAGCAAAAATACAGTACCTTCAAAGACATGCTGTCATTGAAAATTATTTTAATTATAATTTTTTGGTCAGCTGTAGGAGCAAGTTTCTTTTAAAGGAACGCCGTAGTGGCAATTTATATATGTATTTAAATATAGTGAGTTTCTGACAGAAATGTGAAAGTCAACAAGATAAGACAGGTTGACATAAGAAAAACAGTGCTAATGAATGTGCTAATAATATGCATTATGCCATTAATGATAACTTGTCCCTTAGAGTGCAGGAAAACAAAGGGGAGGTCACTAGAGAGAAAAGAATGAACAAAAATGTATTTATAAATATGGGGCTCTCCTCTCTCCCTTCTCCTCAGGCATCCTACATCTGAAATCCTTTCTCTTGTTAGGAACCTAATTATACAGAGGTTGCCAACCCAGTTCTCTCTCAAGTATTAAAACAGTGGAGCATCTTTCTCAGTCCAGATAGTAATTAGCAGTCACCTAGTTGCAAGGCCAGCACAGCACAGTCGTGTAGGTATTGTGCTCAGAGAGCATTGATTTGAATGAGAGCAGTAGAAGAGTTCATACTAATTCCTGATGAAATTTTTTTAGTCCATCATGCGCCTGATTTCCCCTGTAGTACATTGCTTTTTCTCGTGCTCCCTGTCTCTATGCCAACTATTGCTTATTTTGTTATCTGCTGTGTAAAGTCATTCCCTGAGCCCATGGTTCTGTGAGATGTGCAGTCTTCCCTCCCTTTGGCTGATGGATTAATTAACCATTAATACCTCAGCTCAGGTCTGGGGACTGTTTTGGGTGAAGTAGCCATGAGTTAGAGGAACAGTCAGTCCTTCCTCTATGAAGAGCTGAACATGCATTTGGTAGTCCATGAGGTGGTAAATAGATAAGCTGCTTTAGTAAACCAGTTCTGGCCAAATCACCACAGTCTAGAAGGCTGCTGCTTGTTTTTAATGCTTGTGGAAAGCCAGATGTTAATTAACTTCACTCCTCTTGAAAATAGAAAATCTCTGCAGCAGCTATATTTTTAATTATTGCATGCTCTAGAATCAGAACTTTATGTGGTTTATGAAGTCAACTCTGTTTCAACAGCATAATTAATTTATTGAAATGAAAATTTAAAACTCAACACTGGAGTGTATTGTTGGCCTTGCTAATCATAAATTACTGACATGTTCTGGTGTGTTCCCTTAATTTTCTCAATCCTTATTTACTTATGGACTGTAATTGGTTAGTGAGACACTCATGCCAAGAGGAATTGCTCTCAAGGCCTGGTCATGTGGCCATGTATGAACACACAATTTCATTCACCTGAAATCAATGTCAGGAGTTCCTCAAAATTCCATAACAGACATTCTACAAACATGACCATTCTCTAAATTTGTAGAAGAGAAATGGAGAAAAAGAAAGAGAATTCTATGTGAAAAAACCTCCCATGAAACAAAATTTTTATATAATCAAGAAAATACTCAAATAATAGCAGGGTTTGTTCTTACAGTCTGTCTTTCCCTTTTATTCTAATGGTATATATTGTATGGAGATGGTACTTGCTAGTATTGTCTACTAAAGTACTGAACAGAGTCCTGGTAAAATGAGCACTCCTAGAAATTTGTAGTTCTGCACCCAGCCTTTTCTGAGTCTGCTTATGAAGCATCCCATGTTCCATTGTTCACTGTTGAGAGAAGTCTGTACTATGCTTAAGAAGTCAATGCCATTGAAGAAGTGCTTGCAGCAGTTTCTGAATTTTTTTTTCAGACAAGACTGGCTCATGTATTTAGCTTTTAACTTCTTTAATTATTTATTGATTTGTAACCAAATATTTATGTCTCTCTGTAAATGATATCTCTTCAGGATATCAAAGATTTCTCCCTGAACACGCTGAAGCATGGGCTGCTTCATGGCAAGCTGTCTGTTGAAAGTCTGTTTTAGGTGGCTGTCGGTTTCATCCTTATTATCAGTGTTTTGTTTCATCCTGTTGAAAACAAAAAGTCATAATTCCCAATGTACATTTTTCAGAGTCTCTGGTAGTTTGTTTCAGAGTTTTGGAAAATTGATAAAAATTTTGGAGGGCTTTTAGGAGGAGATAAGGGAAGGCAGCAGGTGTTTTAGGTGAGTGCCAGACTTGGCTGGGTGCTGTATGACTTTGTATACTTAGATAAATTCTTTTCTGTGTACTGTTATGTGTATTGCATTGTTCATGGTGAGTGTAGAGTATGTCTGGTGATTTCTTTTAATCTCAGTTGTGCTCTGGGCTATTCTGTAAGTGGGACAACAGCAGCAGTAGCAGTATCAGGATGCAGAATCTATGTATACCAGCAGCAGGAGACAGACACAATGCAGAGACAGTTTTATAGAAGCATATTTGAGGGACTCTATATTTCTTGTCCCACTTTCAGTGGATAAATAACAGATAGTTAAAAGTGGATTTATTAGTCACTGGCCATTCTGCTGTCAGGCTAGAAGAAATGGAAAATTACTCACTTCCCATTTCTCTAGGTAATGTTTCTTTTTCAAGAGTGGTGCTTATATTTTATTCATTTTTATAGATAAATACATAAAGCTTAAAGGATGGTTACCCCACTTCTCCCCTGAGTTGTGCTTGTTTTAAAATGCACAAATAAATGAAACATTTTTATTCTATTAGTTGGTTTTGTTCACTCTAGTTATTCTTTGGGATTTAAAATATGCAGTTTTGCATGTTTGTATATAAAGAAGTAGATGCTTGTAGTGATGGAAAGCTTTTTTAATGATGTGGAAAATTTTTCTTTAAACTTTGCAACCCGTAAAAATTGGTATAGTTTACATTCAGAGTTGTCTTCTGGTTTTTTGATGTTCTCTGTGGTTGTGTGGGTTTTGGAGATCAGTTTCATGCCACTACAATTGTTGGCAGGTATTCAAGCCTTAAAATAATTGCCCATCTGTGTAACTCTCAGTGAAAAATTAACCATTCAGAAAGAGTAGCTGTGACATAATTTGAAGTCTGATTTGACAACATGTAAGATAACAGAGGAAAGTGAGAGGTAACATAATGTACAGTCTATCAAGTAAGATTGTTCATGCATCTCTGAATTAATGATTCACAGAAATGGCAACTTCAAGAATACAGAGCCAAAAAAATCCAAGTAGAATTTAAAGAAAACTCTGAACATAAAAGAAGATGTAATCAAATCTTTCCTAGCAGAAATAACTCTACCGAGAGGAATGCAAAATTTGTGTGTGTTGGGGTGGGTGGGGGGTTGGGAAGGACTGTAGGGGAAAAGAAAAAGTAGTGCTTGAGAGAAATAAGTAGAGAAAAAGTGTTCTTGCTATCTGTGGGTAGCCAAAGGCTGTGAAAATCAGCTTTCTGGTAAACTGCTGTTTAATGTTCAATGATTACAGGAGGATAATACTAGTAAATGTCTTTCTCTGAACCTTTAACACTCATTACTCGTTACTTTGATGAACATCAAAATGCTGATATGGATTTCTTCTGCAGCTGTGTGTCTGAATGCTACCTGTTTGCTCTAGTCCCTTCAGAGTGACCTGAAAATAAAAGTCACCTCTAGTAGGGTGATCAGTGCTGCATGTGGCTTCCTCCTGGGCCAGAAGAGTATAGGCTGGATAGGAATGTCTTTCTCTTCAGATAGCAAAACTCCTTACCATTAACAATTCCACCCCAGACTATATTGTATCTAATGTTTCTTCAGGGTCTGAGGTTCGGTCTACCACTGGAGAAACTGGGATGGTTAAAGACAGAGAAGCAGGGCTAGATGTGATTGGTTGTATGTCCCTGAATCAAGCATGGCAGGGGTATATGATTTGGTCTTTGAAGCCCCAGCTCTATGTCCTGCCTCCAGGTTATGGAGTACTTTGTGGCATTTGAAAGACCTTTGACTGCACAGGAAACTCAACATCAAAATTGAATACTCTTGTTTCCTCTGTGTTTGAAAAATACATCTTGCCAATTGGCTCTGCTGTTTTCATGGTTTAGGCCCAGCCAGCACCCAAGCTCAAGGTAGGAACTCACTCACTCCCCCACCACTAGGATCAAGGAGAGAATTGAAAAAGTGAGAAAACTTATGGGTTGAGATAAAAAAAGTTTAATAGGGAAAGCAGAAACTGTGCACAAAAAGCAAAGCAGAACAAGGAATACATTCATTCATTGCTTCCCTTGGGCAGGCAAGTGTTCAGTGACTTGAGAAGACAAACACCATCACTCTGTATGTCCTCCCCTCTTCCCCCAGCTTTATATAGTGAGTTTGATCTGTATGGTATGGAATATCCCTTGGATCAGCAGTGTCATCTCCCCACTTCTGGTGTGCCTCTAGCCCACTTACTGGTGGGGTGGGTTGAGAAGCAGAAAAGGCCTTAGCTCGGTGTAAACAATGCTTAGTATTAACTAAAACATCCCTGTTCTATCAACACTGTCCTCAGCTCAAATCCAAAACGCAGCCCCTTACCAGCTACTCTGAAAAAAATTAATTCTATCCTATCCAAAACCAGCACAGCTACACATCTCCAGAATGGCAGGTGGGGCTTGACCTGCTGGGGAAAAGCCATGTCTGTAGCCATCTGAGATAAGTAAATAACCACAGCCTGACTGTTTGTCCTTCTCACTTCTTGGACTTGACAAGAAATTAATTTGAAATATGAGAAATGTTTTTCTGTCCATTTAGCAAATAACCCAAGATATTTTGGAAAAGTATTTTGGGAAAGGCGTCTTCTACTCTGTTAAATTGTCTCTGCAATAAGCTTTCCTGGAGTACTAAGGGTTTGGATTCAGTCATGTTCCAGAAATGCTTAGATGTGAAATGTCTATAATTTGTAAATGACGTGTTATTTTATATGTGTGTGAGATATAGTCTGACATATGACTCACATCTAAAAGCATATGTTCACAAACTGCCAGAGAAAAAGCATTTCTTTGCCAGGCCAGGGGCTGATCTTCAGATCTACTAATTCATATATACCCTGTTTCCTCCTGTGCTTTGCTTAAACGCTCTAGTGCATTTGGGTCTCTGAAAGGTTATGTATATAGAAATGTGTGCCTATATGTGTGTGTAAAGAGGCATATATGTATTTATGGATCTTATATGTGCAGGACTATAAATGTATTTATGCATGCTAGTTCCAATGTGCTTCCTTCATGGGTTGAACCATTGCTAGTAAAATCTGTCATCCAGGAAACATAAAATGCATGAGGAAAATAAAAAATCCCAAATTACTACCCTTGTTAACTAAAAAGTGAATGCATCCATTTATGATTTATGGAATTGCATATTTTTGTTAAACACCAAATTTGTGAATTTTGAAACAGTTTTAAATTATTTTCTTCAGTACACTTTTTCTGAAGGTTAACCTGTTGCATTAAGTAAAGAGAGTAAATTGCTGAAACCAGTCAATTATGGAGAAATGCGTGAATAGTTTTGCAGATTAGTCACCAGAGCTCCAGTAAGGCAGAGGGAAAAAGCACAGCTCTACTTCAAAACATGGTTGCTTTCCAGGTGCTTTGATCAGTGTGTCAGTTCCTATGACAGCTTAAATAGCTTCATAGTGTGCAGGATTTTGTAGGAGCAGCACATAGTGAATATGTGTATTAATTATTTATATGTGTAATTAATTATAAAATATAAGTATATATTATTAATTTTACATATATATATATACACACACCTTACTTTCTCATTTCCACGTTCAGGGAGTGACATTGTGGACAGCAGAGATTACAGTGGAACAGTAATGACTGGTTACTGATTCATGTTTGTTAAGATTGTAGATTCCTATATATTTTTTTTAATACATTGTGCATGCTAAACTATTTGAGATGTTGCACAAGATGGAGTGTAAAGGCCAACCAAACTTTTATGTTTTATGTATGAGATGTTCTGTCATTAACCAGAAATGATGTTTGACTGAGCAACTTGCACATGCCCTGCATGGCTCGAATATGCATCCACACAGTGATTATAACCAAATAAGAGGCTTAGCTTGATATCAAATTTGCTTGCACTCACTTAGCAGAATTATTTTGAGAGTATATGTCTGTGTTTCATTACTTATCTCTGGGAACAAGAGTGATGCTTATAAGAAATTGTGTTTGGTTTCAGCATCTACATAAACTACAAAAAATGGACTACTTTTGGAGGTCTCGCTGCAATGCTGTAACTGCCATGTTAATTGTGTGAGCTTGGTCCACTGCTATTTGAAGTATACTGAATATGCATATGCACTGCAAACAACAAATTTTTGAACTTCTGGAATATGGAAATATTTTAGTAAACTAAGCCACATTCCAGTTTAACAGGAAATGTTAAATTAATCAGAGTTGTAATGTCCCACCACCAAAAATTACACCTGAACTTACTTCACCTTGTACAAAATCAATATACCAGGGAGAAATCTTCATTTGAGAACAAAGGGAGAATAATGTCAGTCTGTGGTTGTTGGATTGTATAATGCCACTGACAAGCCCTAAGGCTGAATACCCATTTTTAAGGTTGGGTTATGCTCTGAGTAATGCAACCTACTAATTTAGCTGTAAACCTGTTTCTTTTCTTGATACACTTAATATAGAATCATGGAATTAAGGTTGGGTGAGCGCAGATTAGATGAGGAAAATGTTCTATTTCATCTCTAAAGTAGTCCACATCAGGTTATTTCTGTCTGCCTCATGACCTTCAGGCGGAGACTGTTGCTGGTGATGCCTCTAAGGAGAAATTTCTGTTTCAGGAAGGTTAAGATGGTGCCTCCATTGCTTATAGGTCATTAACCCAGTTGCTGTTGGGTTCCTCATGTGACTGCAGGTAAACACAAACCATCTCTTGCCTCGTTGTTATTGCCTCCTCTTCAGCCCCCAGCGCACCAGATGGTTTGGGCAGTGTGTGCTGTAAAAGCAGTGTGGATCTGCCACCATTTCCCATCTCTGCAACAGGAAAGGCTGCTCCTGGGGCTGGCACTCTGTGCCAATAACCAACAAGTCCAGGGTAACCTCCTGGCCCCAGGCTGTAGGCCAACAAATTTCTCTTACCATACAGCAGAAATGCTATTGTCTTTGTAGGGTTTGTGCATCTCTCCTATCACCTAGTAGCCAAGATAGATAAATTTTTACTTTTCTTTGTCCTTCATGGACATGTCAAGTCATAGTTTAAATATTAGAGATATCAGGTACAGTGAACATGAACTCTGTGAAAGGTATTGGATAAAAAAAAAAGCCAACTTGTAAAGAACTTAATATAAATACTATAATCAAAAAATAAAAAGAATGCCATAGGAGAGTCTCAGTAATATAATTCCTACATATAATATTCCATGATAGCAAAATAAAATAACACCATACAGAAAATATTTGGGAGACTCCACAGGGAGTAGGAGTAGACTGTGGAAGTATTCAGATGACTTTTCAGAGGAAATTGCAAGAGAAACTGTTGAGAGAGTAAACTAATTTTGTGAAATTATAATCCAATACACCATCTGGGAATGTGCACAGTTCCAGCTGAGCAAGATGTCTTAATGGTTTGGTGTGATAAATGCTAACTCATTGTAAAATCCCATTTTCCTGATACTATTAATTTATTTCTTCTGTTGAGGGGAAAAAATAGAAATAAATATACATAGCTTTACAGCTCAAAAATAGAGTAGTAAGAGTAGAGAAAATTAAAATATTTTCAGTACCTTGAATTGCTGAAAATTAACCATTTGTCAGGTAAGCTAATTAGTGTCTTAACTGCATTGCTGTACATGAACTACTTTGATGTAAATGTTGGAAACAAAATGCATATTTTAATTTATACATTTTAAAAGAAGTTGATAAAATTTGCTGTGATAAGGAATGTCTATAAAATGCATTTTGCAAAATCATAATTTTCAATATTTTACTAGTCCAGCACATATCAGAGCGTCTGAATTAAATCTTTAAAAACAAATAGATTAGGTTTAATTTAACAGTAAGTGAGAAGTAAGAGGTTTGCAGATCATGGCTTTTGGATGCACTTCAACCCCAAGTAAGTTACCATTGCCAAGGCAATTCCTTTTTCTTATGGGTTAGCAAAATAGGAAAAACTCTGGCTTTTTGGATAACAAAAGCTTTAGCAATCAATTATGATTGTTAATGTGCACTAATAGTTGTGCAGCATGCAATTTAGTTTTCCTTACTACATTGTGCACATAATTTCAAGTGGTATTCTTTATAATAAAAGAAAATACTAATTTATGGTTACAGGTTCTTTGCATGTGGAGCCTCTTCTGTCATCTTAAACTTGGTTTGTTATGTCAGCAAATAATTTTGGAGAAGAACAGCTGCTGCTTTGTCCCCTCGTGTATACCTGAAGCCATCTCAGAACTTAGCTTGAGGCTTGGTCTGACCCTTGCCAAGAGCTTCTGGAGACTGGGCGTTCTCCCAGTCAGCCCCTGCTGCCCCAGGGCTGTGAGCACCGTGCAGCACACAGGGGGCTTTTGGAATCATCTTCTCTGTAAAAAAAAGACATCCTGGTCATACACAATTTCCTTTTAGCAGATACTTCTATTCATCAATGATATTGTAAGCAAAACACTGGACAAAAATGGATCCCATGTCAGCTCTGCCTGCTCTTCCTGTTCCAATGTACCTCACCCATTCCTTCCGTGTTTGTCCTGCTCTCCTCAGGGCTCTGAGCTCTGGTGTCCTTCCTGCCTGAGAAGGGCTAGAGGGGTGCCTGATCCTTGGCTCCTGAGCTCACAAAGGTGCAGGCAGTCCCGTTTGTCCTCAGTGCTCTTTGGGGAAAGAGGGAAGGGAGATGGGGGGGTCTTAACTGTGGTCTGCAGGAGATCATGTGAAATATGGAGCAAGATGCAAAATGGGAAGCTGACTGGCTTAAGGTTGGTAAGTGTAGCAAGCTAGGATTTTAATTGAAAGGTTTTTAATTACCAGCTCTGAAGCACAGTGTGTTGAGTTTGTCAGCTAATTCCTTTATCTAAATGAGAATGGTATAAATGAGAATATAGAGAAGAGGAGTAAGGAAAAAAAATGCAGCCCTGAAGTTTTGGAAGAATCATATGGGCAGTTAGGTTTGAATACCTGAAATATGGCATTTATCTTTTGCTTGATCTTGATTTTTCCTTCTAGTGCAGGTCCTACTTATCTTTGAAGCTGGTCTTGGGAGGAAAGATGTGGCTTATTTAGATTTTTATTTTCAAGAGTAAAAAAATAATAAAAAAGTAACAAAGTTATGCCTATTCTTCTCATTTTTTCTTTGCTTCACTCTTAGGTAGTTTTGTAATGGTCAAATGAGATTAGTTATAAATTTCACTCATTATTTTTTTAATATTTCCTCCTTGACTGCTTAAGATCTTTGTGAACAAAGACTTCAAAGTAGTAGAAAATGCGCAAATTAAAAAATAACCACCAACAAAACAACCCCCACCCCTTCTTCCTTGCAGTCAAGCACTCCAGCCCCATGTCTCACTCGCATCAAACAAGCTCTTAGGATATTAATATTGTTAATAACAGTTTTTGAATTGCCAGCTAATATGTGGAGATTTATAAACACCAGGAGAGCTGAAGGTGACAAATAATAAATAATGTGCCATCAGAAAATAGTTAATTACAGTACAAAATTGAGATAGCAAGCCTTGTGTGCAGGGAGGAGTGTAGATCAGTAGCACCAGCTATAATTCTTGATAGGTCAAGCCATATATGAAGGAAAAGCTTTCATTGTTAAGCATCTTCAAGCCCAGGGGGAAGAAATTACTGATGAGAAACAAGTTTCTTTTGTGTCAATCTCATCGTGAGTGGGTTTTTTTTTGTTTGTTTGTTTTTAGATAAGGGATGCTGCTCCTTTTTTCCCCCCAGAAACCAACAAAAGGAACATGCAATATAATGTAGATTGAAGAGGAAATTCACCTGTCAGGTTCATGAACAAATTAATAGTCATTAAACGGACGTACATCTGTGAATGTCTTTCCTGTGAAGGGAAGGCTGGGTTTGGTTTCTGAGTGCAGTTCTGAGGCAGTACCAGCTGCTAGGTGCTCTCAGGTGTTACCAGAGCAGTAAAAGCCTTTAGAAGCCACATTGCCACCAAGGCACCCTCTGAGGTACGTCTTTGTCCTGTTTTCTCTTGCTGTGCACGTGTAGCAGTTTGCCCTTGGGCTATCCCAGTTTCACATTTGGGTGTCTCTGACCATTCCAGTGGCTGACCCTTGTGGTGGGATAAAACCCAACACCTGTCTGTCCTTACCCAGCTGCTCACAGAGAGAAACCTGGGTGCCTCCCTTGTGCTCCTGACTTATTCCATGTCACAGTCCTGCCTTGGGGAAGGAGATAGAGTCTGGTATGGATGGCTACAGAGACAAGTTAATATTTGCTGGCTTTTTGGGGGGAAAAACTACTTGTAGAATTCTGTTTTGTTTGGCATTAGAAAGTGTTTCTGATAGTCTTTTATATGAGATCAAAGAACAAAAAGCATCTTTTAAAGATAATAGTGCTACTTTGTGTCTTTGCCATAATTATTAGTTTTTATCTCCACCAGTTCTGTGCTTTTATGAAACTCATGTTTATGTATATATGTTTTTGTAAAAAGATCTACATATATAATGTAAACTTAGCTGCTGTGGGACTGTTCTCTGCAGAATTTTCTTTATAATTTTTAACAACATTCTAGAAGGTGCTATGTCCAACTAATTCTCCTTTACAGGAAGGGTCAGTTTAAATTTGAACAGCTGATAGGTGAAGGTGTGGATCCAATAAGAAAAATTTACAGGACATTATTACTAGGAACTTGAAGAAATAGCCAAATGATTTAGTGTGCAACCAGCTGTTTAAAGCCACTTTGTTACCTTGTGGTTTCAAGAGGTTAATGACATCCCAGTTAAAAAAATAATAAAATAATAAAAAAAAAAAAGCTCCAACGTAAATCACAAAATCGTATTTCAGAGGAATTGAATAGGAACTTTTGTAAAGATTGAAAATTATTGGCATGTGGCCCTTAATTTATGTGAATTTAAAGGCCACATGAAGATGGCCAACACAGCAGTTGTAAAGAGAAGATATGCTTCAGAAATCAGTGTAATTCTCTGATGGTCTCTGCAAGTGTATGTAAGGGAAATCTCTCATTAAAGGCTCTCAAAGATATTAAATTCCCATGAAGTAAGAGAATGATCCATTGATTGAAAGATAAAACAGAAAAAATGTATTGGTGTTAGGTCAGCTGGAGAAGAGACAGCATCAGTGAAGTCCAGTGCAGGTGCAAGCAGCACAACATACTCAAACGTGGTACAGAAAAGAGCTTGCATTCTGTGGTAATTAATGTTTGATCTAATTCAGTGTAAAGAAGTCTTAAATGATGCACAAGAGAGGGCGACACATCAAAACCTCACAAGAAGAAATAGAAATTATTGCAAAAGGAATTGGAAAACAGAGCAGGAAATACCAGCACCAGTTTGTGAGTCAGTGGTGCTCTCACATTTGGGACCTTTCTTCCTATTCCATTCCTGAAGGTGTGCTAGATCTCAATTAGGTCTCTAGAAGAAGGATTGAGATTGCAGAGCATTTTACATTCTAGATAATCCCCACCTTAGGACTCTCTAGGCTGGATAAATCAAGTGTGAAGAAATGTATTTTTAAGCTGAGTTATGTCAGCTTTACTGCAGTTACTTTTCCTGGATTGAAAATACAATAGTTTAACATGTGCCTTTGTACAAACAAACAAGCCCCTATCTCTAAAGAGTTTAGGTATGATTTCAAAGTGAATTTTCAAGAGAGCTGTGCAATTATTAACCAATCTTGTATCAGACTTCTGGTTCTTTAGCTGCTATTCTCACAGGATGTGCTGCACATCTTCTGCTGAGGGAACAATGCATAGTGCATCTTTTAAGATGGCGCTAAATTCACATGCATATAGTCACTACATGCATGGCTCGAGCCTCCAGTAGTTTCTGGGAGTATTGAAAGTCCACCTTGCATCCTACCATTTTGTGTGAATTCCTGGCCTTGGATGAAGTGCTGTTTACATTAAAGTTCACCCTTTAATCAGAGACAAGCACCGCAGAAAAATTAAGGAGCTATTTTTGCTAGAGTTGTTTTTGATGTTGGATTACATGGAGCATGGGGCACTGATTTGAGGGAGAAGAAATGGGGAGAAAGAAAATCTTCTAAGCAAAGCACTTTCAACTTCCTCCCCTTTATTTTAGTTATGGACAAAACAAATGAAATCTTGCTCATTTGGTTGTTTCCTGTCTTTGCCTGGACTCTTAGAGGAGATTGCTGCTTGAGGACAAGTATATTCTTCTCTCTGTTGCTGCTTCATGCTTGGTTTTGTTCCATCAGGATGTTTGCATAACAACCTGCTCCACTGGCTACCTGTCCAGATAAATGCTTACATCTAGCAAATAGCAAAGCCATTTCCCCTTTAACAATTAATACATGGAAGGTTGTGAGGAGACAGATGTAGAAATTTAAATAATTTTACACTATTTAAATAATTTTATACCATTTCAATACACATGGACAATGTGTGTGGTGTGGAAGATGGAGATCAAAGGGCAGCTGCATCAAAGGGAGGACATTTTGAGGGCTGGCTGTAGACCAGGACATTGGCAGGCTCACGTGCAGACCTGTTGAAAGTGTACCTTGACATAGTGGAAGAAAGGAGGTAAATAGGCATATCTAGGTTCTACCAGCCTCTTTGATCCTTTCTGTTAGCAAAGATAGCTATTTTGTGATGAGGAGAGCATGAGACCTTCAATGTTCACCAATAAGTCCCAGATGTTGTGCCTCAGTGTCTTCAGTAAAAGCCTTTTAAATCAAAATTCTGCTCCTATACAGCATGGTTGGAAATGAAACTTGCTAAAACCTGATGAATAGGCTCTACCAGCTTTCTTTGCTCTATGTTTGATTGATTTGGTTCCTTGCTTGCATAGCCTGTTTAATATCTCAGATACTAATTTCTTTTCTGTGTGTTGACATATACACTACAGCACATCTTCTGGTATTCAGCTATTACACATATGATAAATGAAATTGTAATGTCAGGTATACTGAAAATCAATGCTGTTAATACACAAACAAATAGCAGACCTGTAACCTCTCCAAAGGCAAGGTATCTCAGTAAATACAGGAATCAAAACCTTCATGATTTGGTATTATCCAGTGAAATTTGCATTCAGAATAATATTTCAGGCTAATGGCTTCATGCTCCCATGGGGCAGCTGAAATAGATTCTGAAATGGCAGAAGAAAAGGGTATAGTAAATAAATGCAATGAGCTGTCAAAGAATATTTCTACATCAAGCAAGTCTCTGAACCTTTTTGTGCTTCATAATCTGACCTTTTCTAGCTGCTCTGTTTTGTGCCTGAATCAGATCATGAAATGAAACATATTAGCTACAAAATAAAAATAATAACAATAATAATAAACCATTTATATAGCCACTAAAAGTGTTAGAATATTGTAGAGAAAATTCTATTAATTTACAGTAGATTGGTGAGGGTAAAACACCCTTTGATTGCAGTTGCTAGGCAACCCCTCTCTGAGCAGATGCAGGTACCATTCCTGTTTGTTTAACACCAGCCGTACTGGAGTCTGGCTGCAAAGTATGTTACTGCATCAGCAGGGAATAGCAAAGGAGAACAATTTTAGCATTGTGGAGCTGAAGTATCTTTCCCTTACATCTTTGATGCATGAGTAATACAAACGAGATTGCACGGAGAAAGCTTAACAGATTAGACAAAATAGCATGTTTTCACCTGTTGATCACAAAATGCTGTGTTAAAAAAAAAGGAGTCCTTATTCCCATTCTCCATATGTAGAAATGGGACACAGAAATGTTAGACTTCCTTATGAAAAGCTGCTGTAACTGCACATTGGACAGCAACAGGGCTAAAAAAAGACCCCAGGTCTTCTCAGTTCCACACTCAGTGGTCTGTATAGAATTTGCAAGATATATTTTCCTTCAGACTATGGCCAGCTATGTAGGATGATTTTGTGGCATTTCTTTTACAGGAAGCATCATTAGCATTCAGGGCATTGTAGCAGTGCTCAGAAAGACAATAACCAGAGCGTTTCAATAAATGTGATCTATGCTTCTGTATAAACACTGGTGTAACATATGTTTTTGTCATTTACACTTAACTCCCGGAATGTGCTTGCTTATGTTATTTACTTCTACAATTCAAAATTAAGTATATTTTATTCCAGACAAAGAGTAAGAAGCAGTTTGTTTGGGTGTCAATTGAAAATTCATGTTCAGGTTGTTAAAGTGTCGCAATTTCCTTCCAGAAGACCTCAGAGTTAGAAGTCCGAATGTATGCAAAAACACTTGTTTCAGAAATCTTTACTGTTGGGAGTGGTGCAAATCAGACTCTTTTGCTACTCTGTTGTGTGCCATATGTTCTGATGGCTTTTGGCATGGGCATGTGAATGAGGCAAAGAAAAGATTAAAAGGGTTCATCATCCCATCCGATTTTTAAACTATGAATAATTGAACTGTAATTTAGAGAATATGAGGTTAAATTACGGCAGTTGATACTCAGTAAAAGGTAATATCTGTGATAGTGTTCATTTTGCCTTTTTAGTTTCCCAGGTTGTGAGCAGCCTTTTTGTTTTTAAACCCTGGATATGGGAGGGAGGATCTGTCTTTTCTTTTGCAGAAAGAGAGTTTGAAGACAGGAGAATTCCTTTTGCTTAAAAGAACTAATTATCTCTTCAGAAGAAACTAATCTGAGTCAGATGGTTTGGGCTTATGGTCTCTACCACATCGTGTATGCAGCTGTGGCTGCTTGTAGGAAAGCTGTGGTGTCCCTGGAGCAACATAGGCAGGGCACCTTTAGTTATTCTGCAAAGTGCCTGTTTCCACAGCCTGGAAGGGAATGGGGCACTGAGTGCTGGGGGAGAACTGGAGGCAGGAAGAAGTCCCCAGAGAGTTTTAACCACAGGTGTTCCAGTTTTATTTTCTTAATTAATCAGTGCATGGCAAACTTTCTTCCCACCTTTGCTGTCATTTCAGTAATTATATGTCATGTAGCTGAGGGTCCCTGAGGTGGTAAATGTTTTCAGTGCTGTGCAGACAAAGGTGTATGGTGAGAGCTCTGGGGCTGTGGACAGCCCCTTAAACAGGTCTGTGCTGCTGCATAGTGAAAGAATGGGCGACTTCTCAGGACTGAAGCCCAGTAGGCAGAGAAAACACACACCCCCAGAATTATTGAGTATCATGATGTTTATTATAATGCTAGCTGTTTGTTTGTTTGCTTATTTTTTAAAAAAGGATAAACTAAACAAAATTGCTTTTCCTGGGAATTCAGATGTATTGAAGTAGAAATTTTGTGTTGTGATAGGTATTTTTAACACTTATCTAGCTCCAGAGGAATGGATTTGACCTTTTAAATAAGTCTACACAATAATACCATTTATATGCTCAGAAGTTAAATGCATGTTCTAAGAAGGAATGAGGTTTCTGTACAGCTGCAGCATTAACATAAGAAAATGTAATTTTATAAGGACTCACATAAGGGTGAAAGAATGCTGATTATTAGCCTGCCCATCAAGTCATAATTATGGTTTCCTCAGAACTAACAGTGCAGATGTTTTATAAACATAAATACAAAATATTTATGAAAGAGGACTTACAATATATTTCTAGTCATGGCAATCTCAACATCACTGTTTAACCCTTACAAGTATTCTTGTAGTTTTTGTTATGTAGAATAATGCCTAGTTTTGTTTTTTTACCAGTTAATCATCAGGTGGGCTTTAAGTGTTGTACTAATCACAAAAAATGTTAGTGAAGATGAATTACATTCCTTTTGCATGTTGTGAATTTTCTTTTTCTTCCCCAGAAGATAAGAGAGATTCTCTGAGGTTGGAGAAATTAATGTGTTAAAAAAAAAAAACACATTAATATTTATAAGCATTTTTTTCTTTAAATTGTCTTTGAATATATTTCAATCATTAAGTTTAAGGGAAAAGCTCCATTATTTCTGAGAAGTCCTTTTAAAGCTCAGTTTCTCTCGTCCCAACTATTAAAATCTCATTAAATGGACAGGTGAAGTGCCATCAAAAAAATCATCAGCTATGCAGCAAACTTTGATATAGTTTTGGTATTGTGTAAAAGAAATGTTTGTACTTCAGTTGCTTAGTATGAATGGCAGGGAGTTTCTTTTCAGTTTCATGGAGCAGTGCAATGCTTGGTCTTAGGCTGTATATTCTCTCTTCCTCTAGACATGTACTTTACATTAATAATAATGAGTATTACACATGTGGGTTAGGATTAGGCTATTTTTGAAATTACTTTCAGTAATTTCTTAGATGAACTGTTATGTAGTGCTTCAGGTGTGTTGAAAGGTACAGATGACTTTAACCATGAGAAAAGGAAAGGAATTCTTGGTAGAAACAGACATGGCAGAAAGAAAAGGGCAGAAACAGCCATTTTCAGTACTTTATTCCAGTTGAGAAATAGATATTATATTAAAAAGACAAAAGCTGTAAAAGTCATTAACACTTGACAACTGTTGGAGGACTTGTATGAAATACATTAGAGGTCTCTTGTATGAAATACATTAGAGGTCTCATTTCAGTTTCTAGAGCATAGATGTCTTTGAAGTACCACAAATATCCTAGGACTAGTGGTATTTTAGCTTTTTTTTCTCTTGTGTTTTGAACAAATGATCTATTTGTTATGGATGTAGAGAGAGAGGCTGAATAATTTTGCTAAGCCAGGCCTGTCTTTAGTCCAATAAGCAGCATACCCTATATTCTGGCATTCACAAGAGAAGGAAAGGAGTGCTGAGGTAGCAGTTGCAATCATCCAGTTTAATACAGAGCAGAGGGAATGTGACTGTGGTTTAGGAATAAAATAAGGTGATACGTAAGTTTTGGACTTACGTATTAGCTGCTCTGCTAATATACTATTTTCTGTGACAGGAGTGGGTACATATATCTCTGTCCCTGAAATTGTTAGTTTTTTTGCTTCACTGAATAAAAGTTGTTGAAATCATAACTTTTGTCACTGTTAGCTTACTTTCATTAGCCTTATTCATAATGGAAAATCTCCTCAGTCTTCAATATTTTGTTTTTAAAAGATCTGTGGACATTTTCAGATTGCTTTTATTCTTTTTTTTTTTTTCCTGGCTCCTGAATTTGTTACTATAAAGCATCTCCTATATAACTTCCTTCTGGTTTTAACTTTTCACTGAATCTGATGCATGGTCCTCCTTTTTTTTTGGTTCTCATCTGAATCAGTGTATGAAAACACACTAGGCAGCTGCTGCAGTCCATCTAGTCATGTGTTTCAACTTGTTATTTCTTTCCAGTACCAGGCAATTTATGTGTTTGCCCTTACTCTTCAATGAGGGTTCCTTCTCCTGGAGCTGCGACTCATTTTCTTTTCACTGTGCTGCAATTTCAGAAGATTCTGAAAAACAGACAGTAATACATGAATTTCATACACATCCTACTGAATACTGAAAACAGAGGAGGACAGGAACACATCCATGAAGAACATGGATGAAAAATCAGAGCCCTTCATACAGTCAAAAGGCAAATACTGGTTATTTGGATATAACATGGACAGTTGGTGCAGTTGACATTGTTCAAAAGAAAGAAGGGAAACACAGATTAAAGTGAAGAAAATTCTAAAAATCTTTGTTGGGAAAGAAATACTCCTAGTTGACCTAAATCCTGGTCAGATAATTCAAATATAATTTTATAATTTTAAAATTGGGTGGTATACTTGACTGCAGCCAAATTTCAGCACCCAAACTGTCTCATCCTGTGAGGTTACCAGAATCTTTTCATGTAGTTTGTGGTTAAAACTGATTTTCATTTATCTTCTGTAGAACAGCATAAAACTGTTTCTTTATTGTTTCTACAGATTTAGTCTGCAGACCAGTCAATGTCACTGTGAGAGAATGATGCTTTTCATACAGCATGGTCTTGAACACACAGTGTTTATTCAGATATGTGAAACAGTTAGCTAATCATGACACCAGCCTTTCTTCCTCATTTTCTAGAGTGGCAACATTTTAGAAAGCCCATGGACTCCTGGAATAAAAATGGTTGTGGTCATGGTTAAAAATGGCTGATGCTTTTTCTCACTCTTGCCTCTCTTAGCATCAGAAATTGACTATATTTTTTTTTTAAAAAAAGTTTTCTGATTTGTTTGCATTTAAAAAATGTACTAACTATGAAACTGTCTTGATTTGCCATCTGTTATCTGCTGCTTGTCAGAAGGAATGACGAATATACTCATCTAATAAATGCTGAAGTAAGGATCCAACGTACTATAGTGGATAAAAATCTAGAAAAGGAATTGAGTATTGATTTCCTAATCTGTTTTCGTTTTGTATCAACAGACAGTGCATACGCATGCAGTACCCATATAAAAAAAACCTCTTTTTAGGTATGAAATTTATTACTTACTTACAAATATGTGCATGAAATATGCAAAGATATCACTTCTCTCATTTGCAAATATTTTGCATTGAATCTACATTTATTTTGACATAGAAAACCCTAAAGCATTCCTTTAAAGTCATTACCACTCTTGTTACCATCACCAGGCTGTAAAATTGTATCTTAGATTTTCCTAAGTCTCTTACTTAAGTAATAGTCGTTTAGTTTAAAGCCTGAATCTCAACTTCTGCTTTTATTTGTGTTTTGTTTGCTTTCTTCATGCAGAGTCTGGAGTGGTATATACATCTGCAAATGATTTGGGTTTGCTAATGCAGAGATTTATAGGTACCTTTTTTCCCTTCAACAAAATACCAAAAATTAATGAAAATTTTCTGTTTATCTGTACCTAGATCTATTTTCTAAACACCTGTGAAGTAACTAACTACAAAGCATGTGATAATATGTTTCTATTAAAGTTAATACAAAGCAGTTAATATGTTTCTATATTCCTATACTATATAGACTTGCTATAACCCAAGCGGTAGTCACGGCTAACCCTGCCTTTGGGGAAATTTGTTTAGATGGATTTTGATTTTTTTTAATACAATGGGACCTGTCAGCTCTAGTCAGGTTAGATGCTTTGCTGTGCTTAACTCCTGATGGTGGCAACTTAAGCTTTAAATTATTTCAAAACTGCCTCTGCTTGATCTGGAACTTAATGAAAGCTGATGGAAAGTCTGCAAGATGAAAATGGTGTATTGAGAACAGTAGGTCAGCAGGTCTTTGCAGAGATAGGCTGGCAGTAAAATGATGTGGGGAAAGTTAAAGACAAAGAGACTCCAGGGACTGCTCTGTCTGAAATCTTCTAAAGATCCCAAGCTAAGAACAAGCTTCAAGTTTGAGGAACTTTGGATTTGTCTTTAAGTTTTGCAACACAAGCTTATCTTTAAATTTTTATACCACTTCATTGTTCTAAGCACATGAGATAAAGCGAGATGCTTGCAGTTGGGTATGATTAGCATATATTTATGGCTCTAATTTAACATTATGCAAATTGTATTCTCTCCTGGTTAGCTCACTGAGCACTGGATGGGAGGTGTCTCTCAGCAGAGTGTGAGTCCTCCTTCTGTAATTGTTTCATAATTTTCACTTGCAGAAATGAAAATTGCTCCATTCTGTCACACGTTTTACCATGTTTCTTCAAATATTGTCATTACATGGAAAGAAAGTTTCTAAATGAGATACACAAGTTCAACTGGTAATTATTTGGAAAAAAAAAATCTGTTAAGTTTTCAAATTTGTTGCCTCCCTGTAAAGGCTCAGAGACTTTGATTTTTGGGCCAGTCAGACTTGCAAGATTTTTTTTTGTTTACAATGATCTTAAGATGGTGTGGGGCTTATTTTGAGCTCATGTATGTGTAAATCAAGACAGTTATGAAGTTTGTCTGGGATTAAAACCAGTGTGACACTATGGGATCCAAACTCCTGATGTTTCTGTAAGAGATGTGTGAGGAGCATATGCTTGGGCTGCTGGACCTGTGACCTGAGTGGCCATGGCTGGAGCCACAACCGCCTCGTGCAGATTGCTGCATCCCCCTTGCCTTTTCATTTTCAACATGTGATTATGTACACATCCACTTACCAAATGTCTAAAAGGAGCTGAAGCAGCTGCTGAAGCACTGCTGACATTCTCCTTTCCTTCTATTCTAAGTGGACGAACAGTGACTTTAGTGGAGTGGCTTGTTATGAATTAATGGGTTGATGAGAGCTCCCATTATAGCCTGGCTCACAGCTCAACCAGCACAATGCACAAAATCACAGGTTTCCAAGATGGATTGTACAGCTCTGCACTCACAAAAGGTCTGAGGGTCTAAGGGATGGCAGTGCTTTGCAGGGGTAAAAAAAAAACACTTCGCAGTTGTTAGAACAAAACAAAATCACAATCCCTTCCATTTAATAGAAAAAAGCCTGGGAGAAAATGGCCCCATGCTGAGCCCAGCTGTGATTATGGTGGAGGGGAGTGTGTGGGAGGGCAGGCACTTTTTTTGCCAAGATCTTGACTGTGGGAGTTGCTCCATCTTCCCAGATTTTGTTGGTCAGAAATGAAGACCAGCAGGGGATTTTGTGAAGTCTGCACGACTACATTGCGGGGGCTTTCTCAGCTAGAGATGTTTTTGTTGGGAGTGGTGTAGTTGAGCTGACTTGTTACTGCTGTGTTATCAATAGGTGATACCCAGACATAGGCTATCCATGGTTTCGTGGGTGGGAGAGCTGGCTTTTGTCCTTCAGTGACAGCATGGCCATAGTGGTTCACTTTGTGTGATCAGCTGGTGGGGAGAGGAAGGCCACCACCATAAGGAATACTGGCATGTGGCCTTTGGTTTTGACTAATGGCCTCATGGTCAAAGGTGGCTGTAATTAACTATGCGTGTCTTCACCTGTGGCAGGGATTTTAATGTGTAACTGTAAACACCAGGAGCAGCACTGCTCTCAGGAGGAGTTTAGGAAATGTACCTTAGTTGCTGCCATTGCTTTTAAGGTACTGTAGGTTTGCCTGGTTTTCCTTTTTCAACCGCATTTCATTGGATCAGACCAATTTCCTTGACCTGAATATGTTATTCCTATGCTTTCTATGCTAATGAATGTTATTGAATATAGTGTCAACAGGGGCATTTTTTTCTCTGTGTATGAGGCAAACACCTGTGAAGCCGGTCAAACTTCACACGAGAACAAAAGTGATGTGACAGGGAGGCAACAGTTATGAGCAGAGCCCTCTGTTTAGAGAAGCATTCTGGAACCCTGGGAGTTGAAAGGCTGTGCATAAATGTAGAATACCATAATTAGTGAGCAGGATCATTGCCAAAAACCTCTTATTGTTCTTGTTTGCAGGAATGTGTGCTGCTCTCTTAATTTAAAAAGTAATTCAGATAGCTTAATGAAGGCTTATTGGCTCACTGAGGGAGAATGTGAGCTAAGGGGGATGTTAGAAGTACCTTTTGTTCATTCTTAAAAAAAGGGTCAAATATGGGGGAAACATTGTCTTGTAATGGCCAGGTGGCCTTACAAGGTTTTTTCCAATATTTAAAATATCCCTTTGTGGTGTGGTGTGTCCTCATGCAAAGATCCCCCAACTAACTCGAAATGCTAAAATATTTTTAAGATCATGGTTTCTATGAGACGTTTATGTTTTTATCTTTGCGAACCATAGAGCTAGGGTCTGTGCAGGTAGCTGACAATCAAAAATAGAAGTAGTTCAGCCTTTGCAGTGAAGCAGGAGTGAGCTGTGCATGTTAAAGTCAACCTGAAGTAGGAAAGTGTCATGAGATGTGCATAAGAAATGTAAACTGAAATAACTTCTCCCAAATCTTGGGTTAATTTAATTCTTAGTTTTGGCTTATTTTGTAATTTTGTAGTGGGTTTTGATCTATTAATGCTGATGAACCTTTGTTGTTTCTAACTTTTATGATGTTTTACTTGCTAGAAGCTTAGATATTACTAAAAATATATGTGCTTCGGGCAAGGACAAAATCAATGTTGGTGCAGGAGCATTTCCTAATTTCCTATTTTTCTATATCATCATCTTCAATGTGGGTTTGGCTGGAAAAAGTGGCCCAAGGACTCTGTCTACTTCTGGCCTCTCCTCTTTGTCCAGCAAGAATTGCTTACAGGTGGAGTTACACTTCATTGGATTTAAAGGCGACACATAAGGAAAGTGACGTAGGTATCCTCTTCTCTTACCACTCCAGCACCCATAGTTCATCTGAGGAGGAGCATTGTTTCTAATTTTTTTGTACTTTCAGCTTATATAATCACCTGTAGCCAAATTCTCGTCATAGTTAATGTGCTATACAGATATTTGGCCATAGACCTGAGAAGGCTAATGAGACTGTGGAGGCAGCCATTTTACAAGTTGCATTATTTTTCTATCTTTAGTACTAAGTGGGGAAAGTAAAATGCGTAGAATTGTTCTTGCATTTAAAGCATATAATTTCCTAGTTTTAGCTTCTCTTATGTAGAGGTGACAACAAAAGAGGACTCAGAGGGAAAAAAGAGAATAAAATGGCATGCATCTTTCTTTGAATGTTGTCTAAACCAGAGCAAGGTCAGCAGGCCAGAACAGCTGGTATTACTGTACCTTTCCTGGCATTATTAAATGTTTTGCATACTCTTCATGTACCATCTATTTAGTTGTTCAGTGATACAAGGACCAAAATGAAAAGTAAAGACATTTGCACCAACATCATCTATAATAGACTGCTGGAAATTCAGAGCAGTTCCAAGTTGCTTGCTTTGAGTAAGATCCCATGTTTATTCTGGTAAATTATTTGCTTGGATGGTTACTGCCAGCCTTTTGGAAAATTGCATGCCCAGGGTTTTTAGGTGCTGAATGTTCAGCATGTGTTGTATACAGACATACACCATGTTGTATATCTGGCACTGGCTTGCATGAGGACCAGATTTTCAAAGGTCCTTGGATTTCACACAAGTGTGAAAGGCTGCATTCACAAAAAACTGAATATCAACAAGAGTTCATATTTTGGAAAAACCTGACTTATTGGAAGGAATTATTTTGTTGTCTAAAATAAAATGAAACAAGAATTTGCTTCCTGGCAGTGTTTGCAGAGGATGGAAAAATTCTGGCCAGGGAGTAGTGACAGATAACTGTTTCTCTTGGTTGCTCCTTTAAAATATGAGCCCTCAGAGAAAGCCTATATCTTTCCAGGAGCAATGACCTCCCAAAGTGAACTCTTACACATAGGCTGAAGGGAATCTGGCATATATGGAAAAAAAAAAAGAAGGCAAACTCCATATTTTTAAGGGTATGCATATTCTTTGTATAGTTTAGCCAGATGCAGAGATTGTTGTCCAGGGAGCTGGTGGATGCCCTGGACACATTCAAGGTCAGGTGGGATGAGGCTTACCCCAAATGTTGTGGGTGTGGAATGGCAGCACCTTTTCATTCCACATCCTCTTAGGGTGTGTTACCGTGTGCAAGGACAAGCTGGGGTGGAATGGTCTGGGCCACACAGCTCCTAATGAGCTATTGTTTCTCACTTTTCCCACACGCAAACTGGTGTTTGATCGGCCTTTGCACTGAGAAATTTCCACAAGAGAAAAGGCATCAGAGCCTTTATTTCACACACAGGTTCTGCAGTATCTCACCTGAACAGATTGAGAGCAGCCCTATTGAGAAAGAGTTGGGTCTCACAGGCCAGAAAGCCAAACGTGTCCTGGGCTGCATCCAAAGCAGCTTGGGCAGCTGGGGAAGAAGGGGATTCTACTCCTCTGCTCTGCTCTGGTGAGAGCCCACCTGGAACCCTGCATCCTGCTCTGGGGTCCCTGCACAGGAAGGATTTGGTCCTGTTGGAGCAAGACCAGAGGAGGCGACAAAGATGATTAGAGGGATAGAGTAGAAAGGCAAAGGGAACTAAGATTGTTCAGCCTGGGGAAGAGCCTTGGGAAGATCTCATTGCAGCCTTCCAGTACCTAAAAGGAGACAGGGACTTTTTCTAAAGACATGTAGTGACAGGACAAGGGAGAGTGGCTTTCCTCTGACAGAGAGTAGATTTAGATTAGATATTAGGAAGAAATTCTCTGCTGTGAGGATAGTGAGGCACTGGAACAGGTTTCCCAGAGAAGCTGAAATGTCCATCCCTTGGAGTGTTCAAAGCCAGGTTGGATGGGGCTTTAAGCAATATGGTCTAGTGGGAGATGTCCC
This sequence comes from Chloebia gouldiae, assembly GCA_003676055.1. Classification (NCBI taxonomy): domain Eukaryota; kingdom Metazoa; phylum Chordata; class Aves; order Passeriformes; family Passeridae; genus Chloebia; species Chloebia gouldiae. Next base: position 32,234,402 of record QUSF01000008.1, on the reverse strand, counting down.
TGCCCATATCAGGTTGGTTAGAATTAGATGATCTTTAAAGTCCCTTCCAACACAAACCATTTTAGGATTCTGTAATTTAAGATAATAAATGCTAATATTTCTGTAATGTATAAAAATCTTTCCTTTTGGATAATGGCAATTTCATGAAATCTAGACACAAAAATTATAATGGTTTTGTAAAAAATTTAAAATGGTTTTGTATTTGTTTGAAGCAGTCAAGAGTAACTTTTTAATGACTTGTAATAAAGGTAAGTGCATACTGGAGGTACTATAAAAATCCTAATTTGCTAATGAAAATGATAAACTTTGATAATTTATACCAATATTTTATTTTTCTATTTTATACTGAGATTAGCACTTGCAGATAGAGAGTTAAAGTTCATCATTGACGAGTACTAGAGGTACTGGTGGGCTGTGTTTAGCAGCCTTTTAATGACTCTGGTAGGTGATGCCACATTCATTTTAATGACATATATCAGTAGGTGAAAAAATTGCAACTTGCACTATATAGCTGTCTCTTAAAAATTAAATGAACATATGGTAAATGATAGGAATTTTAAAGGAGCTCCAAATCGATTCATTACAGTTAGCTGGCAGTGATGGAATTGAAGTGTAATAAAGAGGAATGAAAAAGCTTTCCTTCTGTGTGCAGTCTGAAACCATGAATACGTTGGTATCACATGTATAGGATAAGTGAGAAGGGACGGCTCATACCATCTGAAATTGCTGACAAATGTTAAAATCAGTACTGTATCATGTGCAAAGGCTTTAATCATGTTGCTGACTACATCTTTTTGTGAAAGGGGGCATGTCTTGCCTTTGAGGACATTTACCTGGCTTGTTTCCAATTGTTATGCAGAACTATGTTCCATCCCATTGCCACAGACTTCGAGCTCCTGATAAGAGCTGATTGATTCGCAATTCCTTATTTGCATCACATTTTTGATTCCTGGAAATCAATGAGTAACCTGAAAGTCATGACACTGTAGAGGTCAGTGTGTGCACACACATGCTAGCAACCACAGAATTTGAGTAGCTGAAATGGTGATAGGGTTTTTGTACATTTTTTAGCTTTGATATGAAACAGAGTCAGACAAGGTAGGTCTGGCTGAGAAGTGTTTGCTTATAATCTTTTTTTCTTTCTCATAAAACTGCCAGCAGTCTACTCAGGTGGCTTTAAAGCTTGTACTGCTGACATCAGTTGGAGTTTCTGGGGAAGTGATATGATGCTGAGGAAGCAAGTTTAATTATTTCTCACGTTGGTCCTATGCTGGTTAAAGAATGTAGGTTTTTCAGGACAAGCCTGGGAAAAGAAGATGGGCCACTGAGGAAGATGCTCTTATACCAAAAACGTGTGCTGAAAGCCTGAGGAATGACTTTCTGTTCCTCCAGAACAGCAACTATTGTTTCACATTAAACAGGATTTCTAATGACAATTAATATAGGCTTCCAGGTTCTGCAAAGCAATGCGAGGTATTCTGTATAAATAATGACCACTCTGAAAACACAGCCATTCTGCATTAAGCTTAAAATCTGGAAGTGTGAATTAAGTATAATTCACTGTACATATATAATCATAAATGGTCTTGATACCCCAGAAAAGGTTTCTCCACAGATCATTTTCATTAAGAAGATGCGTGTGAGAAAGGTCAGTAATCCTTGCTCACACAGTGTCTCTAAATTGACCATGAAAATGCATGTTAAAAGTGATGTGTTTTTTGAGAGGAAAATGCCACTTGTTTATGTCTTTTGTTGCTAATATGCTGAATGAGGTATTGAATTGAATGAGGTGGTGTCCAGAAACAATGATGAGAAAGAAAGAAAAATAATTGACAGAAGAGAAGGAAATGATACAGAGAATATGGAAATAACTAGAAAGCAGAAATCTGTATGGAAATGGAAAGCAATGAAGATGTCTACAATTAATTCAGGCTAGATGACACTGGGATAAGGACTTCAGAAATCTGCTGCTGGCTTTTTGTTTCTGTTTTTTTTTTTTTTTAACATGTACAGTAGAAGAAAAATATTGCCAAATAAAAGAAAGACTGAAAAGAAGGTAAATCAAGGAAAAGAAAGAAAGGAAGAAAAGGAAAACAGAAAGAAGTACCACTGTGGAAATGGGTACATCTTTGTCTTAAGCAGCAAAAATCCCACTGTTCCTGACTCCACTTCCCTGCTGCAGGCAAGCAAATGAAATATGTACTGAAATGTCCAGTTAAAGGAAAATTGGTTCAGAGAGAGAAGCTAGAGTAAAATCTAAAATGAAGGAAGGAAAATAACAGAAATCATAAGTAACAGGAATTTATGACAGGGGCATAGTCTTTTCTACCCTTAAAGATTTTATTATTTTATGAGATGTGGTAATGCTATGTTAAATAAGGGGCTCTGTAGAGTTTACAAAAAAACCCTAGCTAGGAATTGTCTGAGATATCCTGTGTGGGATGGGTTGGTAAGTTCCAGGCCTTACAGTAGTGCTGTAGGCTCAGGAGTCCTGGACTTAAGGTAGAATAAGTACAGACAAAGCACATTGGCTGCCTTTGGGCAGTAGAAACAAATGCTTCTTAGAAGTCACAAAGCCTCACCAAGAGTCAATAACTCTATAGATACAAATGTGCATGGTGAGTGTTTAGCATGTACCAAGATACACTTTGTAATAGAACATTGGTAACTTCATACTTCAGGGCAGCAATGATGGACAGCCCTTTAGAATTTCATTTATTGTTGTATTATTTTACAAGAAAGTTAGATGTAGATGTATACTTGAATTTCTTAGGATCTGGAATATTCTTCAGTAGCTGTTTTCCGTGCCAGGCAGGTCAGGTCTGGCTTCAGACATCTTAGAAGAATATCCTGGTTTGGTCTCTCTGCTACTTCTGTCTCCTTCTATTTTGTCTTCTACAATGCATATGCTCTACTATATCCTTTTGAGGAGTTAAACCACGTACATTAAACTTACACTGGGCATTGTCTGTTTGTCAAATATTTGATTCTTTGAACCAAATACGTGGTCTTACATTGAGCTTTCAAGAGTGGGTGGTCATGGGGATTTCTTTACATGGGCTCATTTTTAGCAGCTTACTAAAGCAAAGATTTAGCCTCATCCTGAGATGCCAAAGACCCCCTTCTGCTCTGTTTGACACAGAATTGGTCAAACATTTTGAGTGACTGAAACAATGTTCTTGTGCCGAAACACCACAGTGGATCAAATTCTGTGTGTGGAAACTAATTTTCTTCCTTCCACTGGAGAAGTCATGTGGTTTTCAGAGTGCGTGCTCAGAGACCAATGAGACAGGTTCAAATCTCATAAACCAGTGGTGGTCTTTTTCACAAGATATTTGCCATTTTGTGGTAATTTTTCATTACATATTTTTCTAAACAGGTTTTAGAAGCAAAAGGATTTGAATCTGCAAGTCTTTACTAATTTCTTCACTTCTGTTAATTTAAGTTGATTTGTCGCTATAGGACACGTGAATGCACAATGCAAACCACCACTATTGCAAGGTAAAGAGGAGGGCAGTTTATTCTCTGACTCCCACTTTTATACTTCTCCAAAGGTGGTAGAGGATTGTCCCCATGCTGGCCATCTCTCCAAAGACATTGGACAAACCACCATACATCAACTTTCCCCACCCCCATGAAGGAATGCAAAACAATATGTTGTTTACAGAAACTGTGTGGGAAAGTTCTCTAACAGAAAGTAAACTCAGAAGGCTTTAGAAAATCTTAACAATCAGGGCGACATTGATTTCCCCCCTATTCCAGCTCTATTAAAGATAAAATTGAAAAGATGTTTTTGGCTACTGTTCATAAATGTATGGCAATCTACAGTGTCTCTTACTGAATAGAATTTTAATTCAAAATGTCTAAAAGATTAGCATTGAAGTAATGTAATCTTATCTCAAACATCCCTTTCTTTAATACAAGAGCTGGTTTCAACTTTTGTAATACTTGACTCTTTTGCCTTGTAAATAATGCATATGTGCTATGCCACTATTAAGTATTCAGTCTATTGTCTTCTATTTTTCTAATTTTTATGGTTTTCCTGATGTGAAGTGAAGAAGATTCTGGACATATACCCCCAGAACAGGAAAACTGCAGGTAGAATTCAATATTATCTTCTACAGAAATTTGAATATAATTTGAATGCATTAAACTTAATCTTAAAAGACAGCATTCTTTGTGGAAAGGTATCAATAGGCATTTGCAGCAAGAATGTATTTTTTATGTCCTAGAAGTTTACTGTCAGCTTTCAATGGTCATAAAAAAAATCTCAGAAAATTACTTTCAGAAGTCATTTTGCAATGTATTAGAATATCAATATAGCTCAAGTTTTACTCGTTGCCAATATGATTCTTGACATCACTTTGCAAGCAAATGCACTGTGTCCCGTAACATGGCATATACTGAAAAATGCCTCCTTGGAGACTGCAAGGAGACAGCTTCAGTTTGGACTGATTTCCAATGTGCTGCTGTGTCTGAAAATCCACCACTTCACCTCTGCTGGCTCCTCTGTTTTCCAGTGGGATGGACTGAGGGCACTGTGCATCCCATGTGTATGGTGTTCCATAGGTAGTTTTCCTGAAATCATAAAATTTTTAAAGTAAGGAAATTCTCTCTTGAGGCTCAGGCTGGCATACCCTGTATATGCAAGTAAATCTTGTGCAGCCTTTTCAAAAGGCAACACAAATTGTGAGAAAAAATGACCTATCTGTGTGAAGATTGATAGAGTAGGCATCAAATTTTGTGCTGTAAAAATGCCAATGAAAATGGAAGGTGAATCAAGCTGCTTTATGCACTAAAAAAACTTAAAATAATGAAGTGAAATAGACTTGAATGAATCCCTCAGCTGCTCTAGATTTAGTAATACAAAATGGGAAAGCCATAGAAGTGGAGCAACATATGAGACAAGGCTATGTATAATAGTAGTTTCCTGAATAAAGCAGCAATAATGCCAGATTCTTATAGGCCATTATTCAAATCTATAAGATAACTTTCTAAATATTTGTAGTTTACAGCATATAAATAAATCATAGAGTAAAATATGTCAGACCATATGCTATCAAAGTATTTTACTGTGAAAGGAGCCTTAGAGATCCTGTATCACTTAATCATTGCATAAATATGGGTTTGCATTGAATATGAAATATATACTCAGTAAAGGCAAGTAATATGAATAGTACCAAAGCGACACATCCTAGACTAGTAAATAATCCAGATAACAGAATTTATATACTCAGCGATCTTTAACTGGCACATCTCAAGTTGTATCGAGCAGTTAAATTTAAAGCAGTATAGTATATCTCTTATGGTGGACTTTGACTCAGTTTCTACCAGTTACAATTTATGATGTTGAAGAATGACTACTTTTAAGCTCAGCTAATTAATTGTTAGCGGAATATTTGGCAGTCTTGTTACTTTGCAACAGAGTCTAAATCCAAATTATTTATGATGGTAGTTCAGGCACCAGAAGGGATCAGTTTTCATGAGCTCTGAGTTACTGGGGTTTGTGAATCAGCACACAGTCATATACTTAATAAGAGGAAGGGAAAGCAGAGCAGTGACAAAGAAATAAGTGTGGAGGAATGCTGCTCCCACCATGGTGCAATAGCAAGAGAATGGTATCAGACACAAAAAAAACCCCACCAAAACAAACAAACAAAAAAACCCAAAAACAACAACAACAAAAAACCCAAACTAACATACTCATTTTTAGAGGCAAAATCCTATTTTGTAATCACAAATATTTTTGGTAGGGGTTGTGAATGAAACCATGTTGGAACAGGAGTCCCACATGCCATGTAATCTCAGTCCCCGTTAGCTTAGGCTCCTTAACTGGGACTTCCACAGAGAAATCAGAGCATCTGTGTTAGATACCTGCCTCAGTTAGCTGATTTTATGGTGTCAGGAAACCCAAGTATTTAATGTAGTCATAACATTAGGTACTAAACCCCTCCTTTCTATATATAGCCTAAGACCCAAACAGATAATCTACACATACAGTGCCATGTCTTGATTCTGCCTTAATTTAATGAAATGGGTGTATTTAAAATTTAGGGGAAAATGAAAACCAGAAAATGGATCTATCTTAAGCTCCGGTGTTTCTAACCTCTGAAACTCTCCTTTCTTTTTCATCACCTTCCTTCAGGGGTGAGCTATAATTACACTAAAAACAACAAAGCTGCTTCCTGATTTATCTTCTCTGGTGTCTCACTGCATCTGAGAGGTTAAAGCATTGCAAGAAACCCACACGTGGAAAATTCCAGTTTTCTTTTGACATTATGTTTACTTAGATCCTGAATGAACATATCTTGTGAGTATTACACATTGCAGTTCAGCTCCAACCATAATAATTGGTAAGTTTCCTGGAATTGCATGAATATATAATGAATTTTTCTTAGAATTAATGAAAAAAACTGAGGGAAATTTTATAGATATGTATCTGGAATTTTATTAAAAATGTGAATGCATTATAAAGAATAAAAAATAATAATGTCTACCAAAACAGTTTTCTTCAGTTAGTGTTAATTAGTGTCAAATTAAAGCAATTGGTAATTCTGGCTTTTTTTTTTTTTTAATTGAAGCTGATTGTGGGTGGGCTAAGTTACACCTGGGACATGAGTACCTGTCCAGGAGAACTCTGGGGGACATTTCTATATAAAATCCCTCAGGTGTATTCTTAAATTCAGGTGAAGATGCATCTGTCTTCTCTCTTGTCTTTCCTTTTAGGCCTCTGCAAGTCTTGCTGCAAGTAAATGTGTTAAAATACAGGGAAAGAGGAGGAATGAAACTGATTTTTATCCACAGCCTGTAGTCGCATGTCACAGATCAATGTTGTAAGAGATCGTAGGCTGCAATATGGCAGGGAGCATATGCTGCTGACTGCTGTGCCTCCTGGAGGTGCTATTCCTGTGGGGAAAACGGGCAGGCTTGGCCCTTCAGTCTGTCTCAAAGATGAATTGTGTATATCATTGTGCTTGCACACTGCGCTCCTTAGATCAGGGACACCATTTTAACATAAACCTTTAAAACAGAAAACTTAGGAGTGATGCGACCACTATTTACAGAATCTAGGTTTTATATTTCAAATAAAAAAAATGTAAGGTGGATGTGATCAAAGAGCAGCTTTAACCAGTCTTGCCATCTGAACCCCTCAGCTCCACCTCTGTTTGGCTGCAAAACAGATGCCACAGAGCATGACTGTGTCCAGTGAGCCCATGCCCTGGGCTCCCCCAGGAGTGGAGAACAGAAACAGGTTTCTGTTTGGGCCAGGCCCAGTTTGGTTTTTACACCCAACCAAGTATGTAGCAGACACAGAACATTCTTGTCATACATTCCATTCCTTCTATTCCCCTCCAGGTATCTTTTCCCAAGACTAAGGAGCAGAACAGAAAATATTCTTGCTCTGTAAAAGAAGTAAGGCCCAGCAGCTTAACAGCTTTCATGTCTGGAGCTGCCACACACATCTTTAGTGTCAGCACATTTTATTTTTGCAAACAAAAAGGAAGTCTAAAAATAAAAATTGGTGTTATTTTGAAGCACTAGAAAAGCCTTTTCTTTCACCTTTTTAAAGAATAAAATAAAATAAAATGAGACTCCAAACTGAAATGCCTTGCTGCTTTTAGAGAATTCGTATCAAAATATCTTTGAGCATGACAAGTTAGTAGAGCATGGAGCTGTTTAAACTTAAGGTGTGGATAGAGATGCTTTAAATCACAGAAACTAAAGACAGAGCAGACTTTAGAGTATTTAAAGTTCTGCATGTAAAATTATACCATTGTTACTTGTAAATATGCTAAAAGCCTCCTGTAGTGTCTCGTAAATATGCTAAGAATCTCCTGTAGTTATTTCTCCCACTATTGTTATAAATGAGAGCAAAGAAAATGTATTTCTTATTTTATAGCTTCAGTTCCCAGGTGCAAGTCTACTGTTTTGTTTGGCATTAGCAGCTCTGTTTCCTGACTGACAGGTTTCAAAGTTTGCCATAATTGTGAGCTGTGCTCACATTCACTGTGCTTTAGAGTCAGCAGGGAATGGTACTGTGTGCTATTTTTTCAAAGAAAGGGCATTACAGTGGCAACATTAATAAATCCCGAAAGCACCCCACAGTCTCTTGGTATCCTTCAAATTCCTGTAATAGCTCAGTTTCCTTTACATTGCAACATCATATTAGGGTCAGTTTGGGGATCAGGAAAAAGAAGAAAATACTGTATTTTCATTGTGCAAATCTGATTTTCCCATTGATTGCAGAGGCCAGCTGTAAAGTACCTCGTTAAAATACCAATTCAGAAATCATTTATTATGTACTAAAACTGGAATACCCCTATTGAGTAATGTACTGTGGTCAGTAGAGTATGTTGGAAATTATGCCACCTTAATGAAGGACTGTGGTTTCCCCCTCTCTCTCAGCCCCTAAATTATCAGGCTAGCCCAGAAATACGAGGCCTTGAGAGTGGGGAAACATCAGGTGATGGGCAAAGGTTGAAAAGAGGTTCTCCCCTGATGTAATTGTCTAGCTCTTATTCCATGCTCCGAGAGGGAAGAGTGGGGAAAGAGAGTGAACAGGAAATGTCAGGGATTTATCTAAGCTCTTGATATCTAAGCTCTTCATGGCTCTCTGCCAACCCCGTTGGAGCATGAAGGAGGGGTCCAGGCTTATCTTGATCTGAGTAACAGGGGTCCCAGGAATGGGGAAAACATGGCCAGAGCGGAACGTAACAAGGGACATTGTCTGGTCATCCCTCTGTTTAGTCTTTAGTCAGCCTGCTTTTCTTGAAAAAACTGCTGCAACTGTTGAGATTCAGTTTGTGATATTTTCCTGACTGCCATCTGTTTGTTTCACTGTGTGGTTGAAATTTTATTATTTTGGCCAAAATGTCATATTTTATTGTATTGTTCAGTCAATGTAAGATCCTAAGTCTTTGGGCAGATCACAGTACTACTCTTCTGTAGGTTCTGCTAAAATGGGATCATATTTCCCTGCTTTAATGTAAATTGTCAGGGTGCTCTCTTAATGGTCCTCTTGCCCGGCACCCTCAAGCACCGTGGGCAGCAGGGGCCACCTCTCCTGGCCACAGCGGGCAGGGTCAGTGACCCGTGGGTTGACGACCACCAGAAACAAAAGAGGCGACAAGCGACTTTGGCAGAAGCGAGGGGGTGTCCTCAAGGACGCACCCGTAATCCAAGTTTATTGGAGACACACGCGGCAGCCACCTTAGCTCGAAGGGCGAGGAGCACTCGGTGCAGGGGATTATAACAGGGGGTGGAAACACGGCGTGGGGGAAGCAGCCATCCAATGGGGGAACACGGGGGAACGGCAACCAGGGGAACAGGCAGAGGGATTGTCCATGGGGTATAGGGGAAGGAGGGAACCCCAGAGACCAGCCTATCACTCGAGGCCATGGATGGAAGATTCTAGATGGAGAGGAGGGGCCTCGGAATGACGGACGGGCCCCCGGGGCAGGGTCCGGGGATGATCTTAACATAGGTTTTCCATTTAGGGGGGAGGGAGGGAGGATTGACAGGTGGAGAGGGAGGAGGAGGAGGGAGAACGGACCATTTTACAAAATCAGTGGGGGGCGGAATTAACCATAACTGTGGGGAAACCCTAAACACAACCCAACAGTAAATAGCATACTTTGTATGCCTATTTAAATAGGCTCTTTCTGCTATTTATTACTTTCTGTGCTGTTTTTCTGCTTTCAGCATGAACCAATATAATTGCCTTTATGATTTACTTACCAGACCGAAAAAAGAAAGGAATTGGGCATAAATAACTACTGTGTGTGTCCTAACATTCTTGTATTTAGTACATGTTCCAGAGAGAATGCTACCTAGTTTGAGAGCAGTTCTTTGTAGAAAAGAGATTGCAAAACGTGCAGCATGTGTCTAGAGAGTTTTCAAAAACACTGTTCTATTTGTGGTGCAAGGAACAAAGAACTGTGAAATATGTGGTAAAACATAATGCACAGTTATGTTTATGTACCAAAGGTGCTGACACATACTAAATAACATATGTGCTAACAAAGACCTTGATGTTAAAGGTCTGTTTTAAAGCTGAATTAAATTCTGAATAGACTGGAAATACTCAGAAATATATTTTAAGGGTTTAAGACGTTATGTCTTTCTGCTTCCTTTTTTTTGCATGTCAGCTGGGGCTTTATTTGGAGTTTTTTTACATTGTATTGGGTTCTGTCAGATTTCTAGAAAGTGCTTCTATAATGAGGTGTGTTAGAAATGTGCTATATTTATTTAACTCTTGTAAATGATTACCCACACTTTGGTGCAGTACATTATTTCACCATGGGTTAAGCTGGTTATTGTCTAACAGTCTCCACTCATACTTCTTCCTACTTCTATATAACACTGTCAAATATTCTGCTTAATGTTTAGTGCAGTATGTTGGATGGCTTTGTAGTGTTTTCTCTCCTGAGCCTTAAACTTACTACTAGAGAGGTGTGTTAGCATTGCAAAAATGAAATTTTGGATAGTTCATCCCATTTGGTCTGGAGTTTTGTTACAGCTTTAATTCAGTCTGGTCTGCGTGGGAAATCCCAACAATACCAATTTGGTATTGTTTCTTTAGATGATTAAAAAATAAAAATTAGAAGGTAAAATTTTCAAAAGTTATTATTTTCTATTGATGAATGGCTGGTTTTGTTTTTTTGGTTTTTTTTTTGGTTTTTTTCTGGACTACTTAGAGAAGGTCCTTGAACTCCACAAACATTATTCATATGTCACTGTACTGATTTCTGAACAGATTCTTCAGTTCTTCCTATTATAAAATATATGAAGTATATAAAGATATACTTTATAAAAAAATATTTTTGGTATCCTTAAAAAATTAATGTAATAATTACTTATGATAATGTGTTATGTTTCAATGAATCTCCATCTTTCTGCTGGGATATTTTTACTGATTGTTAATTTCAATACTGGATATTTTGTGGGTATCATCTAACTTGCTAATCTGTGCAGTTGTGCCCTGGAAAACTGCTTCCTCCTGACCTTTGTATTTCCACTCATTCTTCTGAATCCATCCACCTATTTTTTTCCTTCCTTTTTTCTGTATATCTCCATATTGATGTTAATCCCTATTCCAATACTTTCCAGTACCACTCTGAAGTGCATAAACATGCTATTATACTAATAGCTTTTGCTTGTGTCTTGGCACAGATGTGTTAGATATGATAGTGCTGGTGAAAAGCAATTTAAATAAGCCCAGTGAATGCTGGCAGTCACTCTTCTGTTTCTCTCCTCCACTTACCAAACATAAATGTTAAACACCATTAATTTCCTAGCTTCAGAAAGCTTATTGCTTGTGTACCCTGCATGGCAGCTACATGCACCTGGGGGATAAGGACCCAGGAGAGACATTTTTGACAATGATTTTATCTTCTCCACTTGCATCCTCTTCTCTCTTATTCCTTGCAGGTATCATCCCAGTGTCTATGCCCTTCTTGAGTCCAATGACCAGTCAAGAATCACAGCCCACCCTTAATTATCCAAAGCTTATTTTGAAAGTTTCCTGTCATACCTGGGGAAAAATGCCTTTTTCTTTTCCCTTTGCCTTCTCAGGGTTAGTCCTGCCTACATACAGAGACCTGAAATGGTGGCTCTTGGTTGCTTTGGCCTTGGGAGGTTTGCATGTGCTTGCTGAGCCTGATCTTGCTAGTTTTGCTGCCTTTGGAAGACACCCTTTTCAGGGGACATTTTAGGAACAACCTTTTCTTTTTCTCAGCCACTGGGTCCTGAGGTCGTCCCTTGTGCTTCTGTACCTGTGGGGAACTGGCTTTGAAGTCTGAGCTGGGGATAATGAGTATAGAGTTCAAAGTCTTGGCCCATCCAGTAACTGAGGACACTTACTGCTCCTCAAAGGGAACTACTATTACTATTTATTTACACTAAACAGCTCCCAAAATGTCCTAGATGTGGTGTCAGCATACAAGAACAGAAATATTTTTATATGGTATATATGATATATATTTCCAAATCCATAAAAAGCACAGAGCAAGTTAAAGTGGAACAGCGTTTTTCCCATCCCTTTCCCCCCGCCCAGTTTTCTGTTTGGAGGCTTTTAATAAATCTTTTATAAACAGTATCTCTCTGTTAATTCAGAATAATTAAAACCATTTTTCAGTCTTAAATGTTTGATATCAATTCTGGCCTGCTGCTATGATGATAGAAAATGTGATATAAAGATTTTAATTGACAGTCTGCGCTGAATCATGATGCCTGCTGTCAGGGACAACCTGTCCTGGTAATATTACTGCCGGTTTTCCAGGTCCCTCAGCGATCCGGAGGAAACCATAGTAGCTCTGTCTGCCAAGTTTTTCTATGTACATCAGTGTAAAAGATGTCAGGATAATGAAGTCTGAGTCTATTTTTGTGTTGTTTTTGTTTTTTCTCCCCTCTCACAAATTAATTAGCCTTATTTTTAATGTAGATTGCTTTATGTGTCTCTGCATCCACAGAAGAAGAAGTAGTAAATAGTTTTTCCTTATTGCATTATTTGAATTTCCATTTTTGGTGCTATGTCCAGGCCCTGATACTTTCAAAGGTGGCTATACGAACTTCTTCAAGTCTTGATAGTGCTGACACTTTGGGCTCTTGACTTCACATTTCTCTGTGGTTTCCCTGTGCTTTCTCCCTTCTCTGGGAATTCCACCAAAAGAGTATTTAGATGTGAAGTGGGTCATTCCTTACCTTCCATTCATTTTCTGTTAGAATAACAGAATCATTAAGGTTGGAAAAAGCCTCCAAGATTATCGAGTCTAACTTTTGATTGAACTCCACCATATCAGCTAAACCTTAGCACAACAAAGTGGATCTCATGAGTGAAGTGGAGATTGGTGGCTGTCTTGGCCACAGCAACAATGAAGCAATTGAGTTTAAAATCCCTGTTGACAGGAGGAAAAATGACAGGTGGACAGCAAAACCTATACTCTGGACATGAGGAGAGCAGATTTCAGGATGCTCAAGGAATTAGTTGGTAATGTTGCCTGGGAAATTTTTTTGCAGGTGCTGGAGTACATCAGTGATGATCATTTTTCAAACATCACCTCTTAATGGAACAGGAACAGGCAATTTCTAAATGTCAGAAGTCAAGCAGGCGAGGAAGAAGCCTAGCTTGGCTGAACAGGAATCTTCTCTTGGAAATAAGGCAAAAGAGGAAGGTGTGTGGCCTGAAGCTGTGTCAGGGGAGGTTTATGTTGGATATTAGAAAAAGCTTATTCATCCAGAGGGTGGCTGGGCACTGGAACAGGCTCCCCAGGAAAGTGGTCACAGCACCATCCTGGCAGAGTTCAGGAAGTATTTGGACAATGCTTTGAGGCACATGGTGTGATCCTTGGGGTGTCCTGCGCAGTGCTAAAAGTTGGACTGGGTGATTCTTGCCGTTTCTTTCCAACTCAGCGTAGACTATATTTCTGTGAAGTTCCATGTCAAGTTGTTTCTTAAACACTGCCTGGGATGGTAGCTCCACTATCTCCTTGAGAAGCCCATTGCAATGCTTAACTATCCTTTCAGTGAAAAAAAATTCTTCCTGATTTCCACCCTGCACCTCCCTGGTGCGGCTTGAGGCTATGTCCTCTTCTCCTGTCAGTTGTTGCCTGGGACAAGAAGCCAATCTCCACTTGGCTACAGATCCCTTTCAGGAAGTTGTAAGACAGTGATAAGGTCCACCTTCTTCCTCAGGCTAAACCACCCCAGCTCCCTCAGCTGCTCCTCATATGACTTAATTCCTTCACCAGCTCCATTGCCCTCCTCTGGACATGCTCCAGCACCTCAGTGTCCTTCTTATAGTGAGGGGCCCAGAACTGAGCATTGGATTCAAGGTGAGGCCTCACCTGTGCCGAGTAATGGGGACAATCCCTGTCCTGGTCCTGCTGGCCACACTACTGCTGGTACAGGCCAGGATGCCATTGGCCTTCTTGGCCCCCTGGGCACTGCTGGCTCATGTTCAGTTGCTGTTGACCAGCACCCTCAGGTCCTTTTCTGCTGGGCAGTTTTCCAGCCACTCTGCCCCCAGTCTGTAGCACTGTCTGGTGTTGTTGTGGCTCTAGTGCAGGGCTGGAACTTTACCTTATTAAACATCATAGCACTGTCCTCGGCCCATTGGTCCTTCTGTCGAGCCCTCCTGCTCTCAAGGAGATCAACACTTCCTCCCAGCTTAGTGTCATCTGTGGAATTACTGAGGGTGCATTCAATCCCCTCACCCAGATTTGATAAACAGGACTGGCATTTGCTGCTTACTTGTACATTTTGTCTATTGATTGAACAGGTGCTTCTTTCATTTACAAAAAGTATTTATGGGTCTGTGCACAGTTTCAGGATTTGTAGGTGCCAGCTTTCTCGGTACCAGTCTGCAGAGTGGATGCCATCCCAAGGTCCCTGAGCTGGCCAGGTGTAGGTTGTGCACTGCAGGCATGCTCTGGGCAGTGCTTGCATGAGAGGCAAACAAGTCATGGTTTCCTTGAGTTGTGGGATCACACAAAATGTTAGTTCTATGGTCTTCTCATTTGTAAAATGGGAATAATAAGCTTCCCCAAGTGGTTAGTGTTTGAGAAACTTTGTTGAAAATGTCCATAAGGATTATTCGTCTAACACAAGAGAACAGTGCATGGAGACTAATATAAAAGTAGGTGTTGTGCTGTGTACCTTTCATTTTGAAAACAGTGATAATACAGGCAGGTCATTAAAATGAGGAATTGTGTCTTGATGGAAGTGTTCTTTTATTTCTTTAATTTTGTAAATATCTTGTCACCTGTTCACAGCAAAACCAGTTTTAAATTTCTATCCCATTTGACAAATGAAAATGGGAGGTCCAGTCCCTGGACCTCTGAATATATATGATGTCTCAGTAACTCATTCTGCTTTACAAAAAGATATGCAGAGACTGTAGTCTGGCTTTTAGGGAAAAAATCTGGAATCTGTTCCTGCTTGTAGATTTACAGGGCCATGCTACACTGCCATGTTACCATCAGTCACAGAGATTGCAACTGTAAGAGTTCTGCTGAGTTAATGTCTTAAAAAAATCAGACCAAGGTTTCATCTGATGGATTCAATAATATCTTTATTAAAATAATTAGATTTTCCTATTACATAAGCAGCAATAAATTCTTCAATATCACTGTCAGATAATTAATAATGTGGGATTATGATCTCTCTGTGGCAAAGTAGATAAAGAAAAGAACCAAAGGCAGAAAATGAAAGTTTGATGATAATACTAGAGATAAAAAAAAAAAAAACCACCCAAATGAGTGAAAGAACTATCAGTTTTAAAGAGATATCATGCAAATAAAAATGTGATAGAAGTGTATAAAGAACTGGTAATGTAGAAAAAAGGAAAAGTGACATAAGTAATACAATTATGTCTTATATTTCAAGGAAGTATTTGAAAAAAAGATCCTGAAATAAAAAGAAAAAATTAACAGAACAGTTTTTATAAGTCACAAGTGCTGTTTTGCAGAACATACAATTTCCTCATGGTTATGTACTGCTGCTGGAGGACTGGAGTTTATTCTAATTCAATTAACCTATATATACACTCTTATAAAACTGCATTATAGGGCATATGCCCATGTGGTCCTCACACATCAAGCTTCATATAAACACACTGTGGCATCAGTGAGATCCTGTGGGAGAACAGAACAAGTACTGGCAGTGCACAGAAAAACAGCAAAAGGATGTGCCTTTGTAGCATATAACAAAGAAAATTTTGAGTTGAGGAATAAATTCTGCCCTTTTGACTTCAGAGTTGTTGGACCTTTGTACTGTGGATCTGATTCTGGCCTACAAAGCAGAAGAGTTCAGTGTGAAGCAGGGTTGATGGGCTGGACTCGTGCCAGGCCTTCATGCATTGCCTGATCATTTCTTGTGAAATGTGTTACTCTGTTTTTCAATTTAGGAGAAATATTTTGTTTGCGAAACACGTAGCTGCTTATTCACTTATGCCTCCCAAGCATGTGAATGCATGGGGTGAGATGGATGGCAGTAATTTTTGCAGCTTAAGTTGCCACTTTATCATGGGGAAGCAAATAGGATCCATACGAGGTACATGTTATTGCAGAGTATGTTCCTTGTGTATCATTTGGCTGCAGTTAAAGCTCATCAAATCTCCTTTATGACTCCTTATATCTCAAGATTCTATTTGTGTCAGATTTCATGTGTGTATTTCACTAGAGGCTGCATTCAAAGCAACATATTCCAGACAGGAGAGCAGCTGAGGGCTGCTGCCATGCTAGGATGGAAATTCAGGCAAAAAACATGTGCGTAATGAGGGAAAATTAGAATTCCTCGTGCTAAAGGAGATGTTGGATTCAATAAAGGGTTTTTCTTTAATAATCTCACTTAGTGTACTGGAATTTTCTGTCCACTGATCTCATTAGATCACACAAAATGCTTTGTCTTAGGATGATACATACCAGGAGAAAACCATGTTTAGATATAAAAGACAAAGCAAAATGTATACAACTGACAAAAAACCATACTTCTTTAGCAGTTGAAGGTGATATTGCATCCTGGTACTCTTTATACCCTGTTTCTCAACAAAACAGACAGAGACACTCCTGCAATGTTTTAAATACACCAAAAATTATTAAAGATTGCCTGAAGCACTGACTTGAAATTTCAGTACTGAAAGCATTTGGTAGTGGCTGCCATTTTCATGCATTAAGAAAGCAAGGATATTAATTCTTGGGAAAATACATTATCATGGCTGTCTTTTGGAAGTCTGTTGTCCATTAGGGTTCTGCTGGACAGATCTATCTTTTAAAGAAATGCTAATAGTGATAGTGAGCTTTCTTGGGATGTTGCAGGTATTCTTGGGTTCTCATAGTCCATTCATCTATGACATGGTTTGAATGATGAAGCTGTTGGATGTGCAGGTGGGTGCTCTCTGTTTGGTGTGTCCTTCATTGCCCCTGGGCATGAGGGATAGGAGTTTGCTGCAGCTGCCCTCTCAGAACCTCTGCCAGGGCTCTGTAAGTAATTAGGTGGAATTACTGGATATTAAAATATGCTGAAACATTTGAAAAGATGTTAGTGTAGCAATGGAAATTTTAGAAATGAAAGCTCTCTACTGTATTTCAAGTCTGCCATAGCCAAAAGCTAGCCTAGTAGGAAACACAGCCAGCAATGACAGGCTTTTTTTCTTTGAGGATTTAGTAACCTGAATTTCTGCCACAAAAAGATTTTACAGCTCTCATATATATTGATGAGGATAATCTAAAGAGAGTTTATCTCTGTAATCGAATTTGGAAAATTAATTACTGATCTGGTTTTTATGTATTTTATCCCAATGCACAAATAATCTTATTTTTTTATCAATACAGAAATTGAACTTGTGCCTGAGAACAACAGCCCTAGTTTTGCAGTCATTGCATTAGCACTATTCCAAAAATGCACATCAGGAGACATTGCTTCAGTGGCATGGCAATGTGCTCTGTTTGTCATATATAGGAATACATAACAATATCTATCATTTGCTGTAGGTACTCTTGCAATTTACATGATTTTCTCCCTAGCAGAGTTTTTCTTCTGTTACAACTGGAGAACATTTCAAGTGGTTAATAGAAAATCCAGTCTCTTATCTGTGAGCTTGTTATATGTGCCTGTCATTCGCTCATATTATTACAACAGCTTGTAGAATATTGTCATTTGTTTCCAAAGTATCGAAAAATGGCAGTGATCTGCCTCATCTCTTCTCCCTCTGCCTCCACAGACACATGCTGCACCCAGCCTTGCAGCTGCACAGTGTGGGAGTTGGGTGGTTTTGGTCTGCCCATGCAGTGCTGACAGGTCAGGAATCTGAGATGGAACACTGGTTTCTGAGAAATCATGAAACAGTGATTTTTAGCTGAAAAGAGAGTATAGGCAAGGTGTTGTGATAGTTTCCATTTGAAAGCTGATTACTCAGTAAGTGTAGGGGGAGGAAAGTGAAAGGGGATGGCAGAAGGATAGGGTAGACAGCTTTGTGGAAAATGAGTTATGAACTACTCTAGGAAGCAGTAATATGGGAGAGAGGAGAGATGTAATAAAACATTTCTGCATGTGAAGAAAGCATCTTTGCTGCCCACCTGATCTTACTTTTGGTTTGAATACTGAAGGAAATCATGCATCAGCTGACAACAAAGCTTTTCAGATGCCTCTGGCAGTTTGCATGCTATATTACACCTTAATCAGTGATAATTCATTCAGAAAAACTTGTAGACATGGGACTCGTGTAATGAGATCACATACTCTTATGGGGAGAATAGTCCTCATGTAGAAAAGGTAACAGTAAGCTAATTTTGCATCGGTCTGATTTGACATTTCAATTTAAGTCATGTGGTAGCTCCAAATTGCAGGTGAGTCAGAGTGTAGGAAAGCTTTCTGCACAAGAGAAACTATAGCTTTTATAATTGAAATTCCAATTATCATGGAAAACAAGCAAAGCTGTAATTGGGATCTTGTTCAAACATCCAAATGAAGAAAAGTCAGATTTAGAGTTCAGCCAGACTCCTCTCTAATTAGTATTCTTACAGTGTGGCAATGACCATGGTAGATGCTCTTGAAGATTGTCACCTTTTGAGATTAGAAGATGAACCATTAAATTCATTGAAGCAGTCAGCATTTCCTTTTGTGTTTGCATATTCTTGGCAGCTGAAAAAGTGTTGCTCTCTTAAATGAGTATGTTCCTATCAGGTAATGTCTGATCTTAAGACAAACAATTGGAGTATACAATTGGAGTAGGTTATATTTCACTGTCAATCTCTTTCCTTAATTGCTTTTTTGTTTTGTTTTGTTTTGTTTTGTTTTAAGCAAAGGCTATGATATAAAGTTTTGTCTGCACTCAGTTTCTTTTTTCTTTTTCTAACACATACGGTTCAATGTACTGAAAATCTATGGTTAATTAAGGAATTGTTAAATTTGGAATAAAAGTGCTGCTGTGGATCCATTCATTTTGTGGCAGGCATACCTAATACAGTCTTGTAGTTTTTAAGAATTATTTAAACTAGCAGATACCCTTCTGCTTTTTTAGGTTCTCCATTAAGCTAATATTTGAAATACCTTAGAACCAAAGGTTTCTATAAGGAATTTTTGCAATGTAGAACTGCTTTAAAATATGTATCAGTCACACATAGGAACTCATGGCATTTTAAGCTGCTTGTTTCTTGGAGGACCAGCCAAAATTTCAACACAAAGTCTTGATATCCTCTTGCCAGAGTTGATTTATGACTTATCCAGAACAAAATCTGGCACACATGACTGCTGAACTCTATCCCAGCTTAAAGCACATAACTCCTGCAACATGCACAGCAAATGGAGCCAGGTGTGTGTCCAACAGGAAAGGGGAGGTGGCTCTCAGATGTGGGTATCCTTGTGCCATGTCTCTTCTACCCTGCCAGCTCATGGCAAGCAGAATGGCACTTCTGGTGTGACCTTAAGTCCAGCAAGTGGACTCAGCCAGCACTTACTTTAAAAGTTGTTCTGAAAAACAGCAGAAAAATTTCATCCATGGGTTAAGAGAGCTGGTTCAGCTTTGCTGATAGAAGGAAAACATTTGGTTTGCTCTTCAACCAGCAGATATGACTTTGTGCGGGCAGCAAGCAGATTTGTTGCAAGATATTATTATTTTATTCAATTTCATTTCAAAATATTCACAATTTGTTCTTTCTCTAGTATTATATTTAAATATAATTTAGGACATTGTGTTTGGTGACTACAACCCAGGGAATGTCATGTGGTCACTACTGTCACAGTGAATATTTTATTACAGCAGTTGAAATCTTGTATTTTGATGAGGGAGAGGGTACCATCATTTCAGTCCTGTGAAATTTCTTGGAGGATCATTACCTTATTTTCTTATATTTATATGCCTTATTTGTTACCTTATTTGCTTATTTAGTTTTTGAGCCAGGCAGGGTGTTAATGCATGTCAGGAAGAAAACATGATCTGATACCATTTTAAGCACTTTGCCAAAACAGTAAGCAAACTTTTCCAGTCTGACTGATAATTTCTGTGATCGTGCAATAAAGCTAGCCTAGCTTTTGAATTGGTTCAGGGCCAAGGGGTAACTTGTCATCAAATGGAGATCTTTTCATTTATCAGTTTATTTTTTTGGCCTTCCACAGAGACTGGCCAAATAAAATGTTTTCTTTGTGCCCTGTATGCCATTCCGGTGTTTTCATCAATTTCTCTCTGTCTCTGGGGCTACAGGTGTCAGTCAGCTGCAATAAAGTGTCATTTTTTCCACTTTGGTGTCTTTTGAGAGCTCTCAAATATTTAGTACCCAGTTTCCTGGACCTGTGCCTTGGGTAAGACACGTGGGACATGTTCTCAAGGGCTGTGGTAGAAATGTGTGTGGCTGATCTGGACACATTAGTAATAAAATACAGAGCTAAGAGTCATCTCGTGCCCACTGATAGGCAAGTACAGCAAACTCTATGTTTCTTGCTTGATATAAATTTTTGACCTTTATGATTCAGAGGACAGCTCAAAAATGTCCAAGTGAACCAATAAGAATCAGTAGCCAAAACACCAAGAATCCTGGCTTTGTTACTGATAGAAAAATACATTTCTTCACTTCCTTCCTTTATCACAGAAAATGACAAAAATTGGATTTTCTCTTTTTTAAATTCCTTAAGCATGGTGTTACTGCATCTGCTGCTTCTCCAGGACTTTGTGAAGCAGGCAAATTAGATCCCACTTCTGCATCACAAGTGCAGACACAGACATGCAACAAAGCTGCCCCAGTCCCCCTTTGGGTTCTGAAGCAGACAGTGTGTTGCAGGCTGGGAAATTAGGCAGCTAATAAGCAATAAATAGTTTAAATAGAAACGGGGTGCAGAGGATTTTGAGACTGTGTTCTTCACCTTAACTATTTTGCCATGTTAGGAATTAATTAATTCATTACCATTCTTCAATGAGCCTCAAGCTAATAACCTTGTGAGCTTAGATACCCTCAAGGTAATTTTTTCCTTTCTTTTAAATCAGGCCAATTTTGTAAATGTCAAGCAGTCTGGACTAAGAAATTACTAATTTTGTGTCATTTAAAATCTTTTGGTAGCTATGATTGTATCTTTCCTGAGTGTGATCAGTTAGCAAACTTGAATGTTCACTTCAATCTGGGCAAGGTAGTACTACAGGAGCATTTAGGAATCTTTTAATCCTAGAGCCAGAATGTTGTTAGGTTCCCATAAAATATAAGATGCATGGTATAGTAAAAATAATGTAGTAGCACAAAATTGAATAGGATACTTCATTTGCAGCTTGGAAATTAGAGATGCAGCTGGCCTTTTTCCCCAGCGTTGTGGGAGTGTTTCAATGTAGCTCTGTTCTGGGCACCCTGTGTGCCCTGCCTGGAATTGCCTTTGCAGGATGCATGTGCAAAACTTACCTGAAACTGCAGAGTCGCCTGTGAAGTACCACAGGGGCATTAAGTTCTGAAAGAGCAAGACCAGGCAACAACAGAGCAGCTAAAACATTGCCTGTGGTAGAGAGAACATGATGTGGAATTTAATCATCAATATTCGTTGATGTAAAACAAAGAAAACACCTACAGTCTGTTTTAGACTCATGTCTGTAGCTTGGATGAGAAAAAAATGCTTCAAAAAAAAAGTTTTGTGGGGCACACTGGAGAGTCTGGCTTTTGTTTTAAAAATGGCTTAAAAGTTCTTTTATAAAAATTAGTTCTCATAGCACAGTTTGGACTTTTTAGTGTGTGAAAGGGGAGAAGATGGGAAAGAAGGGAATGGTCAGGTGGGTGTGCAGGACTGTTTCAGACTGGTAAATAAAGGGAGATTTATGGAATACATCTGCCTGGTTGGAAGATGTTTTCCTTACCCCATGGACTCCAAAATGGCCATCAGTATAAGGAGGATTTTAAGAATGACACTGAAATTATGCTAGCTGAAAGGAAGGTCAGGGAACTTGAAATTTGGTATTACTATCTGTAGCAAAAAATCTACTATCTGCAGATGAGTGCTGATGGGGAGCACCTACAAAGAGCAAACTGAAGTGGACTCCCACAGTAATTCTATCACTCTGAGTTAGAGCTGATTCTTTCAGAATCCCAAAATATTCACTCTGCAGCATTCCCAAGGTAGGAACAGAGCAGTATCCCTTATAAGTTATGTCCTAATCTCACCCTAACCTGATGGCAGAAGAGAAAGGATCAGTAAATAAGACAAGTGGAACTCAACTGAAACCAGCTAAGAAACATTGCTAACTAACGTTTTTACCTTAGAGCAGTTATTAGGCACCAGAATTAGGATCTATCTTTGAGATTCTTGCAGTTCAAATAATTTTCTCAAATAAGTGGTAAGATCTTTGCCATGCTTCTGATCTTTGCTCTCATTCTCAGACTACACTCAAGTTTGAGGCTTTTAGATTGACTAAATAACTGATGAGCCATCCTCATGTTCAGAGTTTGACACTGCTGATGTGCTTTGCAGGATAGAAGAGATTTTTCACTAGCTTCAGGGCATAGGACACCTGCTGCCATCCCTTAAGCAATAGCCTGAAGATTTGTAACAGATGTTTTATAAAGCATTTTCATAATGCATTGTTCTATGTTTCCTTTAGTTCTTTCTATTAAATCAAGATTTTTAAGCTGTTTTCTTTAAAGAGAAGTGACAAGTGAATCAGTAAGTAAAGGTACAGAGACAGTTTGACAGCCTATGAAAACAACCCAAGTTATAAATGATAAAGCTGATTTGTAATTCTGGTTTATATATTGGAAAATAGTGAACATTTCTAGGAACAGTTGCATGGTTTTGGAAGTTTCTTCTTTAAAACTAACCTTCCCCTGTGTCGTGAGTGAGCATCAGCAGCTGTGGCTCAACTATGTTCAAGTACGAGGACAGGAATTTGAGTTTTGTTTTTTGCTTTGTCCATCAGCACTGTGATTCTCATGGCTTTCTGCCTTCTGTTTCCTATGATTTCTAGATGGCTCCTGACCCTTCATTGGCTTCCTGCCCCTGTAATTCCTATCCCTGCTTTGATAATAGCATTTTGGTGAAGGCTTGCTTGAATTGTTTGTGGGTTCGCCACAATAAGTGGTTATTTCATCCATGATGTGTTAGTACAGGGTTTCTTTCCTCATTTTTTCTGAATGTTTGTGCACACATGGACACAGCTGGTGCTGAGCACTCACAATAAATTTCTCTGCAGTCCCTGTGAGGAGTCTTGGTGATTTGGCATGGTGGTGGCAAAGCAGATGCTGCCTCCTGTGTCTGAGTCCCTCATTTGGTGGCACATCGGTGCTGGGGCTCCCTTTGAGCTCACTGCTGAGTGTGCTCTCTGGGGTGCAGAACTGACATCTTCATCCCCCCAACTGTTGTCAAAGAGGCTGATTAATCAATATGTCTGTATTAATTTCTATATCTCCTTACTGTGTGCTAGCACAGAAAAAGCTCTACAGAAGTTTAGCAGAGTATAAGATGTGTTGTAGCTGTTCCCATAAAAGTGCATCACTTCAAAGCTACCTTCACTTGTTCAGGGTTCTGTGAAGTTTTGAGTGTCCTAAAAAAGTTATTAAAATGTCATCTGTCTAGAATCAGTTAAGAGCTCAAAGACATACTGTAAGGTCTCTTAATGTGATCAGGAGGATTGGATTAGACAGCTTTCCCAGCTGCAACCTGGTAGCACTTACACTGAAAGGACAGATGATCCCAAACTAGCTGATATTCTGAAATCCAGAGGTACAAAAAGATATTCTTGCAGAGGTTTTAATTCTGAATACCTTAAACTTTTTTTTCTTGAACTCACAGTCCAGTTACCTTTTTTTTTTTTTCTTTCTGTGAAAAGCTGTTCCTTCTTCAGAGTCTTTTGCAGTTTGCCATAATGGTTATGGCTTGATGCTAGCTGGGTACACAATGTGACTTGCTGTGAGGCAAGGCTGGTGACTCTTCCAAATAGCTGGGAACTACAAATACCTGCAAAACAGAGACAGGTAACTTTGCTGCCAGCTGCCTCTGTCTTGCAAAAATGCCATTTTGAGTTATATGCACAGAAGAGAAATGGTAATTAAAAAACTGTTGGTTTTTTTTTGTTTTAGTGGGGCTTTTGTTAAGTCAGCTGAACTAAAGAATTAACATTTTCACATCTTATATGGGAATTAAGAGGAATATACATTATGGCATTAGCTTCAGTTTTCAACAAATTCAAGATATTTATAGCAATTTTACAAAACCAAGGATAATTGGTCTTATTTGTATTGGCAAAAAAAATGTATGTGTAGAAGCCATAATATAGATGTTCACATACAAAAAATTTAGTCACTGGAAGGGAGGGAGGAGTTTAAAATAAATATGTATAAATATAAATCAACAGTAATTAAAGGGAAATTTTGCTTATCACTGATGTATTAAGACAAAGAAATGTTTTCTAAGCAATGGAATGAATGAAATCCAGTTGCATTTAAAAGTTAATTAGAGTGTTTTAAAAACTAAAAACCAAATCTATTTATCATTTAATTATGTTTAAAGAATATTTGAAACACTTCAAACAGTCTTTCCAGAGTGGGAGATGATGTCTCATCATCTAATTGTCTGCTTCCTATTGCTCTGAAATCTAATCAGAGGGGAATCCCCCATCCCCTGAGAGGAATGAGTTTAACCTATTGTCTCAGCTATTTGTATTAGCAGAAAATATTTCACTGCTACTTTTGCTTCTTTTTTTTTTGTTGTTGTTTTGTTTTGTCTACAATAATTATATACAGGTAAATCTAGGAAGATCCTACATCTACAATAGGAATCAAGGCAATACATAAAGGCAAATATATAGCCATATAGAGTAATGCAGAAATTATCAGGAGATTCAGGGTAATAATAAGCAAACTCTATGGACATATTTAGTGCATATCTATGGAATATTTAATGCTGGTTATTGTACAAGGCTGATGCAGTTCTGAAACAGTGGCCCTAGTTTATATGCAGGCAAAAAGATTTAAAACTGAAATGAAGATGAGAAAATCTTCAGTTGCTGTAGGACTGCACTGAATGAAGAGATCACATTTTCTGAGGCTTGTGTGTTCGTATCAGTCAACAGTATCACAATTAGGAAGTTTTAGGATGTCTTGAACACTGAGCTCCAAGGACCCCAGCAGTTTTTTGCACCTTTACTCTGGGCTTGGACTTTGGATTCAGGTCTGTTTCTTGAACTGGCCAACCCAATGTTTTCTGAAGGCTGAAATGTAGAACCAAAGTGGCTTTAGGAGTGTTTAATTTCTGATGTTCTCTGTTGGTTGCTGTAGGTCTCTCTCAAAGGACTGTAGGATCTTCCCTGTAGATAAAAGTACATGAACTGACAAAAGGCTATCCCATCAATTTTGGTCAAGTGAAGTAACTTTCTGTTTAAAAATTTTCCCTTTCACCCTGAAGTATTACATTTTTGCTTACCCAGAAACTCACTATATTATTGCTTGAAAGAGCAGAAGGATAATCCTCTGAGGTGCTGGTGTCTGAGGGGCCAGGAAGGCAATGAAAACTCCAATCAGTCAGTGTAGTAAAAAACTCCCAGGCAGAGCTGTCTGGGGACTTTGCAACAGCATGAGCAGCACTTATTTTTATTGCACTATAGATTAAGGGATGGCACTGCTCCTGCTGCAGGATGGGGATAAGGATGAAAACTGGTGTTGCAGAGGAGAGCCCTATTGAGCTGAGTGAGGGGTATGAGTGTCCAAATGGAGAGTAGTCTTTGCCAGACTGGCTCCTATGTGCTGTTTCCTCTGTGGGGAAGTGTGGCAGACCTCAGTCAGCAAGAGCAGTGAAGTGGTACAAGCCAGAAGAGAGAGGGAATTGTAGTCAGAATAAAAATATTAATAAGTAGTATTTCTTACCTCTGACTTCTTTTCTCTTGTGAGGAAAAAGTAAAATAACTCCGCAGAATCCTTTGATGTCCTGCTGTGTGATTTCTGTTCCACTGCAGAGGTCAGAGAAGCCATGGTGGTGCAGCTGGGTGAGAAGTGAGAGTTACAGGTAATCCTATTTGCACTCACTTTCCAGAGGATTTAACTTTCCAGGTTAGTCTGAGGTCTGCAATTTAAAAGTAATCCTGTAGGACAGTAACACTGAAAGGAATGGTGCAGTAGGTGGAGGGGTGCTAAGCTGTGGTGAGTCCCCCTGTGCAGTGGCACTAAGACACACAGAGACCAGGAAGCTGTCCTCCCTGCAACTGGGATGTACAGCCCACTGTGTGGTGCCCACCCCCTTCGGGGCCATCAGTGTCAAAGCTGTGTCCTGGTGGCTTTTCCATGCCCTCAGCATGTGTCCTTGTTTGACATCTATTGAGGATTCTTCAAATGATGCTGTAAGAGCAAGTACCGCTTCTCCCAGACTTCTGTGATGTTGCCAAAGCAGGTGATGTGTGGTAGAGTGGTGTGTCTTCTCAAGTGAAATGAAGCCTGTTAATGAAAGACCACATATGGCTCTTCTCAGCCAAACCATTCTTGTTAATCCTATAAAGAATATCAGAAGCAGGCTCCAGAAATGTGGAATCTACTATATGATTTATTTTTATTTGGTTACTTCTGAATGCACTCTAAAACTAGAGAAGGCCATTTTCTGACATTTTCAGCTGAGTAAAGCTGAAGGTCCCTGTGAATTGTTCTTCTGGAAGGGTACATAAAAACGTTGTTTCCCTTGGTTCTTGAAGCCATGAATATTTCCTTTTCTGGAGCAGGGCATCTCTCCTCCCAGCACAGTTGGCTCAGCTCTATAGTGAATCCATAAGCTACATGGTTTAATTTATTGTTTGTTTGCTTGTTAGCTTTTACAGAAAACCCCACTTTATTTTACACCAGGCATGAACAAGATGTAGAGGCATAATCTCTCTACTCCTTTTCACCTCTGAAAAGTACCATCATTCAGGATGAGATTCTGCACGTGGGAATCCTTCTTAGAGTTGCTTATGGATTCTGGCTTTTCTAATTCATCCAAGGATTATACACACTTTGTCAGTTTTTACTGAGCTCTTTTTGCTCTTGGTATTAATATACAATTCCTATTCACAAGGAAAAAAACAAGCAGCTTTAGTTGTGTCTATCCACAGCAAAACTTAATATGATTATGTGGCATAATTTAACCTTTTAAGGGCATAACCTGACCTTTTACCAGGGCGACCTGCTTTAATTAAGCTAAGCCAGTCTTCTATGCTGTTTAAAAGACACAAGATTTTGGAAGTGCTTTACACTGTTTGCAAGACAGGAGACAGCCAAGAGCCCATACTAATGGGTCTTGATGGAAGAGGCATTTGTAGGAGCCAGTGAGACTTGGATTTTTCCAGGTCTTCCTCAGCCTTAGGCATGCCAGCAGTGGCGGCATGGAAGAACTTTTCCACACTGCTCTTGTAAGGGAGAAGATGCTTTTTAACCATTCTAAACTTAAAATGCTTAATGTGGTGATGGGGTTTTGTTTCTAAGCCTGCTGTAAATCTCAAGCACAGAGAGTAGTCCAGCCATGCCATAGAAACTTAATTGTAGCTGAATCAGAAATCCTATGGCAAAACTTATTCTTGGTAGTTATTCAGAAGATCTTGACATTTCCTGTGGGAGAAAAAGAGGTTTCTGTAAGCCTTCATAGATTTCTTCTTTTAATATTACTATTTGAGACAGTTCCACCAATAAAATATTTTGTGTGTATTTTTCACAAATCTGTATGTGAGAGATAAATCAAGATAGAATCAAGATTATATGGAATGTTTCAGTAACATTCCATAAGTTAGACATATTTCATTGCTAAACTTTGTGTGTAATTGTGATTAGAATTTTAAGAGTTAAGGTAAAATAATAAAACAGGTATTGTTTTGCATTAATGATTCACATAATATAAATGATCTAGTAGTTAAGGCTGAAGTGGTGCTTGAATTTAAATCTTAAATTCTGGCATAGGTAACTTCTCTTTATATTTCTCTTTATATTTCCCCTTTATATTTCTCTTTATATTTATATAGGGTCAAAGTTTCACTTACATAGTCTCAACCTTTAATTTTATTTAAAGTAGTGGTTGAAGAATAACTGTTCATCCATCATTTCTTCTTTTAAACTTGGAAGAAGTTGTTTAGAAATTATTCGTAGTATTTTGAAAATTCTGGCTACTTTAAAACAATTTCCTGTAGAATTTTCTGAGTGTGTGAAAAACGGCGTAGAATTTGTAGCTTTGAACCATCAGAATGCTTTGCTGTTGTTGGATAGAAAACATACTAATCACAAAATGGATGTCAGAGCCAGCTGCCTGCTTCTCATATATGTATGCCTCTTCTCAACTCTTCTCAGTGAAAAATTAATAGTTTGATAAGCTCCTTGCCTGTAAATATCAAGGTGTCATTTACACAGGTTTCAAAATTTTAATCTGTCTAAACTTAAACTTGCAAAGGACCTCACAGATTTTCAGCCTGAAACTCCAATTTCTTGGCTGATTTTTGTTTTACAAGGAAGGTGGCCATGATATGTATGTCAATATCAAAGCCTCTTAGTTTAGCCTGTAGGTTCTTTGCTAAATTATTCTGCAGAATTATGTGTTGCATTATGGCACAGTCCTAACCCAATGCAACAGGAAAATTCCTAGAAAATTCAGCGGAGCCTGATTTTCACCCTCCTCTTTTAGGGCTATGTAAGAAAGAGCCTGAAAACATTATAGATGATGCAAAATTAGAGAAATTGCCTTGCATTTGTTTTCCTGATTAAGTTTTTACCAATTTAGCTGCCGGTTTTTAGTTTCCTAAATTGTCATGAGTATGTTGATAACTTCTTTTAATAAGACATGAGCACATGAAAAATCTGGGCTTGCTTCATTAAATATTTTCTCATTTCTGGTTTTGAACTTAAATAAGGCAAACATGGTATCTTCATCTTTGTCATCTTCAGTGCAGCAAATGCAAAAGAGCTGAGATTAGGAAACTTATTATGTGATAAGAACTCTAGCAACTGTCATTGGGTTTTCACTTCTTACTGCTCCCTTGTATTTCCTATGAACATCAACATGCTCAACAATTTGTGCCCCATTGAAAATCTAGTATTTGATAGTTTAGACAGAGACTCTTTTTATGCAATGTGCAGTTTCTTTTCCTATACTAGAATATTTAAATACTCGATTGGCAATTCCTATTATATTTGATTATTTGGACCAGGCAAATTGCCAAATAAAAAGTTTGTAAATTATCTGCTTTATATTTGTGTGCTCCTCAAAGGACTGAAATTTGCTTTGGAAAAAAAGCAAAGGACCAAGTAATAACAATTTCTTTTTTTTAAAGCACTGCCAGAAACTTAATTTCAGAAAGCTTTTTTATTATTTAATTTCCCAGCCTTCCTTTCAAGCACTTTATTAGAAACATGGCTCATTTATTTGGGAGGGGGAAGAAAGCATTGAAGAAGGGGGAGATAAAGGTGAAAAGCAAACTCAATAATTCATGTTGTGATCTAAATGTAGTTTTCATGTTGGCAACAATTGCAATTTTCTAATGTGCAGTCATTGTGAAAGACTGATTTTAACATGGAAAGTGAGAAAATTGTTTCTCTTGAACTTTTTTGGAGCTCATTTATATTGAATTATTTAAGGCCTTTGGAATTTTTAAGTGATTCTCCGAGAGCAGGTGAAAAAGACCTTTGCTCTTTAACAGGAGCTAGAGAAATCACTTTTGCTTGTTTTACTTAAAAACTAGATGCAGCTTTGAGCACTGGGCTTGAGTCTGAGGCTGTTGGAAAAGTGAAGTCTAGGTAATAGATACAGAGTCAGGAGGAACTGATCATGCTGCTGGGTTGTGGTCTGTAAATGTATTTTTGTTTATTTAAACTCATGGCTTAGCAGTTGGCACCTAACTTTTAAGAAGGACCATTTATCTCCAGCCTACAAAATAAAGCTGGCCTAAAAAGGTGTAACAGAAGAGGTCAGTGCTGCTATTCGTTACATCATAAATGCATTTTTTTGCCCCAGTAAAAGGCGAAAATACTGTGAGCCCACTTAAAGCAAACTTAAAGCATGGGGACAATCCAAAGCCTAATTTTATCAGTGACACCTAGGAAAGCTGACTGGAAACTGGAATTTCCATTCCCCAGGAGAGCTGAACATTTTTGAATTTTCTGTCATTCCAGTTGGAAAAATTAGCATTCTGTAATATTCCGGTTTAGGGACATAGAAATATTCAAGTTCAGTATTGTTCAAATTGACAAAAAAAGTTCTTCTTTTCTGTTTAAATGTTTATCAAACCTAATCTGATGAAATTAATATTTTCAACAGCAAAGAGCTCGCTCAAGAAATGTCTTTGCTGTTTATTATCAGGGGATTGTGGACACATCCCTCTGAGGGAAGGCCTTCATTTTCTGCCCATTCAATTTACTTTGCTTCTTCTGCTAGCTGGCCTAGCTGGAACTCTGAGTTGTTGGCTGTCCTTCTCCAGCAGCTGTTTCGGTTGTGTGTGTGTCTGGTCAAGGAAAACACAGAATACGTTTCCACTTTTCTTAGTACCATTGATGAGATGGTTCTGGCTTCCTGAAATCACTCTCAGGCTCAGGGAGAGCTCTGAGGAACCATGTGTGTTTCTGGTGCTTTTAGAATTTGAGATCAGGAAAACTCTTCAATTTCACTTTTTATTTAATTCCTTTAACTCATTCCTCAAAATTCTTGCTGCTGCCTTATTCATTGAACTTTTTCAGGCCTCCTTGTTACAGATTTTTTTTTTTTTCACAGGGTTTAGTCTCTCTGGTAGTCTGATTTATATTTTGTATGCTTTTTCTCCCTGGGAAGGGATGGATCTGCAATGGCATTTGGGTGTAGGAAGATGATGTATTTCTTACAGGTGGCTCATTGTAGGCTAGGGAAGTGTGACAGCACAGGTTTGAAGGAATGCACCATACTCTTTCAGAAATCACAAAAATAATATCAGCTGAGGGCAGGCAGCTGGAGCAAGGCAGAATGGGCACATTTTACTTCCCATTCCCATTTACTTCACATTTTACTTGTTGCGAAGAGGTTCTGTGGGGTACAGCAGGTAGAAGATGTCAGGTGTGCCTTCAGGTGTTTGAGATGCAGTGTTACAGCATTAGTGTGAAAAGTAAAAAAGCTATTGGCACTTTTGCAAGAAATGGAGGGAAAAAATATTGCCACCACTATTTAGCAATGCTAAAAAAAAAAAAGTAAACCATTTTTGTAAAGGTGTGCTGCAGAGAAACAGAGAGGCAAGTTTTGGAAAACAGTCTGGTGCAAATATGTATCACATAGGAAGCAATTTTCCTACTATAAATGAGGTCCTGTTTCCTCATTTGTTCCTCTGACCTTCACTTTTCTATGAACTTTTCAAAACCCATCTAAGATAAGGCACTTCCAAAACTTCTGCTAGGCTGATTTTTTTCTTATCTTCTTTAAAAATCTATCTTTTAAAATCTACACCTGTGTGTCTTTTAGCCTATTTGGACTGTTTAATTTGCCTGGTGAATGACCAGAGAGGAATGCTATTCTGTCCTGGTCTTGCTAGAAAAAGAAGTCAGGTTCAGACCTGTTGCATCAGAACATTATCTTCTGATTTTGAAGCCAGTTTCCGGGGCTGTTCTGGTTGGAAGGACCCTTTCCAACATGGTTGGCATTGTCCATAGTATCTCAAAGGAGGAACTCTCAAAGGGGCATTTACTAGGAAAATTGATCTTCCTTTACTCTTCTGAATATACATCACCTGATGTGTTTACTCTTTTCATGGCTGATGATTTGCAGACATCCATATTCTACAAATATACTTCTCCCTACATAGTTCCTTCATCTGACAACCTCCCAGTTTATAGCAGAAATTCTTGTTATTAGTCCCAAAGCTTCTGACTTGCACATGCCTATTCAATTTCATCCCTTTTCTATTACCCTTCCAGATAATCCAGCCCCTGCTATGTGAACCCCCAATCCTCCCTCCAGACATTCAGGTCTCAGAGAATTTATTTGTTCATTTTTATATTTTTGTGCCAGCCATTAATACTAACTTTACTTGAGATTGGTCTCAACCCCAGTCTTCAAGGGGGTTTTCATTATTAACCTGCTTGAAGTTTAACACTTCCCTTCCTGCCACATGCTCCTCGAACAGGCTGTAGCTAAGGGGAGGGGAAGCCTACCCTAGCCCCTGTGACCCCAAAAGCAGTTGCCTTTGGGGCACAGGGCAGGCTGATCTTTCCCAAAGTCTGTGGAGGAGAGGCTGCTGGAACAGAGCTGATAAGTTCACATGGTCAGTTCTGCCTCTGCAGCCAGGAGAGGCAGAGAGACACAGACAAGCTTTGGGAATGCCATATATATATATATGAAAGGGCACCAAGAAAGGCCTTGGAGAATTTGCTTTGACCTATGAAACGAGCAGGTATTGCTCAGCTGAAAGCCTGTCTGGAGGAAACGGCCTGCGCTGCAAGGGCACAGAGGTTGGGGGAAGAGATTCATTTGCAGTCCCTCTTGCTTTCCCTCTTTTACCCAGCAGAGAGAACAGATATTTCTTCTGTTAATAGTGTTTACTGCTCCAGCTGGCGTCCTAACAAAACTGACTTTCTGAGATGCTGAGGTACTCAACTTAGGCAATAGATCTCAGCACTTAATCCTAAAACCTCTTGTTGATTTGAGGTCTGCTAGAGCAACAAAATAATTAAAAGATAAAGAAAAAATAGAAAGCTGAGAAGTAACCTTCCTTTCACCAGACAGTACAGCATAAGGCATTGTACTAAATCTGACTAGAGGTGTTTTAACAGCACAGATCTTACATAGCCTTGCAGTGCTAAATGTGTGAGTCAATGGGTAGAATTTGTTCATTTATTAATTATTACACACATTTTGTCATTTGGAAGAATAAATTACTCAGTATAACATTACACACAATTATAGCATTTTCTGTGTGGTCAGAAATGATGTAGAGAGACAGTATGCTAAACACCACGTTTTGTGGGCAATAATTGTTATGAGTAAAGCGTATTTTCTTTTGTTACAATGCTCATGAACTTGTCAAAGTTGAGATACCATGCCGATGCCTCTGCTGATACTTACCACCTTGCATGTTCACAGCCCTGTACAAACATTAATGAACCAAATGTAAACAGTAATTTTCATAATGTAGCTTAATATAATAAGGCATTGTGAATCTCACTTTGCCTCTGTATGCACAAGGGATTGTAATTTACACCTCTTTCCATGCGTAGTGAAGGCTATACTCGTCATCTACCCTCTCAAAATCATCCTTTTCCTGTGCAGTTCCCACTGCAGGGGGGAACAGGGCTCCAAAGAGCCTGGGCCATAATTTGTTTGGCTCTCATCCAGCTTTCTAGATGGTGCCAGTTTGCTCCAGGCTTCCTCTGTGCTATATCATTGCAAATCCCTTTTTGAGAGGTGTTGTTTTCCCCACATCTGGAATTACCTCTCTCATTGCACTGCCAGGAATAAAAGCCCACCTGCATTTCTAAAGTGTTTGTCTGCTACATTTTCTTACACGTTTATCAGCAAGGAAGCACTGCCTGCTTTGTGCCTTTTTTTATATTTAATTTTACAGTGTTAGATACCCTTTTGCTTCAAGCTATAAGCATGTGCATCTATTTTGGCAGCGTGATCTCAAAGAGCTCTATTTGAGATATTAAGCATGTGCTCTCAGGACTGGAAGAGCCAGAGCAAGTAAATTAGCAGAATAGAATTAAGTCAAGTGAAGTACTGAAGGGCTCCAGATAGTTTAGGATTACAACAGAAAGCATAATATAAGAACCAGCTCTCCCAGTTGTTGAAAGTGTACTTGGAGAGAGCTGAGAAGAGAAGATTCCAGGCTCCTGCCAGCTGGTGCTAACTCCCACAGCACTGACTACAAACTGAGGTAATCTTTGTTAGTGGTATCTCTGTATGATACCTGCCTGTGAGCAGGGAATTACCTTTGTAGCCAAACTGGCCACGTCCTGTGAAACCAAGGGGTTTACTGACTCCATAGCAAGACCAGGCTCTTTTGCTTCCAGGAATGGTTAGCTTCTTGGCCTGAAAGGTTAAGGTGAAAATTTTGTGTGGGTTTTAATGGTGTTATGCTGTTAGTGGACTACAGAGTTCCATGCTTGCTAAAATGTGAATAATTGAGCAGAAATAATTCAAGTCTCTCTCAGATAGTTGAGGGGAGACAAGCACCTGACAGCTGATACAGTTAAGCATTTGCAGGTTCTTCTTAAAGGTGCATGTCCTCTGTGCTTCTTGAGGAGCAAACAGGAGTTGAATTATTTGTGTTACTCAATGCAGATGTCTGGTTTTTAGTCTCATCATTCATCATTGCTCAGCAAACACCTGTGTTCGTACATTGCATCATAAATACTGCAAAATGAATTTTTATATTCTTTGAATATGACTCTGACTCACAGCCACACAATAAGATGCACAACAGCCATGCTGTATTAGCTTTTAATTTTGTATTGGAGAATGATGGTTGAACCCAGTTATTTCTGGATATATGACATTTCTTTACTTAATAGCCCCTGTACCAGCAGATTGTGCTCTGTTGGGCTAGACTTAGGCATGCCAAAATGATGTCTGTGAAGAGACTCCCTGTATTACTACTTAAATTTATTGATTGAATGGACAAAAACTAACTTTGAAAGCATCAACTTAAAGGAATCTCATTCATATTAATAGCTGCAGTGGTGAGCTCAAAAACTGAATGTAGGGTCAGACTAGAACTCCATAGGTCAGAGGTACAAAACCTGTAGGAAAACTTAAATTATTCTTTTCTTTCTTGGGAAGAAGGGTAAAGAAAGACTCCAGAGCTAGTTGGATGAGTAACCACTTTCAAAACAGATCTTAAGAAGCGGAGAAAAAGCCTACAGCAAATGAAAACAATATCTTTATTGTTGCAGTTAGGAAAAATGAAGGAAAAATTAAATTGCAGCACTGGCTTAAATCTTGCAAAGGTGAAATGTAAGTATCTATAATAACTGTTCATCAGTCTTAAGAAACTGGCTGGTCAAGTCACTAGAATAAAAAGAATCTAGAATAACTCAAGTTGGAAGAGACCTCCAGGAGCTCATCTAGTACAGTTCAAAGCAGATCTGGTTAGATCAGGTTTCTGTGTCAGGGCTGTGTCCACTCACATCTGGACTACCTCCAAGGAGGGAGATTTGCTATCTCCAAGGAGGGAGAACTCCTCTGGGCAAGCTGTTTCAATATTTGACCACCTTGTCTTAAAAACCTTCGATTAACAGAACTGTATTGCAGTGGCTGGGGACAGATAACAAGAGCTGCTTATGGAGTGTGAGCCACCATTCCCAGAGATTTCCACCAGTCAGGAAATGACTGACCAGTATGTACAGAATCAATCACCACCACCAGCCACATGCTGACAGAAAAAAGGCAAATGCATTCTTGAAAGTTATTGGCTCAGAAATTTGTAGAGATGGTTTTTAAATGTGTCTTAACTCCTGCTAGCAATGAAATTGAAGTGGAGCAGGGTACAAAGCAGGGCTATGAAAATGATTAATTATGGAGAATAGGGAGGAGTAAAAGAGTTTGGTTGCTTAGAGAAGTCAAAGGAAGACTTTGAAAAGCATTGTACTGCTCTCTGTAACTTTATTACCACTAATAGGTATAACGGGAAGAAATAGATGCAGACTGTTAATTAGAAAAATGTTTTAAGCAAGAATGTGGTGAGGCCTTGAAGCAGCCCTCAGAAGGAGCAGTTGTAAAAATATATGAAACAGAAACAAAACCAAACTGACTTTGACATGGGGGTCTGCAGGGGCAGCCTTTTGCTCAATACACCATTTGTGTTTTTCAGGGTAGACAGCAGTAATTTGTAGAGCTCAGGAGTAATTTGCCTGGCGTTTCAGTACATCTGGCAGCATTTTGGTTGCTCCTATCATGCCCTGTTACTTCCTGAGCACATGGACAGGAGCAACAGTGTGTCTGCAATTTGCTTGGCAAATCCCAGGTGCTTCCCAGTGCCTGCACCTTGCATGCATGTGGAAAGGCTTGACGCATCATGGAAAGGTCACAGGGAGCTCACACTAGACTAAGGACTTTGCTGATGTTTCAGTTCACTGGGCATCATCTTTTTATGTACATTTCTACTGACAAAGTCCAGGATGAAAATATGACAGCCCATAAGAGAGACATTTCTGAGAGAGAGAATGATGTGTACTCAGTGTGTATGCTGGGTCCCTGTGCATTCCAGCTTGGAGTATTTTTCATGGCTAAACAAAACCAGCCATTTCCTTAGAATAGTAGCTGATTATTTTTCAATTGTATGATTTATTTAGCATTATTTTGTGCCCTTAGAAGCAATTTAAGCCAATTTATGCAACTGAAAGCTTAGCTAGTGCTTTTTAATCCACTTAAGAGTTTTGTTTTGGATAGCCTGTTGGTGAAGCAAACTAAATTAAAGTGAATTCTTTCTAAAAGCAGGTTCTAGTATTGTGATTATGAAGTCATGACTTGAAATTCTCCATAGTTGCTGCATTTCTATATTTTGTGTTTAACTTTGAGACTGTTATGTATTTAGTGACCATAAATGGAATAGAGTATGAGAGAATTGATATGAGAGAATTGATGGAACAGATATTTCACTGGAAAATAACAGATTAGTGTTTAATGTATGTGTGACAGTGAGAGGGCTTAGGCAGAATGCAGAAATATCAATAAACAAATAGTAAGAGGCAAGGAATGACATTTGATTTTAAAATAAGGAAAAGAATGTAAATATTAAAAGATATTTATGAGAAAAGTGTTAAGGAAGTTATAAAAATAATAGTTTCTATTCCAGTATTTAAAATTCAAAAAGAGAGAGCAGAAAATAGCCATGCTCATGAGAGATGGAATGATCAATGGCTTGGAAAGGTATATGCAACTCAAAAAGGGGATGTCTGCCAAATAATCAGCTGATGTTTGCATCAAGGTCAGTCACTGGCAGTGACTGCAGTGTCTCTAAGTTTTTAGACCAAAAAAGTCTAAAAACTTTTTAGTTTTTAAACTGTGTTGGTTTAGATGAGGATTTTGCCTAGCAAAGCTCAGCATTACTGTATTTTGTGTAACTGAGAGTTTCTATTAATGTCCAAAGCTAAAAATAATGGTATATCTACTGCATTTCAAATGTCACCTTTTAGCACAAGCCCAGACTTTCAACCCTGCTGACCACTGATTTTCAGAGATTATTTGTTGAGATTAATTACTTTATCCAAACCACAGATTTGATCAATCCGTGCAAATTTGCCATCTTATGGAACAAAACTTTCATCAACTTCTTGTAATGCATAATTGCATTATGATCACAGCTATTATTGTGGCTGTTTCTAAGTAGTTTCTGTGCTGGTAACATGAATGAGTGTTTGATGTTTGGAGAAAGGAGTGTTTTTGAAAATAAAATCTGGAGCTTGACCGTACTGGGAAAAGCTGAAAGCAAGGTGATCAACCATGCTGCAGCTTTCATGTACCAGCTTTCATCCTGACACCAATACCTTTCAACATGAGGGAAACAACTTGTTTATAGGGAAGAGATGCAGATTATTTAAAGCTAATCAAACTGAGTTTGTATATTCAGTAATAATTGTTGCAACTCACCTGAGAATTTACCCAGATTAAGTCAGATCTGTAAGAGAAACCAACATATTACATAAAGATCTATTGGAAGAAGAAATTTCCCTGTCCAAACCCAGAAAAACCAACTTTTCC
Organism: Chloebia gouldiae; assembly: GCA_003676055.1. NCBI lineage: Eukaryota > Metazoa > Chordata > Aves > Passeriformes > Passeridae > Chloebia > Chloebia gouldiae. The sequence continues at coordinate 32,196,791 of QUSF01000008.1, read as the reverse complement.
TGAGGCTGGCAAAGGCTTTTCAACAGCTCTTTATAAATCATTGAGAGTATTATATTTTTCCTTCCTGGAGAAAAACTATGCATGGTAGGATTCAAGCCAGTAGTTTTAAGTGATCCTCAGGAGCATGGCATCAGATTGCACTATGGGTGTCATTTTACTGTCGTCATATGAAGGCAGAAACTGTTACATCAATGGAATTTTTGGAATGGGAAATTCTTGAGGCCAAATCCTGGCCTTGTTTCTGTGGCCAGCTTGAAGCAGAACTTGTCCAATGTGCAGGAGTGAAGAATGGGGCATGAAGTGCTATGAAAATGCAGGTCTGGGAATGTTGCAGAGCCAAACCACATGTACTTAATTGCTTGTCCCGATTAGGTGCAGATGCAGAAGTGCCAGTTAGCTTTTTGTTGGAGAAGATGTGTAAAATTTGAAGGGTCTTGGTTCTTCCTTAAAGCAGTGCACCCTGGGTGAGAATTATTATTACAAGCAGCATATAGGTTACAGACCTGTGCAAACACTGGAGCTGGATCTCCTGGGACATTGTGTTTGCTCCCAGAGCTGACTTTAGTTGGAGAAGCTTTTCTTAGCCACTTTTCCTTCCCTCCAACTGGTTTGCTAAATTCAGATTTTTCAGGATTCTTGAAGACTCAAGCAGTGCTTATCACTCCCTATCACCAGAGTGGCAGACCTGAGTGTCTGTGCCACCCAGAGCCTTCACTGTCACTTGCTGTCACTTTTCTCGGGCTTTCCTAGGGTTCACTCATGCAGGAGCAGGCACTGGTGTCACTCTGTGCCCCTGGAGCCATGGCAGCACAAGGCCTTGGGAAGCTGTTTGTCCAGGTTTGGTGTTGGGGACAGACTTGTCCCAGGGCAGCAAGGCTGAGCTCCTCCGGGCACATTTCTATTTCTCATGCTAAAATGTGTTTCTGAATACTAATTACCATTTACAAATATTTTAATGTCTTCTTAGGAACTTAGCTCAAGGGGAGGAAAAAAAAATGGGAATATTTTCAAAAGACCACAAAGGCCACATTTTTTAGCAAAGCATTTGGCTTGCTTTACATTAAACATGCCCTCAAGTTCCATATTTATTTTTACTATATTACTCCTACATCATCTCTTCCTCCACAGTGATTTCCCCTTGCTGAATAACATCCACTCAGCTTTCCTTATTCTAAACAGAGCTGTCAATCTTAAAGTTTAAATTGGCATAATCATTTCAGAGCCCCAGCTGCCCTTGGCTTACTTCAAGTTTTTGTCAGTGTGATCAAAGTATAGTGCACTTGCACCCACATATTTTAAAATCTGTACTGGGTTTGTATCTTTTGGATAGTACCCAATCTATCACAAGGGTCAAAATTGTTTCTGGCATCCATGGAGATAATTATAGCATGTCCTAATGTTGTGAATAGTGTATTGTATTAATATCCTTACATCACATGGGGAATTCAAGATATGAAAAGTAACTGTTCCTGATAGTCAGAAATCTAAAGATTGTTCTTCTATGCTCTCTAGCATGGTTAATTAACAAACTTGGCTTAAAAGAAGAATATACCTATGAAACTTTTCTGGATTCATCTTGACTGTACATGAGATCTGTTTCAAATTTTGAGCTGAGATGAAATGCATTTAACAAAGGTTATGGTATGATCAGTGGCAAAATTATTAGAGATAATTTCTTGCCATTTTTAAAGCTCCACTGTTTCTTCTGCCTTCATATCTGATTTTGCTTATTTATTTTTCTTCCCAAAATAAATATTTTGGTTTGGACAAGTTTTATTGTTCAAATTTGTATATTATTTTAAATCTTCAAAGCAAAAGACATCATTGTCATGATGGATTATAACAGATGATACTTTTAAATTAACTTGTCAGACTTCTCTGTTGTGGAAGCTGCCAATATGAATGCAGAATGAGTCTATGAATTTAAAATTTGGACATTATGTATATTTAGTAAAAGCATTAATTTGATATGGTATGGATTATGTACTTTAAAAATTGTCATATTTGTATACATTTTATGTTTTAAGGGATAAGTAACATGTATTTGGTATAATAGTGTCAAAGATGCTGTATACCGAAGAGTATTCAGACAATTTCCTGCAAAATTGGGGCTTGAATGAGCAACTGTGAGTTAACTCTATTAGCTTCAAACCTTTGTATCTCCAAGTACCACAACAATAGTGTTTCTGCTATAAAAATATGCAGTGTCTGACTGTAATACATACCAAAAAAACTGTTTTATGAAAATGTTTTATCAATTAAACATGGATTGTTTCTTTATTGACCTTCTTGTTTGAAATTTCTGTTTCAAAGAACCATAAAATCAATAATTGATCTAATTTTATGCACTCCTGATAAAGGAAGTTGGAGTAGATGATGTCCAAAGGTTCTTTCTAACCAGTATTTCTATCATTGTTTGATTAAAGATACTGCTGTTAATTACTTGCAACCTTTCCATTTTGTCACCTTTGATAGAGAAATAGTAACAGATGCTTATAGTTTAATAGATGTTTATAGTTTTCAGAAGAAGAAAAGTTTTTTAGAAGAAAAATGAGGCCAATACAAAGCAATGTCAAATGCAGTAACAGGCCTATTCTTACTCAACTCTCAGTGACTGTGTACAGGCCTTAGTGGAGCTTGCTAATAAATTTATTTAAGTTGTGAAATTCTGTGTAAGATAAATAATATTGGTTCATGGTTCCTGTGAAGTTGGTCTGGAAAACAAATACACTGGAGACAGTACCCCATAAAGAGCTTCTATCCCATGTTGCAGATGCTCATCTTAGGTGGGACAGAAGCAATTCTGAGAGTCAGAGTAAGCAAGTTTATTTTTGGCACTTTTCCCTTCACCTTGGGGACAGTGATGTTCAAGTCATGAAGTGCTTTTTCTGAGACTGAGCTTTCCTCTTATATCATCAGTATTCCAGCTGGAGTTCTTTTTTTTTTTTTTTCCTGGATCCTTGGGTTCACTCCATTCTTTCATCTAAGTCTGCTATTCAAAAAAGGAATGATCATCAAGCCACCTAAATTATATCCACTCTCCTATGTAGTTTATTGTGCTGTGAAGTAACTCTCTGTTTGTTTGATTTGTTTTGCAGGTAAGTAGCACAAGCACCCAATAGTCAACAATTTATGGTAAGTATATTTTGTAATTAGGAAAACTAAAATTGAGTTTCTGTTTTTCTCTTTAAAGGGAATAAACAAAGTAGGGGGTTAGTCATACAATAACATTTGTTTCAGATGCTAGTCAGAATGTTTGCAGATGTCATTGGGTTTACATTTTTCTCCTCAAAATGTTATTCATCTGTTCCAGGAAGAAATAAATATAAATACTCAAGGCAATATTTCAAGGAAGTTGAGCAAACAATATTTACCTTAAACACAAGAAACAGATGAGGGTTTCTTTTTTATTCGCAACTCCTTTCAGCTATAGTAACCTCAGAAGTTGTTTTAACTGAATGAAAATCTTACACAAATGCTGTGTGTAAATGTTGGTGTCCCTATGACTTTTTTACTATTGGATAACTAAAACTCTTCTGCTTATCCAGTCTTCAATTTAATGAAAATATTATTAACATAGAGTTATTATCTCTCTAGTATAATTAACAGATCTCAGTGTGCTTCCTAAAATATGTCAGTGTCATCTTTCTTCCCCTTCAGCTGGGGAAATAATCACAGAATGGTTGCAAGGGACTTCTGGAGATCATATAGTCCAAGCCAAGAGTGGTGAAGAGACCCTGTTAGAAGCATATGGTGAAAAGATACATCCTGGGTCACTATCAGTGCTGACAGGGCTTGCCATCCCCTGTGGTGCACAATTGTTATAAAATAAATCTGGTTTTTCTAGTATATATCACAGCTCCCATTAATTGAAAGTCTTTCTATGGTTCTCAGTTGCTATCCAAGCAAACTTTGAAATTCAAATGTTAATTTTTAGCTTTTTTAACTTCCCAGCCTCTCTAGAGGCAGTTGTTATACTGTTAATATACTGTGAAAAGTGTTACAGCTTTTTACTGCAGTGTTGGGAATTTAATAAGTGTACATGGCACATTTTTTCTTGTGGCAAGACTGATGATTCTCAGCATTTGACACTGATGCTGTTTGAGCATTTGATCCTCTTAGAAAGTGATTGTGTTTTCCTCCTTGTAGTTTTAACTTTGTAGAACATTTTCTTGTTACTGCTCAACTCCATAGAATTCTTATTTGGTGTGGGGGGGTCTTTTTATTTGTTTCTTTTTTCTTTTTCTTAGGGTTTGGTTTTGTTGGGTTTTTTGTGTTTTTTTTTTTTTTTGTGTGTGTGTTTTTTTTGTTTGTTTGTTTTTGGGTTTTCTTTTGTTCAATAACATTTGTTCCTTTCTTCCCTTCACAGGTACCGTTTTTTGACTTGTGGAAAATTTTATTTTGAGTTCTGATTGTTCTCTTTAACCGATCACACAACTAACTCATGCTTAGTCATGGAGGATTTTTCTTTCAACTTTACTGTACATTGACAACACCTGTAAGTTTATGATCTAGTCTACATTTATTTTAAAATCTAGTAATTCAGTGTGTTTATTATACCTGTGCCCTAATTATCTGATCTTCTTTGACTATACTTTCTCATTTTCCCACACCATCTTCTCCGGAAGTTTACTTGTGCTGCCTGCTTTCTGTCATCTTTTGTAAACTATTCTGCCAGAGGATTATTGCTCTACATCAATTATCACTTTTTTCCCTGAGATTTTTTTAATACATGTTTGTATATGCACAAAAAAGTGTGGTAGATGTGAAGTCACATTTAAACAGAGAAATAAAATATGTGATACTAAAGTTGTCAAGACTCAAACTGAACATGGAGTTATATATTCTTTGCAGAGGTAAACTCTGAATTTCTTCTGTCCTTTGAAACACCATTATCAGTTTGCATCTCCATTTTATCTCCTGCATGCTAAGTTAGTTACATTGTTATGTTTTCCATAAATTTAATTTTTTGCAGGTGGGTTACAGGGCTGGTATATATAAATAGGAAAGATGAATGGATGCTTTCCATTTGTGTTTTCATTTATTCTGTCTGCTCAGAAGTGAGGAGGTGAGTCTTACAGTTCTTCCTGGCAGACTCAGCTCATGGTTGCACTTCAGAAAAGAATTTCAAGAGGTGATTTCCTAGCTCTAGTGCCTCATGTTAGGTCTGGAATTATGAAATTCTAAAAGGACATGCTGAGTATGATTTGGTTACCCCAATTCAAACTACTAGCAGCGGTTTTTTTCTGAGAAAATTATCTCTGAACAGCAGAAGTACAAAAAAAACCCCAAAAAAACCCCAAAAACCCTAGTCCTGGTGGTAATTGACTATTTATATTGTGGAGTTTTTAATATACTTTTTACAAAACTTTCAATATTTTCTCCTGAGATTGTACATATATCCTTGCATATTTTTCACCTTCCAGCAAATATGGAGTACATCACATATGCTGCTCGTACTGCAACAACAATGAGTCTTTTGGGTGAGATCTGATATCAGTACATATCAGTGAGGACTGATATGTATCACAAGACTGTCCAAAAAAATATGATGCATCTCTTCAAAATAATATCCTGTATTCTTGAACTGTCAAATACATTTTCTGCAATTTTTCCATAGACTGGCTATTCAGATTGAGATAAATTAATGTTTAAAATTGTCTCTTATGTGAGAAATTTCTTGTATCTTCAGCTGTGTTTAATTTTATTGTGGCAAATGGTCTCAAAGGCAATGCCTTATGTGTATGAAACCTCCTAGAAAAGTGACTAGTGAGTACACCTGTGTAGTTTCTGGCAATATTTCTAGAGGTAGTTTTTCTTTTTTTGCTTTTACCTGAGAGCTGCTATGCTAAAGCAATTGAAAATAAGTTATTTCTTCAAAGCAACTGGTGAAGATTTGTGCTCTTAAATTTTTATTTTTTACCTCCTGTTTTGGATGAGCCTGCTTACCAAAAATAGCCTTAAGAGAATGATCATCTTATATTAATCTGTTGGCTGTGATTTGGGCTGGGCATTTTTGGGCATCTTCCCCAGACAGACTTTCTGACAGTATTGAAAAGGGAAGTTTGTCCTCATATCCACTGGCAGCAAACTGCAGCCATCATCATTTATTGTTTCACCATAATATCTCAAGCACTGTTACTTTGCTGTTTTTCCTTTGGTACCTCTTTTGCTCTTTTACTCTTAATTTTCAAACAACACAAAAAAATTTGTTCAGAAAATAGGCCTTACGTTTTCCTAAGAATATCCTCAGCATTGTGAAAGCTTTGTAATATCCCAAACATCAAATGAAATAATGGTAGTCGTGCCTTTGTCTCAGCAGTTGTACAGTACTTTCCTTTTATAAGCAGTCAAGATTAGCTCTTCTGTTGGCTTAAGATGATAGGGATTTACTCTCATAGAGCATCAAAAACCATGAGCAATAGAAATAATTACACTGGAACCAATGCATATATCTAAGTAAAGCAGTTAGATTACGTATTTATTAAAATAATAATAAAATATCAGTTCATCTCAGTTTGACTCCATATTAACCTGCATCTGTCACATTCCCCATTTTGTAACTCTTTCCTTACTGTAATTCTATCAGTGAAGGAAAGAATAAGAACAGTGGCTGTCTGGGAGATGTATCAGAGACTGTCAGTTCTCAGTGAGTCACCCTGATACATTTGTGTCTTGTGGTGCTTCTAAATATTTAATGCTATCTGCCTTATTGGAACATGTAAGATGAAAATTTAGGTACTATCTTGAAAATGTGAAAGGAATGCTCCCACTTGCACTAAAAGCTTTGGAAAAGGAATGATAGCAAAAGGGATGCTTCATATAGCAAAAAGACAAGGCATAATTTCTCCCATTCAAAAATGTAAAATCTTTGTGTCAGAGGATAACAACCTGAGTGTTTGGCATACAAAAAGATGGAAAGAATTGACTGAAGATTTTGTAATTCACTAGCTGTTGAAATGTAACAGGTAAATAATGCTGTTTTGGTTATTTCCTACTATTTCTTTAACATCCTTTAAAACAAAGAGCTTTTAAACTTTTTTAAACATTAAACTTGCATTAAGTAGAAAATAGGTTGATTCGTTTCTTGAGAGTGAAAGGGTTTAAATCTGATACTGTTTAAATTTCCCAGTTTCCAGGATGAAGGAGTGTTTCTAAAACAGCACAAGTGGCAATTTCATTGCTCTGTTTTGTCAGTGTGTCTCAGCAGGGAGATCAGAGGGACCACATCTGAGTTTATGAGGGGATGTCCCCCTTTCTATGATTTCATCCTTTATCCTGTCATCCTATCTGCAGGCTCTTTCCACAGTGTTGCAAATTAACAGTAACTTCTGTGCTGACTTTGATGATGTTGAGTGCTTGCCTGCAGTCTGGGTTGACACTGCCAAGATAATGTCCCTGAGCAATCAGGTGTTTATAAATTGTAGTGATGATCAAAATGGGTTTTTGGGACAAATTCACAAGAGTTGCTTATGGAGGAATTTCTGTTTCCTGTTACATTTTTTTCTAAGCTTTTATTTTCTTCTACGTAATGCTTTCAAGAACAACAGCCATTTTGCTAACTTGACTTTGAAGCTGAAAAGCTACAAAATAGAAACAACTTATGTGATGTTTATGCCCCACTTAGAGCGAGGCATTTGCTACTGTGTGGGTCCTCTCCTCTACATCCCAAGCATCCTGAATGTGGGCAAGAGCAGGATCTCATCCTTCAGCTGAGCAGGGCAATGCAGTTGTGAGCAGGGATGCTGGTGTCCCTGGTATGCTGGCCATGCCCAGAGTCCCATGCCCTGTTATTCAGTGAGTGACTAATATGGAAATTTGGCATATTTTTTGACAATAAAAGTCACAGGGTTTTGTAAAGAGGGTAACAAGCCAGTTTCAGTGAAAGGGTGCCTGCTAAGATGGTAAGCTGTGATTAAGCTCAGTCTGAAAATAATTTAGTTGTTTTTTAAAGGAAACAATTCAGTGTATATATGCTTAAAGTCCTTGAGAGTTTCTGTCATTGTCTAATGTAACTACAGAAAAAATTCAAGTCTTATTCCTGTGATTCTTCCATGTGGTTATTACTGAAATATTGTCATTTGTCAAGACTTAATGGACCACAAAAAATAAGTGTCTCAAGAAGTGCATCTATATTCATGCTTTAATTCAGTTTGGGGTGTTCCTCTGAAGTGAATTTCCCAATCAGTCCCCTTTGGTTGGTTTTGGCTGAAGAGCAGAACATGAACAGGAAATTGATGTTTTTTGTTTATGAGACTAAACTAGAGGATGTGCTCAGAGAGTCTTGAATGTACACCAGGTGCAAGTGAGCTTCAGGACAAGGCATCAAAGCAGAGCTGGTCCAAAATTTAAACGGAGAAACAGAAAAATCTGAAATACATACAGTAGGGATGACAGATCCTAAGCACTAAATTTTGGTCTATAGACCAGTTCCTATGTGTCTGTAATACCTGCTAACATATATGTAGCCAGTGCCACTGTGAGCCTTTTGGATGCTTACCTCCTCATGAAGTTAAACCATCTCCAAAGATACTGTGTCCACTTTTGTAATTTATACTTACATTGTTCCTGCAAAAAAATTTACCCTGCAGTGCTTAGTACTGGGAAAATACCACAGGTCAGAAAGTGTTAGTATGTGAGGAGTGTCAAAGCTGAGAATTATGAGAGGGGTTCTTCTGCCCAGCTTTAAAATGCATTTATGAATATTTAGCATTTCTTCATCTGTAAAACCAGTTCTTGATTCTGTGGAAAAAGAAGTGACAGGATCCTTGCTTTAAGAACCTCTTCCTTCAGTTGCAGGATGAGTACAACTCACTCTGGAGGGCTGTGCCATTTCCATATACCCTGAAGAATGAGTGCAAAACAAAAATGACTCTTTAGGGTCAATGGTAGATAAACCTTCCCTCCTCTTCTTACTGGTGGTTCTTAATCCTCAAAAAACTCAAAGCATTTTGTGTTGGGGCATTGTTGCTATGTCTTAGCCTTACATATGCTTTGGAGAATGAAAGTTTCTGTGAGTTTTAACAATATTCTGTTCCAGGCACTGTGCAAAGCTTCAGCACCTCTCCGTGTACCAGTTGAGCATGTCTCACTAACAACACAGTGACTGAGCTCATGAAGTTGCTGAATGAAGTTCAGTGCTACTGAAGGCTGAAGTGAGAGGTCATGAAGTGGCTGGTGCAACAAGTATAAACCAGTGTGGCACGGTTAGGGGGGCTGTGGTGAATGAGAGAGAAAAAATGGCTGGAAAAGACAAGGGTAAAGAAGCAGAGATGACTGCCCTGGAAAAAAGATTCATAGTCAATAACAGAATCCAACAAAGTTTTGGTTTTTTTTAATTAGTAACACTGAATTACTGCTGGATTGGAAAATTGCTTCTGGATCACTATTATTCACATATGTGGTGAAGTTTGTAAAGACTTAATTTCAGCAGTAGTAGTTTCCTCTTATAATTAACAATCTCAAGCTGCTACACAAATGAGGTTGCTGTTATTACCCTATTTTTATGGGGGGGATTAGAAGTGAGATGCTGGAGGGGTGGTGAGAAATTACTTGTTTGAAGACATTCAGCTGACCCAAACAGGTTGAGCAGCAATTCCCAGTCTCCCTGAAGTTCTCAGTGTGTGCAGTATATATAAACCAACAAACATCAGTTTGTGGCTCTGTGGCACAGGATGGGGGTGTTCAGCCAGCCTATGGGAGCTGCCTCCTCAGCCTGTATAGTACCTGGATCTGAGATAGGAAGGGAGAAAACTGGGGGTGGATTTGTCCTCCTCCCAGAAGTGCCCAAGGTTATATCCAGTTGCTACCAAAAGCTATGTGCAGTCATGCAAAATTCATATATAATCTAAGTCTGTGGGTTTGAATGGATTATGTGAGCTACTGTGCCGAATTTTGTTGAGTGTCAATACTGTCAGCAAGTTGTCCCTTATTATTCTGTGGGCATTAGTAAGTTCATTTTGTGTTCTTTGATAGTGCTTATTATCTAAATTATTTTAAGTGGTTTGTGTCAGTTCAGTAAATACTGGTTATGATTTAAAAAGCATTTTCACAGGTGCTTTACTACATTTGTATTCAAGAGGCATAAGCTCCTTTTGCATACATCATATGGATATGCAGTCACTTTCAGAAGCAGATGTTTCACCCACATACGGGTGGATTTCTGTACAATGAAGTAGAGCTTTCTCTGTCAGAGAAAACCATTGTCACTCCCAAATTCTTTGGTCTTGTTGTTTGGTTCCGAAGTGTGCAAATTACTTCCAGGCACAAAACATCTCCAGAAAGCATTTGTAACTTCACATGAGGAACCTGATCCAAGGGTTTCCTTCTGTCAAAGCTGCTGGAAGCTAGGTAGTGTGTTTGCCACTTGCAGACAAGCCTCGGGCTGTAGCTCACGATACTCGCGGCAGAGCTCACACCTGGGCTGTGTTCATGGCATGGTTCTGGGTTATGCATTAGTTACCAGATCCACTTCTGCACCTTTGGACTGCTCGTCTTCCAGACTTAGAGGGAGGTCCAGCCACGTCAGGGTGGGTGTGGGAAGGGTGAAGTACAGAGGGGCTAGAGAAGATGGCTTTACAGGGTGTGTGGGCAGCCCGGGGAGTCCCTTTGGCTGCCGGGCTGCACTCTCGGCCCTGCGCGGCAGATGGCAGCGATGCCGGCTTCCCGAGGATGGATTGCATTCCAGTTATTGCTGTGATTCATTTTCACTACTGCTTTTTTTTTTTTTTTTCCCTGATTAATTTCTTCTCATTCCCTGTAAGCTGTCTTTGCTGCTGTGATAGCGCGGTCTTGGTCTGTGTTGCCGACTCGCAATATTTTGGCTTCGATTTAGTTGACCACTTCCACCAATGTCACTGATTCTGTGTGATGTATAGACCTTCTATGAAATGCATGTCTTGCTAAAGGAGGACAGGCTATATGATTTATTTAATGGCCCCTTCCAGACCACAGATATTAGGAATCTCGTTTCTATGGTAGAGTGAAAAGATGATAAAGATTTCCTACACTATGAAGGAAGTTGGGGAACTGAAATTTTTAACTGAAACTTCCAAATGTGTTTCTCCTACTTCCACAATGTCAGGGTCAACTGCTTTAGGTAACTGGAATTTTAATAACCCTTTATAACTTGCCAGACAAACAATGTTTATGTGTGATATCTACTACTGTAGTGATACCATTAACAAGCTGCTCTTGGAAACAGTTTCTAATGCCTAATTTCTATGTAAATATACAAAAATACCTGAATTTTGGAGATGCTGGAGTTTTCTGTCTACCACTTGTGAAAACTAGACTACATTTGGTAAGAATTGTCTATGGACCAAAGTGTTCATTCTTTGGACAGACAAACCAGTAAAAAAACCCACCATAAAAATTATTAATATCTACAAATAATAATAAATAGTCAATGTTGCATACAGTGACAGCAATTTTGCAAATGAAAGTATTGATTGCTCCCTTGCATTTCTGTCCATCTGTTATTTTAGGCTTTTCTATACATAGCATAATGCCTAAGTGAATAATTTAATATAAAATCATCATTAGAGATTTTCTGATACCCAATTTAAAAGTGATGTGCTTATCTTTAAAAGATATTCATGAACACAATGTATTTGTGCACTACTTCAGAGAGAAGTATTTTTTCTCCAGTGACTGTTAGGATATTTTTCAAGGCTGTTGATTTTTTTTTTTTTTTTAGTAATGCAGCTCTTTTAAAGCAATTCTGAAAGGAGGTCCAGTCACTACTAATTCCTGTGTAAATTAAGCACAATCACTCAGAGAAGAGACCCTTTATTTAGCAAGTTTAAAGCTCATTATACAATTTTGTAGTGGGAAAATTACCCTGCCTGTAAATTAGCTGTATTTCCTAATGAAATAACTTGGCAATATTTTCAGCCTCCTTTGGTAGGAATAAGAATTATAGTGGTACTGGAAAGCAAAATCCTGCTATTCCTACTGGCAGTTTTTTCAATTATACAAGAAATTATAACTGTGAACACATTTTGATTCAGATTGATTTCAACAAGTAATAAAAGCATCTTTTTTCATGGTGTTTTTTCATCTCTTTCCCACCTCTTTTATTAGAGCTTAAAGTCAGCTCTATCAGCCTTACTCCTGGTGTATAATGACACAAATTCTCTTGGGATACGTGTCTTTCTCAAGCAATAAAGCATCATTATGCTGCTCATTTCTGAGGACACACTATTTCACATGTGAGTTGTGTTTCAGGGGACAAACCAGCAGAGCTCATCATGTTAATTTTCCGAAAAAATGAAGCTTTCATCCTACCATCAAGTTTGCAAAGGCAAGCATATTTACCATAGGTGTCTCTGTGCTTGTCTTGTTCTACCCTGACATTTGGAGATGGCAGCAAATTGATGTCATTTTAAGTGCTTTGGCTGCAGCTACCAGCAACAGGAGTGGTAGAAGACAAAATAATTTTTCTTGAGCTGGCTGTCCTCTTGCAAGCAGCAGCAGCCTCAGTGCACATTGGCAAGCCAGGCCGGTGCCTCTGGCTCTGCCGTGCGTGCACAGCCGTCCGCTGAGCCAGCTGTCATGACAGAGGTACATGGACCTGCTGTAAAATTGAAAATCATTGTAAGAAAGCCTGAAAGAACCACTTTTTCCTGAAATTGGTTATGCTTTGTAATATAGATATTAATCATATGTATTGATAGGGTGTGGTTGGTTTTGTTTCATTTGGAAAATGTATAAACTTAGGGGTGTATGGATTAATATCCTGAGGATTTCTGTTTTCTCTTCTGGGTTTGGCCAGTTTTCAGCTGTATAAAATAAAGGTTTAAGAATTTTGGCTTTGGAAAATAACATTCAGACTGTTCATAAAGAAGTATTCAGAAAGGTCATCTCAGTATGTGGGTGCTTTCTTCATTTCTTCACACAACTCTTTGTTTTATGATAACAGCAAGAAGCAAGTTCTTTGAAGTTTTTTTGCAGTGTATTAGTGAAAGATTAAATGGGGTTTTGTTACATTTGATCAGTATGAAACTTTGTATCAGTGTGAAAAATATTCCTTCAGCAGTTGGGACCTGGTACTGAAATTCTGCTGTTGGACAGTAGTTTTGGGTCAATAACTGGTTTCAGAGTTGCTTGCAGTCCAGCACAAAAAAAAGCAAAGCCTTTCCAAAATACTTGTTCCTCTGGTTTTTGTGTAGATTCCTCTTTAAAACATAGGGCTGTGCATACTTGTCAAATAGGCCAGCATGGTGAAAAATCATATTTCTATTTTGGATGGAATGAGAATGTAGCTGCCTGAAGTTAGTGTGCCTAAGTCTGAATTGCCAATACTTTTGGGTTTGCACACTACTGCTGACTTTCAGTGCTTAACAGTAGTTACTCATCACTTCTTAAAGGTGACATATTTCTGCTTGGAATTTTCAGCAACTGAAGACAGACCCCTGAGAGAGTCACAATACTAAAAGTCATTCTCTTTGCAAATGTGAAAACAATATAGTGTGAATTTCTTAGGGCAGACATTTCTATGAAAAAATACTTATTTGTGATGAAATTTTTTTTGTTTGATTTAATCCTTGATGTATTTTATATCTATAAATTGTTTTTATATCTATAAGAGTGGCTGTTGCACAGAACCAATAAATAGCATAAAAACCCTGTAGGATAAAGGAAATGAAAAATAAGCAAATTTGAGATGAAAGGTGCATTACTCCATTGCTTTTTTGATAACTAGAGAGAAAAAATGAATAGTTGCCATAAAGTATTTTAAACATGAGAGTCTCTTATTAGCTTCCTCAAGACTGTAATTAATCACTTGCAGCCATATATGTTCTTTGTATAGTGGTGTGCAGCAGTAGCATTTCATTAAAATTCAATTCAATAATAACAGGCTGCTCAGGATGTCATTTCCTCTGGAGAAGGTTGGGAACTCTGTTGCTAGGACTATATATCACTTGCATTTATTTTATATTATTATGAATTATTTCTTCTTAACTGTGGTACTTCCTTTTGGTGGGAATTTGACTGTGACTTGCAGCACCTTTATCAGAACTCTGTGTCTGTGCTGACTGGCACACTGTCCATCTGCTGCCCTGTTACATTTGCCAGCCCTGTGCCCATCCCTGTGCTCACAGCATGTAGGGTGCTCCCTCATACAATATTCCGTAAGTATAAAGCATTTCCCCATGAAGCTGAAGGAACCTGGAGCCCTGTCCTGCACCATCTTCTGCTTGTGACTTACATTCCTTTTGAAATATATCTCACTGGCATTACAAGAAAACACATTAGGCTCCTGGGATTGTTCTTAGAGTCAATGAAGAGCAACATAAAATGTGTAGTTGCCCTCTTCTGTTTTAGATTTTACTTCAAGAAGATTTTTTTTGCAATTAGATTGTTGTTGAAGTCAACAAAGTAAAAACATAGGGAGAGGTTTTCAAAGGGAGGGCGCCTGCCAGTAGCTGCCTGAGGATTCTTTCTAATCTTAAATATGATTTAATGCTCTGTGAAAAGAATTAAGAATCTTATTTTACACTGAAGCATGCTATTAATGTGCATGTAAAAACCTCAGCAATTTTATTGACAGTTATGAATTCACAGCTGGTGTTGGTGAATTTTTTAAAAAGACTGCTTTCCTTTACCCAATTCTTTGCAGACCATTGTCATAGTTTGCTATTAGCTAAGGCAGAACCTAATTTAACAAAAATGCATAGGTCTTCAATTTTACTGTATACATCTGGGAAAAAGAAAATCAATGTGAAGCCTGGACTTAGTCTGCTGATGCCAGAGATGACTTATCTGTAGCATGCGAAAAGAAACCCTGGCTCAGATTAGTTTTTCTTTGCCCTTTGGATGTTAAAAATGACAGAAAGAGGCTAAGGCTGGTGAGAGTTCTTAAGACTATTATCCTCTGGTGAAATTTGGTGTTAATCCTAAAGACTGTCAGGGTATGTACCAACTATTTCAAGTACTCAGTATTAATTTAATATTAATTTATATTTATTATTATAATTTATATTAATTGATGTGAGGATGACTATTAAGAAACAATTTGTGCATTTGAAGTTTCATGTTTGCATTGAATATCCATTTTGTGTTTTTGTGCACGACTGCCACACACCCATGACTATATATATATATATATATATATATATATATACATACACACACACATATATATATATGTAAATACATAGCTACTCCTTTCTGTCTGTGTACATGTGCCTGACCTTCTAGTCTATTTATATATAAGAACATGGGTTGGAAGTATCTAAACATCATGAATATGAAGGGATGAAGATAAATTTTATTTTCAAACAAGAATTTGGGAAAAAATCAGTCAACTCCCAGCTTGCAGAGTCCAGACTTCACAGGAGGGGTCTCTGTGTGTGGAGTTTAGTTTATGTTAAATTGACTGTCACTGAGAAGATTCCTTATAAATTGTATTCTCTAAAAACTCCTCAAGGAATAGATTTTCATGATTTTTTTGAAAATTTGAAAGTTATTTTTTTGTTGGATCTAAAATAGACTTATTTCCCCCTTTTTTATTATGCTTGCCATGATGTGTTTTACAGAAATGTCTTTGAAATAATGTCTGAGATGTGTGTGTTGGCCAAGAATGTGTGTGTATATATATATATATATATATATATATAGTAAATGAGAATTTTTAGTAAAATGTTAAGATAGGAAACTTTTGAGAAAATGGGACAACTCTACTTTTGAAACTGGAAAGGCATCCTTAAATAATTTTTTCTATCCCTACTGAAGTTGCTATTCTGGCCTGTGGACAACAGCACTGACTGGTCTTGACACGATAGGATGGAGATATTCTTTATGACTCTCTACTAAGAAGAACCTGGAGCTTCCCAATTATTTCTATCAGCTGTTATATTTTTAATATTACTTCCAGCAGTTTTATTTCATGGTGTGTTTGTGGCATCAGGGTCTGCAAATCTCATCTACTATTCTTTTCTGAAGGATTTTATTTATAATTGTTACTTTTTAATTGTGAAACATTGCTGACATCTGCCAGTAGACTTTGCAAAGGAACTGAATTTAGTAATTAATTTCAAGGGAATATTGAGCTATTCCTGGCCCAGAATCCTTCTCTGGTTCTGGCTTTCCAGAGACATAAATTTAGTGTATTTGAGCAGTGAATTTGCCTTAATTTCCAGATATGCATAAATGTGCATAACTCAGCTTGGGTGATTGGGTCTTGGGTGATGCTGGTTCTGGACTTTTTCCTGACAGCTGACCCTGATTCATTCATCTGATTCATTAATCTGATTCATTCATACATCCCTTTGAAGTACCTTGGGATGCTTGGAAAATGGGTATACATTGTTGTTTGCTTCCTATGTAAAATTTGAAGAGTTGCTTTTTTTTTTTTTGTGAGCTAATTAGATGTAATCTCACTTTCTCTATCTCCATTGCCTTTAATCAGATTTCTCTGGCCAGATAGCACTCTTAAGTCAGTTATTTCACTTCTAAAATGTAATTGTGTTTATACATTGTAGGCATTTATAGGAATACTTGGTCTTGCTTGTTTGCATGAGCCTCAGCATTTCCCCATAACCCTCCAAATGGATTTTGATTTCCTGTGGTGATAATAAGAGTGGCGGAAACCGCTGCAGTAATGTAAACAGCAGTTTTATAATACTGTACATGAGAACAAAATATGTCATGGAAAAGGCTGCTGCTGTTGGGGACTCGTTCTGTTGGAAAGACTTGTTTCATGCAAATGTTTTCTTTCTCTATTTCTGAGCTGACAGTTTGGGGTGACATAGCATTCCTGTCTCATCTCTCTACCTGTTTGGTAGGAGTACTTCCGTACCTACAGGATAAGTTATACCTTCATCAGCTAGGAAATGAATCAAGCCTTGATCTAACCTGCTCCCTCTGCAATCCTAACAAGTCTTCCACCTCTAATGAACAAAAAATGTATGTTTTAGAAAACAAATGCCTTAATGTTTTTCTCTCCCCTGCCCAAGCCACAGGGGCTGTCTGGGGTGCTGTGGAGACGAACCTCTCCATTTTCTCCTGTTCTGCACTGACAGCATTTTACCCCAGAATCAAGTTTCTCTTACTGAAGGATCTCCCTTGGCACAAGCACCAAGGAGCCAGCACGTGCTCATGCTCTGTGATGCATCTGAACACAAGTGTTGAGGGCGTAGAAATTCATGGGTGGTGTTCTGGTTATTTAAAGTGCTGTGAATCATGCTAACCCTGAGCAATATATCAGCTATTGTTGAGACGGGGTTTTTCTCTTTGTTGATGTTTGTTTAATGCCTGCTCTTTGCCCTTCCCCCCCAACCCCTCCACCCCCGTCCCCCAGGCTTTTCCCTGTCCCTCCCCTTTCTGGGTTTCCCTCCACCTGTTCCCTGCCGCCTCTTAGATTCGGGTATAAAATCTGTGTTCGCCCATCTGAGGGGTCTTGGGGGCTTCCGGAATAAAACCACCCTGTTTCCCTCCCAAGTCCCGTGTCGCCTCCGTCTGTCCCCGCACCTGAACTGAAACCACGGAGCAAAAGGGGGAATGGCTGACTCTTCCCCTCCTCTCCTGCCGCTCGGGGGAAAAAAGTGGACACGGCACACACCACAACAAACTATTTAGCTAGACAAATGTTAAATGATTTTTGAATATTTTCCATTAATTTTCCATTTAATTTTCCATTAATTTTCCAATAATAAGGTAGGCATTAGCAGTTTAATTTAAATTAACTGTTATGCAATAATCTGTATTGCATGTGAAATCAAATGTTTATTCTGATCTCAAATTATTTGGGTTGCATCATGCTAAGAGTTCAAAATGGAAAGGAAGTATTGAAAGTGTTTAAAGGATATGAACTTGTGGAAGACATACTCATGATCTGCTGAAGAGGCATTCTCTTTGCTGCTGTAAGACAATTTTTACTTTCACTAACTAAAGATCAGAGCAAACTATTAAGCTATTTGCATCAAATCTTCTTATTTAAAACAGTTTATTGATGGCAACACACTTGCTGAATTTGCAAGCAAGCACCTTTACATAGCTATAGCAGCATGAAGTGTGCCTGCCTGTTATTGGAAGGCATCCAAGGACATCCTCAGCCTTTCAGCTTTCCTCTGTGGGGTGGGGTTTTTGTTGCTGTTGCTGCTTTTCTTCATTTCCCGTACTGCAGCAATTTCTAAAGAAGTGCTGGTTGATTTCTCCATTTGTTATTTTTCTCTTCAAAGTTAGGATGCTTAGTGAGCCATTGAACAGATACAGACTTTCTTTCCTGGACAACTTAAAATAGGACCTCTTCCCTTTCCCTGGTGGTACTAGCTGCCAGCAGGCTTGAGTGGCTCTCTGGAAGAACTCTGATAGCCCATATGACTTGTGATGGCCAGGGTACCAAAAGCTGCATCTTTAAACTGTACCTTCCATTTATTTGCAAATGAAGCCAAGTTGCTAATCAGAAATGGCCTGACAGGGCATTCCTCTAGAGGAATGCATGACGAGTTTTGTGGGGAGGAAAGGGCAAAGCATCAGGCTGAGGAGTGGGCACCAGCAGAGGAGTGGTCATTGGTGGTCAGTGACTCAGCAGTGTGGGGTCAGTGTCCATTCCCCAGCCTCCTCCCAGCCCTGAGTCCGTGAGGATTTCAGTAAGTCATTATGCGTTAAGATTATTCAGTGATGGGATTTCTGCTCCCTTTCATCTTTATAAAGCCATTCAAAAATTGCCAGTAAATGGTGCATGTGCTCTCTTTCAGAGATGAAGGATGCCATTTGTCTCTAGTTTGAATACTGACACACCATTACCTAGTTAGAAATTTAAAGAAGAAGTTACCTTTCTTTCTTCCAAGAAAGAAACTTCGACATTGGTTAAAACATTTGAATTTCATTTAACAAAGTGGTTTTTAGTGATCTCTGTTTCCTGGATGATATGCCCCCTTTTTGTATGCAACATTTTGGTGAAAATTAATCAGTACATTCTAAGCAAGTACAGAGATTACGATGAGGATTATGATATTATTTTAGGAGGTTATGCTGTCTGGCTGATGCATTTTAAGTTCTCTTTCAAACCTCCCTCAGTTGTGCTTAATGTCAAGTTTGTGATGCCAGTGAATGTATAACAATATAGCTCTTTTATGAAATCAAAATCTTTGTGCAGTGATAGAAACACTACTTAATCAAGCAATAAATAAAATAACTAGCATTGTGACATAGGTCTTGTAAATGATCTCCACATTAGGCAGATACACACATGGTCATGTCTAAAAATAGCTTTTTGTAATAGTATAAAGAAGCACTGAGATGTTGTGTTGTGTGAATACACCTATCACATTGAAATATCTAGTAGAAATAAAGGAAAAAAAAAATCAACATTTACAATACCTGATCAGTAAAATAGTAGATTGAGAAGGAATGGAGGGATAGTTTTTAACTCTGTTATTTTGGGCAATGATAAAAATGCCATATTCAAAACCCTTCAAGGGATAATTAGTTCTGGTCCTCCAATAATCCAAGGTTCAACTACTTGGGAGAGGGCTGTTGCAGCAAAGGACTGGATCAGTCATTGCTTTATCTGGATGAATCTGTCGAAGGACAGAATCTCTCAACCTGTTTGACAAGATATTCCAGTGCTGCTAGTGAAAATATTTTTCCAGCTCTCCAGCTTTAATCTCTGAAACTGCTTTGTGTGGTTGTTTTCCTTATGCTGTCTGACACTACCAAGAAGTGTTTGGTGGTGGTGTCCAAAGAACTGCCCTTCATGTAGTTGTAAGCAGATATTAAATACCTCTGTGGTTTTTCATTTACCAGAATTATCATGCCCAGCTGCTTCAGCCTCCCTACATAGGGTATGTGTGTTAGGCACCTTTGTTGGACCTTTCCAATATTCTCTGCATCCCTCTTGAACTGAGGGTCCCCCCAGGATGACCCAGCAGCGGCTTCCCTTAGGTTGCTGCCATGCTCCTCTGGATACAGTTCAGCACACAATTTGCTCTGTGCACAGTGAGGGCTCACTTCTGCAGCGTGGTGTCCCCTTTAACATCACAGGCTTGTTCTCAACAGCTGCTGCTTGGTGAGGTTTTAGTCAATGCACAGGGTTATTCCACTCTGGTTGCAGAGTCCTGTGTTTTTCACTATTTAAGGTCATGACTTTTCTGTTGGTTAACCCTCAAATTTATTGAAGTCTCCTGGACTGAGGCTCTGGCACTTATCCTGTCATCCACTCTGCCTAGCTCAGAGCTGCCTGAAAATTTGGCGAGTCTATTGACTTCCTATCTGAGTGGAGGTCAGTCTACCAATGCCTACTGATAAAGTCCATCCTGTTATTTTTATTTTTATATCCTCCTAAGATACTTAGCAATGCTTTTAGGAAAAAAGCCTCAGTAATAATATACTATAAAATTATAAATTATACTCCTACTCTTCTAAAAAGAAGGAAAGACTCAATAGTGAAGCTGAAGTTGATATTTTATCCTTATGCAGAGATGTATAAAATTAGGTTCATACATGATTAGATGTATGAAATTTAGGTTGATGTATGAAATTTCCTAATATCTTTTTTCTTCTGAATACACCATGTTCTGTTCTCTTTATCTCACTGACTAACATGAACAGTCTACCACTCTATCTTGGTTTTAGATACAATTTATTGCATTTTGAACAAGAAGCATTTGGTTTGTGACAAAGCAGTGTGATATGTGTTAAGGAAAGTATTTTCAGGTTAGATTCCAAGTCTTTTCTATGTGGAGAAGTCATCATAATTGGTCTTCTAAAATCTTTATTAGATACCTTAAATAGTTTCCACATATTTGTGAAAGTTTCTATAACTTCAGGTCCTATTTGACAGTTTTAGTGTGAATAAAGGACACTGGCTGAATTTCTGTACCATGATGTACCAAAAATGTGGTCTAGTAGGATTTTACTACTGGGGAAAAAGAAAAAAAGAAACACATCTTCAATTTTTTTTTTTTTAGATACTGTTTATCTTGAATACTAGCCCCAAGCCAGACTCCTTATATTTGCAAATTTTAATTTAATTCAGGGAAGAGAACTCTTGCAGGGCATGAAAAGTTACTGTCATCTAATGTATTTGGGGCTTTTTTTGGTCTGGTTTTTTGGTTTTTTAACTCTCATTTTTTGAACCCATTAACTAAATGACAAAGTGGCTCCAGCTCTCAGTTTATGAGCTAGATGATGGATGCTGCAATTATTCTGAAATAAAGTGTTATTTTTTATAAGTTAAGAACTGGTGCTTTGTAAGTGAAAAAATGGTTGCTGAACATTAGGAGCTTGTTAATGGAACCAGAAGGAAGATCTACAGAAATTCAGAGGAGGACTTTTGAGGTTTTCTGAAAGATCTTATGGAATGGAGCCCATTGACAATCCAATGTTCACTCCCCGCAGTGATCACTGGGTCTACCTGGCAGCTTTTAGTCTTGTGGGAAGGACATGATTTGACTCAGGTTATTATCTCAGTCCAGTAAACTTAGCTGAAGAAAAGCTTCTATGCAGGGGTGGATTTTGTGGTGTGAGTCTACTTCTATTTCATTTTAAGATCACTGTCTTCCTTTAACCTCATCAGAAAAATGAACAAATCTGGTTCACTTCCCCCTTAAATTTCTCTAGATTTCTTTGTGTGTTCAGTGTGCAAATTAACATGAATGCAGACTAAGCAAGGAAAGCATTTTTAAAAGACAGCAAGAAATACAGCATACTGGGTAAGCACTTCTTTGCTGCCAATAGATCAAGACACAATAATGGAGACCATGTATAAAGCCCTAAAGTAATGTTAAAGAATTTGAAGAAGATGACTACCCAGATTCCCTCACAAAAGTACAAATTCTTGGCTAGTCCTACAAGACCATGTTAGAAATTGAATTATAATTTATACCTACATAATTTGAATAGTCAGTGTGGTTGCCATCCCCTACTGGAGTAATTTTTTGGTGTGTTTTTTTTTTAATAAAAATCCAAAGTGACAATTTTATTATGGTGGACGACCGCAAGTTAAATGACATGGCAGGAATTATTCTTCAGAGACTCTGATTCCATTCACATGGCAAACTTGTGAAACCCAAAGAACACACTGTGTCTTGCCTGGTTCTCGAAATCAACACAACTGTGTTAGTTTAGATTGTAGATTTTTGTGGTTTTTTTTTTTTAACAGAAGACGTATCCTCCCACCTTGCTTTCGAGAAGGAAATAGAATAGAGCATTATTTGTTCAAGAAAGCAGCATTCAGTTTAAACAATTTCTTGCAGTGATACCTTTGCTTGCAGCTCCTTAGAGCTACATAAATCCATTGAGGAAAGCAATAACAAATCAGTGGGCTCTGATAATAACAGGTTCTTGACAGCAAAACTTCAAATGAAGAGATGGGCAGCAAGTCGGAGGAGCAGCAATACCAGGAAGGTATTTGCTCTGATAACCTTTGCCTGGGCAAGAAGTAGATGCAGCCCTCCTTCACCTGAATGTTTGTGGTCACAACTGCTGCCTTGAGTGCCAGGGGGAAAATAGAGGTGGTTTCTCTTGGCGTGTGCAGGCTAAAGGGTATTCCTGAGCATGAAGAGAGCACAAAGGCTGCTGGCTGCTTGCTGGCAGGCCGTGATAGGCTGTTTTCCTACTCACAGCTTTGTGACACTGTTGTCAGTAGCGCAGCAGTTTCTTCTTATTTTAGGCTGCTGAAAGGGCTTACTTTGTAGATTTGCTAGTTACATTGATATCCTAAAATTGAAATCATATACAGTTACGTCATGTTAATATTTGGTTTGGTAATTTCTGTTTTGCTTTATACACTTCTAATTCAACTCAGGAATACTGCATTCAGCTAAAAGTTTGTTAATTCCTGGTGCTGTGACCAGCTCCTGGGGAGCTGTTCCAGTGCACAACCACCCTCTGGGTGAAGAAACTTTTCCTTATATCCATTCTAAACCTGCCCTGGCACAACTTCAGGCCATTCCCTCTGGTTCTGTCACCAGTCATACGGAAAAGAGATCAGTGTCTTCCCCTCCTCTTCCCCTCACAAGGAAGGTGTAACTACAGTGAGGTAATTACTCACTCGCCTCACTCTTCTCTTCTCCAGGCTGAACAGACCAAGTGACCTCAGCCGCTCCTCATACAATTTTCCCTCAAGGCCCTTCACAATCTTTGTAGCCCTTCTTTGGGATGCTCTCTAATAGCTTAATACCTTTTATCTCATTCCCCAGTCTGTCCCTACATCCAGGGTTGCCCCATTCCACGTGCAGAGTCCAGCACTTTTGTTATGAATTTCATGCAGTTGGTGATTGCCCAGCCCTCTGATTTGTCGAGGTTTCTCTGCAGGGCCTCTCTGACTTCAAGTGAGGCAACACTCCTCCCAGTATTATCTCCTCTGTGAACTTTCTGAACTTACTCTGTATCCCTTCCAGTCCTGCATCCAAGTCATTTATGAAGATGCTGCTGAGCACAGGGTCTAAGATGGACACTAGTGACAGGTCTCCAGTCTGATGTCACCCCATTCCCTGTAACCGTCTGTGCCTGATCTGTGAGCCAATTGCTCACCCATCACATGATGTGTTTATCCAGCTGAATATTGGACATTTTTTCCAGAAGGAGAGACAGTATTCAAAGCTTTACTGAAATCCAAAAAGATTCCATCAACTGGCTTCTCTTGGTCAACTAGGTGGGTTTCTTTGTCATAAAAGGGAATCAGGTTTGATAAGCAGGATTTTCCTCTCATGAAGACATGCTGGCTGTGACTAATGACTTGTCTTTCAGGTGTTTTTCAATACCTCCCAGAATAATCTCCATAACTTTACCAGGCACTTAAGTGAGTGTGACAGATTTTAGTAGTTTCCAGGGTCCTCCTTGAAAATCAGGACAATGTTTTCCAGCTTCCAGTCAGACCTCTGGATTCCCAAGACTACTCAAAAATAATTGAGAGAGGTTTTGTGATGATGTCAACAAGCTCATTGAGGATCCTTGGATGAATCCTATCAGGCTGCATAGATTTGTAGGGATCCAGCTGGAGCAGCAGAAAATCTGCTGGTGACCTTAGTTCTTGGCAATAGCCCTAGAGCCATCTTGACATCATGGATACAAGCCTTCCAGAAATTAAAAATGAATCTTGCTGTCCTTCCACCAGAATAACTTTGACCTCATTAATATATTTACTTTGGCAATCTAAGCCAAGGGGTTGTAGTCCAACTTAGAGGTGTTAGCTGCTGGACCTCAAAGGGAAATCCCTGATCCTCTGTATTTGATAGAAAAACTCCTTCTGGGAAAAACTGTGTGTCAAAGAGATTACAGAGCAAGTGTCACTGAGCTTCACTGTGGATTCTGCCAGCATTCCAGCAGCAGAACACCATGGTTATCTTTGTCACAGCTGCAGGGATTCTTGTCACAGCCACAGTAGTGATCCTTGTCACATCCAGTGCTTTTTGTCACAGTTCTGTGAAATAATCACTGCAGCTGCAGCATAGGCCAGCTCCATCAAGGCCAAGCCTGCATGTGGACAAGGAGCACAAGCTCTTCCTCCTGCTGGTAACCCAGATGTAGTATGAGGTCTAAAGTCATCACCTGCTGCATCACTGTGTTGTCTTGAACATAACACCGGGTACTGAGACCCAGATGAACCCCTTTGGCAGGAGAGATGAAACCAGGAGAGAGGGCAGCTCTGTCTCCGTGGACACTGTGAGTCTGATCTGTGAGGAAGGGTTTAATTACCTAGAGATTGAAAACTTGACCAGGGGACATGTTTTGAAACATGAAAAAAATTTGCCCTGCTGTTTTGTTCCCTCATGTATATATACTACTTTTCAATCCAAAGCTTGCCCTAGCTTACCTGTTGAATTGCTGAAGCACCTTTGTGCTTCTTTTTAATATTTCCACAACCTCTGTGCTTCATACTTCCCAACCTCCTTTTGGCTCTGACTAGGTAAAGGGAAATTAAGGGACAGATATTAGACTTCCTCATGTTATATAGGAAACTGTTAACACTGTTTTTGATTCGGAATCCAGTTCTTGATTTATTTCAATCTTGAGAAACTGAAGGATGTGAAATTGGGTAAAACACATTTATGAATTCATGTGTCCAACACTATGTGCCATTTACAATTTGCATCTTTCCTGCTCCCACAGGACTGATTATAAAGACTCTTAAAAAGGCACTTGATGGTATGTTAAAATCTTAGGGCTTTAGGTCATTAGTTAAACTGTAAAAAGTATAACTAAGTACAAAAGACAGTCCATTTCTAATGTCATTGGTAGTAATTTCCTTTACTGACTATGGTATACTGTAAAGCAAGTTTTATTAACCTCAAAAGTAAATGTCCTTAATGTGTGCCCACACTGGATAGTTTATAGGGGCTGTGCAACTAAATGTGTTTGCCTGGCAGTGTCCTGCTTTTACCCATACTTCTCTCAGGATTGCCATGCAGTGCTGGAAACCAGAATATCAAAAAGCATCTCTAGAGTATTAGCAGCTGTTTTGGGGCAGCCACATTAGCCACAGATTTTACTGCCTGGAAATAAACAATAAAAAGTAATCCTCTTTATATTAGCCATTCAAGTGGCCTCTTTATTTAACTGGAAAAGATCTTTCTTTTTGATTCTGTGTATAATAATAGTATTAAATTAAATAGTAATATTAAATATACAGTAAATTCTGTATATAAATATAGTACTTCTATATTTCTTTATCAAAAAAAAAAATTCAAAGTACTTCTATTTTGCTCTTGTAAGTGATTTTTTAGAAAATTGTAGAGAATTGAAAAGCTAGGGGTATACATATATTACTGTAATTACTATGGGGAAGTGAATTTTTTTTCCCCCTGTATATTTTAAAATCTTATTTACTGTGGAATTATTCTGATTCTTCTTCCAAAGGATATTTTCAGGTTGGACCTCCTCTTTTTCATTATGTGATAGGCAGCCAATACTGGTTTGTATGTTCAAGCTGCTCTGACTTAATCCTGTGTTCCCTGGCAACAACTTCCCATTTCTTTCCTTGTCTTTTTCAGGTGCTATGAGGGTTTCATCTGAGGCACCATTAGTAAAATAGGCATAATGATTGTATCAGCTGGTTAGAGGCATCTAATGTTGTTTCTGGACATCAGTTACTACTCAGTAATGGGATAGTTCAAGGGAATACTTCATGGGGCTTAGAGTTGACTAAGAAGCTGGAAATCTGTCATTTTGCTTACAGCACATAGGCAATTTCCCCATGTTCTCATTGTAGTGTGAAGGGTCCCTGGTGGAAAGGTGGCTCATCTTTCAGTTTAGGTTTATCCATGTCTTTGGTGCAAGTGACACAGCTTAGAGGTAACTGGGAACCCTGTGGACAGTTACATTGCCCCAGGCTCAAACTGGGACTCTCCCTGCTCACATTACATTAATCTTCCTTTGCCCAAGCTATGAGCTGGTGGCTGCTGCCATGACTTAAGGATAATACATGTGGGAGTGGTTATTGGAGCAATGAATCAGTGTGGCAAGTTCAACACATGGTGGTTTCAAACTTCTTCACAGCTATACTAGGATTTTCCCCCACTTTTTGTTTTGTTTCTGTGGAGCTATATTAATTACCAAGTTATTTTTAAATTATTTTTAAATTTGATGATGCTACTTTATTTTATTGCATCTATTTGACTCTTGTCAAAACCACTTATGAATAACAACATAATTTAGTAGAGGATATCAGCTCAGCTCTATGAAATCTTTATTTAAAGGGTCACTTTTGGCATGCAGTGAATATTTAATCATTGCCTTTATTTTCTGCTCTCATTTTCATTTCAGTTTCCAATTTATCGGTTGCAATTATGTAAAAAAAAGATATGCTCTTTTCTTCTTTCTATTTAGTTTTTCTAAGACATACTAATTTGAATTTGTCACTGAAACTTACCTTTTACTATGTTTAAGTTAGTTTTAGAGCCCTTTCAAAGTCTCAGAATTTATATTATATTTAGTATTTTTGGATCTAGAAAAGTACTGAGTCAAATCTTGATGCTTTAAATTCAATAGACCTTTTGCCATTAACATTCATAATGCTAGGATTTGCACATTGTTTGTAGATAGGTTCGTAAGTTTGCGATAATGCAGGATTTTTACTACAAATGATGTCATGTTAGTACTTGTGATTACTTAAGGCAGCTTTTGTAAAGCCACAGTTAATTTATTGATTATTAGCAAATAAAATCACTTGCTTTAACAACTTAGGAATTTCAAATTCTGTTGGAAACAATGTAGGTTTAAAATACATTTTTAATATCTGTCATCTCCTCCAAGTAGTTGGTAAAATATATATATAACATTAGTAGTAAAAGGATACTTCAGAGTTTTTCTATTAACTATTTTAAGAACTGTCTTTTCTCTCTTTTGTTTCATTTAAGGAACAAAATTTAGTTCCAATTATGATTTTCCTGCAAACTCTTTAAATTGTTAAATCAATAACATACATGAATTTGGGATTTCTTTTTCAGAAGTTAGAAGATTAAACTAAGTCCATCTAAGTTCAACTAACCTTTTGTTCTGCAGTATGCTGGATCCTAACAGAATCAGGTTCACAGTGGCCTTTAGCCTTTTCATGAACCTAGTTGAATGTACAAGTAACAAATCAGTAGTCCCAGATATTAACATTTTCTGTCTAATTCCTACTACTTCTATACTTCAACAGTGAAATTCAACAGTTATGTTAAGTATGTTTTGGAAATATCATTCAGTTTTGTATTTTTAACCTATTAATGTGCTGAGACAATGTTATGTTTCCTTCAGTTACATTGTTGCAGAATGATTTGATGATTACACACCTTTGTGTTGCCAAAAAAAAAAAAAAAAAAAAAAAGAGAGAGGGAATGATCATTCAAAGAATCCTAGGAAACTAGTGTCATTATACAGCCTGTAGCACACTCCCTGACTTCTGTGATTTTGTTAGATGCTGTTGTGGACTGATAAGAACAGTTTACTTTCTATCACACAGCTGCCATTAAGCCCTTGCTCTGGAGAAAGTTTTCTCCCAGAAAACTTTTTTTGTTATGCAAAAACCCAGGAGAGGGATTTCGGCATCCTTTCTAAGACTCTGAGGTAAAACACAAGTGTGCAGCCTAGAGTGAATAAAGTCCTGAAGAATTAGGATGGTACTTCTGGAGTCCAAATAATTTAATTTATCTGCTTTAGCAAGGTTTAACATGGTGAATGCTCCAGTTCATGATTGTGCTGTGTGAAAAGTAATGTTCCCATCTGTTTGGCTACAGCTTGAACTTTGAAAGATGGGCAGTTGTCTTGTCACATGTGGGTTTTTTATTTTTCATGGACCCTAGTGTGATTTTGCCTGGCCCTTTGAGTTAATTCATAGTATATTACTCTTCTTGTTCCTGTATGTAAGTGTGAAGCCATGACTTTATGTTACCTTCACATCCAAGAGAGTAATGAAGCTGAGCACTGCTTACTATTTTCTGACATAAAAGGAGAGCTCAGAATGAGCAGAAGTCATAATATAATTTGTATTAGGTTCCTACATGAATTTTTCATCACCTAAAAAAATTGTCTTTGCAAACTAACTTTTTAATGAGAAAGCTTCTAGTGTTGTTGGCAGCAATGATTAAGTGTTTAAGTACCTATAGCACTTCTTGTTAGTTCATTAAAAGACTACCCCTCCTAATTACATCTGGATGTCTTTCCATAATTTGTACAGACCTCAATAATTAAATGGGTGATAGTCTGCTTGCAGAATTGCAAAAGAACTTGATCCCTACATACACAAGCCCTCGGCCAGTATTTAGTCTAATAGTATGTTGCCTTTCTTACTTGATTTTTAACTGAATAGAAGACACTGTTGATTATATTAGCTTCACAAATAGTCCATTATGGAATGGATGATGACACTTTGGGATGGATATAGGCAATCTGTCCTCTTGCTCACTAGTTATTGCAAAGACAGACCCCGTTTCTGGCTTAGTTATTTGAAACTGTCTCTGTCTTTATTTCATTGATAAGGCATTTTAAAATCTAAAGTGGTTGTTATTTTTTCACTCTTTGAAGGCCAGATCTCTTTGTGATGTTTGGATGGCCAAAAGATGATTACTAAAACACATATTAGGTACCTGCACCATAATTTCTAATGGTGCAGAGGTGAAGCTGGGGAATTGGTGCTCAGCCTCTAAAGGTCAGAGCACTGACTGAGTGACATGACTGGAAGCACTGAGCACTTACAGTGCTGCTTTAAGTGTATTTATCTGTTTTCTCTTTTATATGTTCTTCTCTTAAGACAGCTAAAAATAACCTATCTTAATTTATTTTCTTTAATTTTTTAACCTAGTCTTCATTTTTAGTGTAATTTTACCTCTTTCATACTTATGTGACTTAAATGCTTCAAGTCTCTATTTCATCTGGGAAATGCCTCCAAAGGCATCCATTTAAATATAGCAATTTTGGTGCATTGGCCTCCAAATAATTTAGAGAGAAACTGTCCATCATTAGATGAAATTTTGCACTCTTATCAGTGCAGTGCTCACTTTCTGATCATCTGAAAAGCTTTCAGACTCTCACCTGTGAGTTATGCAGCCATCACTGCTCATTTTCTAGCAGAAACCCTGTGTCTACACATGCTCCTGGCTCACCAGCTCCTCTCTTAGTCTTCCCTCAGAGTAACGCAGGGTGATTATCTTTCTAGATAATTTGGCTTATCACATTTAAGACTGTGCTTGAAGAGCAAGGTCTCAGCTTTACAACTGCATCATTATCTTCTGAAATATTTTTTAGATGTGGCATTTTAGCACTACATTATACATTCTGTCCTCAGAACAAGGGAGCAAAACTGGAACAGGGAGAAAGGAAAATGCCTGCTGTTTCGAGTTAGTGTTCTTACTGGGACATATCTTTGACACAGGGTCAGGTGAATGTTGCCCTGATTCTTAAGATTTTCTAAAGCTTTCTGAGCTTACATTCTGTTAGAGAACTTCCCCACACAATTTCTCTAAACAACATATTGTTTTGCGTTCCTTCATGGGGGTGGAGAAACTTGATGTACTGGTGGTTTGTCCAGTGTCTTTGGAGAGGTGGTCCATTCACTCTCCAATCTACTGCCACCTTTGGAAAAGTATAAAAGTTGGAGTCAGAGAATAAACCTTCTTCTTTTTTACCTTGCAATAGCAGTGGCTTGCGTTGTGCTTTTATGTGTCCTATAGCAACATATGGTGACCGCCAGAGTGTATTACAGCTTAGGCTGGGAACTGCGGGGTGAGGTTTTTTTTTCTCTCTCTGTTCAGCACTTTGCCTGCTGTTGTTTTTGGTAATGGAGAGCTTTGAAATCATCGGGGAGGAGTCTGTGGCTTTGGACATTTGGAGGGAGGTGCTGAAGCGGAAACACATTCTCTTTTATTGGGATGATTTTGAGAGGTTGTTTTTCTAGGCAAGGAAACAGGGATTCTTTCCCAGGTTGGAGAGGCCCTTTCCTGGGAGAATTGGTCTCCCATGGGAGATTGCCTCGTGGATGCCCTGCTTGATAGTTGTTTTGAAGATGTTGCGCTGCTGATGATGCTGTGGAAGAGGTTGGATGCCCTTTGGCAGGGGTCTGAGATTGGCAGTTCTTGGGCGTCTCTGGGGGACTTGTCTGTCTTGGATGTGGATGTTGGGGAAGCCGAGTCTCTCTGGGGTGGCCCTGATTTCCCTTGTCCCCGTGGAAGTAGTGAGCCGGAAGACGTCTCCTCCTCTGGGGTGGTTCGGGCTCCCAGTCCACTGGCTCTGAGCATCTGGTCGGTGGACAAAACCCCATGGATTTCTGGGGGCTCGGTGGAGCTGGTTCAGCCGCTTCGCCCTGCCCCACCGCAGGCACAGTGGGCTGGGGGGGACAGAACCCTGTCTTTGTGCCTTCCCGGTGCTCAGGGGTGAACGGGATCCCGTGCTTCAGCCCCCATCTCAGATGGCGTCTGACTCAGTGACGGTGCATTGCCCGAACTGTGGTGTTACATTTCCCCTGGAGACGACGCAGGCGGGTTCGCCCGGTTCGGTCTCAGGTTCATCTTCCGAAGATGAATCGGCTCCGATCCCTGAGCCTGCTCAGCCTGCTGGGCATGTGCAGGCAGTGGGGGCTGCCAAGGGCGGGACGTTGGTCACTGTTCCATTGGGCCCTGCCCCAGCAGGTGGGCAGCCCGCCCTGTTCCACCTGATGCGGGCGGTACCCGCCGGGAGGCTGCGCGTCATGGGTCCGACGCTCCTTGGGGGTGTGCCGGACTCCCTTGTGTCATCCCACAGGCATATGTCTCCGCACACCGTGTCTCTTTCTGTGCCACGCCCTTCCTCCACCCCGAGCGATGAGAGTGCTGCGCTGGGGTTGCAATCTGTGCTGCCGCCAGCGCCCGCCGTGGTCCCCTCTGCTGATACTGCGGACGGCACTACCGGGGCGCCGGCTGGTTCGGCTCCACCTTCCCCAACTGCCGCGGGGGCCGGGACTGCAGTGCAGCAGGGCGCTGGGGTGTTCACCTATAGTGCAACTGCTGATGCGGCCAGCAGGAGACCGGTGACTCCCCATGGCCGCAGATCCTCCCCGTCAACTTTATGGACTCTCCCCACCTGCCGGTGACCGTGCGTCTGAAGGACCACGGGCGGTTTTGGCAGGAGGTCCTGGATAAGGCTGAGGAGAAGTGTGACTCTGCCCTACCATGGAGCCTGCAGAATCATGGGAAAGGCTCCTCTGGCTCTGCTGATGCTGCGGGGGGTGTGGTATCCAGTGATGTTGCACTGCCTCGCAGCCCAGGGGGCTGCTGCTGTCCCGGGGTCCACGGGATATGATACGGTGGGTGATGCAGCCTTACCAGGGGACCCTCAAGCTTTTCCGGTGCTCAGGGGTGTTACTTATAACACTCATCAGCCTTTTTCGTTTAAGGTGTTGAAGGAAATCAGAGATACCGTTGCACAATATGGTCTTGGGTCTGATGAAGTTATGCGGACAATCCGATTACTTGTTGCTGACCTGCTGACGCCTTCCAATATTCGTTCTGTGGCACAGGCTCTTTTTAACCCTGTGTATTTTGACGTGCTTGAGGACAAGTGGGCTGGTTTAGTGGCCAGCGCAGTGCAGAAGAATGCTACACGGGGGCAGCAGGATCCCAGGCGTGTGGTTACGACTGACATGTTGATGGGCACAGGCAATTATGTTGATCCTCAGGGGCAGGCTGGATATGATCCTCTTGTGCTGGAGCAGTGCAGGACATTAGGCTTAGCAGCTGTGATCTAGACCCTAGAAATGGCTGCTCCGATGGAACCCTTTCTGACTGTTGTTCAAAGGGTCGATGAATCATTTATGGACTTTGCAGCGAGGTTGACGGCCTCAGTGGAACAACAGGTGATAGAACCTGAGCTGAGGCGGATGGTCCTTGTGAGATTTGCTAGGATCCACTGCAACGCGGAATGCAAAAGAGTTATACAGGCTCTTCCTGAAGGGGCTACACTCTCACAGATGGCAGCGGCCTGTGCAGACCTAGGGCCCTTGGTTCGGCAGGTGGATGCTTGGGCTACTGCTGTGCAGCCGGTCTGGGCAGCGCCGCAGGGCTGGCAGCAGCTGCGGGGGACTGCTCAGACAAGCACCAAACAGGGGAAGAAAGCACAGAAGGGAAAATTTCCCTCGTATGTGTGTGGCCGGTGTGGAAGGCCAGGCCATCCAGCAGATGTTTGCAAGGCAACTGTTCATGTTAGTGGCCAAGCACTCCCGGGCCTGGGAAATGGGAAGCGGAGTGTGAAAGGGGAGCACTCAGACACAAGTTCCTCTCCAGACCCCAGTGCCCATGGAGGTCTGCTCAGCCAGCCTGTCGCCAGCACCTGTGGGTCAGCAGGTGTGGATGTCTGCACAGCAGCAACAGTAGTTTTAGACTCTTGCAAGGTGCACGAGTTTCCCCTGGATGCCTTTGGTCCCTTGGGTGAAGGCATGAGTGCCTTCCTTATGGGGAAGTCTAATGCCACCCTTCAGGGCATTATTGTGCACCTGGGTCTTGTAGATGCAGACTTCACAGGGCAGATTTGTGCAATGGTTTCCACACCATCCCCCCTGTATTGATCCCGAAGGGGACATGGCTTGCTCAGCTTGTGCCTTTTAAGTCTTCTGTTCACAGGACGGCTGACCAATCGCGGGGTGATGGCAGTTTTGGATCCACTGGACAACCTCAGGTTTACTGAACTGCCATCCTGACCAAAGACCATCCTGAGATGCTGTGTACCCTGTCCATCCCTGGTGCGATGCCATCAGAGATCCGCCTGCGTGGGCTCCTTGACAGCAGTGCTGATGTCACGGTTCTCTTGCTTGCCGCCTGGCCTCCGGTCTGGCCTCTGGATCCAGCGGAGACATCTGTTGCGGGCCTGGAGGGAACAGCGTGATGTTATGTGAGCCAGCGGCCTGTGCTGGTCGCAAACCCAGAGGGACAGACGGCCTGGATGAGGCCTCATGTTACTTCTTCTCCTGCTAACCTCTGGGGGAGGGATGTTCTCTCTGCGTGGAGGGTGTGCATTGGGACGGGTTTTTGATGGCGGCCACTGCAGCGAAGGGCGCAGAGTGTCCTACGCCTCCTATATGGTGGCTGGTGGATACACCTGTTTGGGAAAACCAGTGGCCCCTCCCTCAAGATAAACTGATCGCCCTTCGAAATTTGGTGCAGGAACAGTTGGACCAGGGTCGTCTGGAGCCTTCTATCAGTCCCTGGAACACCCCTGTTTTCTGCATTAGAAAGAAGTCTGGGAAATGGAGGTTGTTACAGGACCTCCAGAAGGTCCATGCCGTCACCTTATCGCTTCGAGGCGTGGGTATGCTTACGTGTCCACAGATACTGGGGCACGCTGGGTACCTTCGAAGTGCGTTCGTCCTGACCTGCAACCGCAGAGACAGAATCCAACCAACGGGCAACATGGAAACCGTGACCAAACTGACAGGCATCGAATGGATGGATCGTTGAGTGATGACTCAGTTGAAGACGATGCGAGTGATCACTCTGATCAGACTCTGAACAGACTCCATTCACAGACACTGAATCTTGCTCGTTTTCCTTTTTCTTTTAAACTAAGAAGGGTGATGTCGCTCTGATTCTCAAGATTTTCTAAAGCCTTCTGAGTTTACATTCTATTAGAAAACTTTCCCACTGAATTTCTGTAAACAAAATATTGTTTTGCATTCCTTCATGGGGGTGGAGAAATTGATGTACTGGTGCTTTGTCCAATGTCTTTAGAGAGATGGCCCATTCATTCACCAATCCACTGCCACCTTTGGAAAAGTATAAAAGTTGGAGTCAGAGGATAAACATTCTTCTTCTTTACCTTGCAATAGCAGTGGCTCACTTTGTACTTTCACGTGTCCTATAGTGACAGGTGAAGGTAGTGCAAATGGTGCAGGAAGGCACTTTGCTGATTTGGGATGAAATATCACAAGCTGAAAGAATAGTTTCAAACCACCTGCCTGGACAAAGTGATTTCATCTGGGCTGTTATTGGAATTGTCCTTGCGTGGTTTGGCAACTGTTTGCAGCATCCTCATTATGTTATTTCAGTTTGTGCACATGTTGTGAATAGAAAGAAACTAGGAGAAAATAAAAAGCAGATCTCTGCCAGAAAATCTTGATACCTATGGTAGAATCCTCCAAATTGTCACTCTCTTGCAAAGGGGCAATCATATGTTGTCTGTAACAAACAGTGATGATAAAAAACTGGAGAAACTTAGAAAGGAACATGAATCGAAAAAATACAATTATTATGATCTGAGATTTTTCACAGTGGGCAAAACCATGTACCTTATAAGTTCTACTATTCAACTTTTTAATCACATTTCTTAAAAGCTAATTTGTTCTGATGAAGGGGAATATCTGTTGCTTTTTGTGAGCTTTAGTGATGCCATGAGTTTCATGTTAATTATATACGATTATCACGATAGTTTTTAAAAAGTCTCCATTAAAAGAAAAAAAAATACCATGAATATATTAGCTGTTAACTGTACTTAACGGAGATCTTCTGTGTCTCTCACAGGCTTTATGAATTGTTAGGCTTGCAGTCCTTTCTGCTATTTATTTATGTGTATTAAAGCGACCACATAATTTATCTGGTTTGGAGCAAATTTCTTCCAGCATATTCAGAGTTTATCAGTATCCCTAATAGAAATGCAGAAGGAGATTCATCCCTTAATTCCTAAACATCTTGATAAATGAGCAACAGAACCTGCCAACAGCTAATGTAACATGGTATACAGACCATGATATTAGGTGCAAGAGATTGGTTTGGCAGGATTTTTGAGTATAAGTAAAGTGACTTGTAAGGAGATGATACATAAAATATATAGCCTGCCTCAATATTTTCCCAAGTATTCACATGAAAATGACAACAGAATTTCTGTTCAGTTCAACTCTGACATTAACTTGCCTGCCTTCTTGATATCAAAACATTGGTGTGAAGAATTAAGATTGGGTGCCTGGGTGATGAGAGAATGACAAAGATTGCTCTTCAAATGATGCTGAGATGATATGAAATGGAGCAGAACCCTTGTTAAATGATTGGTTCAAAGCAAAACGCAAACTCAAAAACATTAGCTTTTAAAAACCTATTTTACTACTTGTGACTCCTCACTGTGCTTCAGATATAATTTATATCAGGTTTTAGGATTTATCATTACCTAGACTACCCTGGCTTCCATCAGTGTAATGCCTACAATACTGATAATCTTTGTATAAAATACCTTCATCCCCTCAAAGTTATACTTCTAGAAATTGCAATAATATTAAATGAATAATATTAAAGGCAAATCTTATGGGATTACCTAATATTTTCCCCTATGACTATCAACAGGAAGAAACTTGTATTTTGGCTTCCTTCATGAAGTAGGTGTTGGCTAAGATGGATTTAGCTACTTGAGTGTGTCATGATAGATAAAGATTAGAACTGTATAAATTATATACTAGGCACATGATTAATATTTTTCTAACTAGAAGGAACAGCTAAAAATTTTGTACATCAAGTCAACATAATACTGGATTTTGAAAATTTCCCTATTTTCAATTATTTTTTCTTGTTCTTTTCTCCTTGTTTGGTGAGGCTAGCTTTATCTTTCCAGGGATCAGCTGAGTAACACTGGTGCAATATTTCTCCCTGGCACTGGTGTCCCTTGTTCAGTGACACACTCATGTCAAGCAAAACTATCATTTCAAGCAGCTAAGTCAACTGAATAGGGAAAAGTCTTGGAAATGTGTCCCATGTGGTCAGTTCCACTAAATGTATTACTGTAACAATTGCTCAAAGTATATATTAGAATTTTGTCTAAAACTAGTCTAAGGCATTTCAAATACTGGGTCTTAACAGCAGAGCTGATTCATGTGGCAGCTTTTCAAGGGAAAAAATAGCAGTAATGTGCCTAAATTCTGTTTTCTTAATGTGGGAAAAGGGCATGGAAAGGATGCCTTTGACAACGCTTTTTCTTTTGCCCCCAATTTATTTTGGTTTTTATTGCTTAAATGCTGCCCATGGAGTGTTGGCAAGTTGTAGTGCTTGACTGAATTATGAGTAAGATGAGCTAAAAAAGCATTGTTCTTTCATATTTCTTTGTGTCATTCAATAGCTCTGGTCTGACTTCTAAAATATATTTACACATTTTTCTCAGAGTTTCATTACATCATCACATCTGTGGATTTAGCGGTCTGATGCAAATGACGATCTGATTCTGTTAAAATGATTAGTCTGCCAAAACATGAGGAACATTTTGTATTCTCTCCATCTCTTACATGGCTGGATAGGTTCCAATATTTTATTTATGTTATGGACTTCATTTTGAATCACATTCTTTTGCTGCATGCATGAAGGTTTTATGAAACTTTCTTCCAGTATATCAGTTTTGGGAACAGCTAGTCCTCCCTTCCTTAAGCACCCAATACTTTTCACAATCTTTTGGCTACTTTGAAGAGTAGTACTTCTGGGATTTGGCATTGCTTTAGCATTGTGTTGTTTGTAGTTAATTCCCCACACAAATAGAAATGAAAAAATCTTGAGGTGAGATAAAGTTGTTTGGATTAATTAATCCCCATCAAAACTTTATTGAGCTATTTACATCTATAATTTAGGTTAATATGGACTTTCATTTTAATTAATGCCTTGATGTAACAACTTATTTATAGCCTGGATATTTACTTCCACATGCTTCACTTGTGAGCTCTACTAAGAGATGTTGCTTGGACTTGCATTTTCATTTTAAGCAGAAAGGCTATTGTAGTCTCTACAGATTGTTGCCTAACAGTTATTTTCAAAACACTAAACAGGTAAAAATATAAGAAAACTCCTTTACCATGCAGCCAAATATTTCATACAGTATGTATAGTTTTTACTCCTACTTTGGCACAGAATGTAAGAAATTATCTTAATTTGCTACCAGCTTGCTGTGTCTCAAAAAAGTTATACTTTGTGGTCTAATCAAAAATCTTAGCTGCAATGGTGAGGATGAGGGTCTTTATGGATTGCTATATGCACAAAGGAGATTTTTTTCTTCTTTAGTATTAAAAAAATCATCCAGTGATTCCATTGAAAATATTTAGTTTGAACACTGATATAGAAATATTGCACTGAAACATAAACAGATGATGTCAGAATGAGTGTAGTAAATGCAATTATGCTTCAACTCAAAATAATCTTAAATGAGAGATTTTATTAAATGCTAATAACTTTGGGGACTAGACTGGTTTCTTCTTAGGTCTTTCAAGTAAGAGTTACTCTGCAACAAGATGCCTGCAATATAAACAAGGTGGAATGTGTACCAAGGGATGTTTCTGAGGGCTTAAAACCATTTGAGATTTATTAATTTTCTGGAGTTAGGTTAACATGGTTCCATGAATAGGCAAAAGGCCTGAAGACTGGGATTAGGAAGGTTTCCAGAGGCTCTGAAATCATGTCAAGCAAAACTGTCATGCCAAGCAGCTAAGTCAACTTAATAGGGAAAAGTCTTGGAAGTGCTTTATCAGCGCATAATGTTTGTAAATTTTATTCAATTAATTTACAGTTGCAGGGCTCGTGAGGCTGAAATCGAAGTTTTGTAAAGTTTTGATAAGGAAGCAGCCAAAAACCGACAAAAAGAGTTTGATTGGCTCTGGATGGTTTTTAACAAGTTGGCAGCGGAACAAAATTGCAAGCAAGTATTGCAGAGGAAGGTGCACCTAGTCTTGGGAGCTATTGTAGTCAGCTGAGTTGGTAGTAGAATTCCTGCCAGCACCCTGCATGAAGATCCTGCAGGTATGCTTGGCATTTGCTTTCCCTTCTGCCAATAGCTGCCTCAGGGAAAAGACGTGTCTTGAAAATTACTGTGTCTTAAGTTGATGTTACCCATGGCACTTATTTGGGGATTTTTTAGTGTTTTTTTGTTTGTTTACTTGTTTGTTTGTTGTTGTTGTTTCTATTCTATTCTATTATTCTATTCTATTCTATTCTATTCTATTCTATTCTATTCTATTCTATTCTATTCTATTCTATTCTATTCTATTCTATTATTGTGAGGATCAGGGAAACTTTCACTGTCCCCAAGAGGCCTTTGGATAAATCTTGGCAAGATCACAGTCAGGGCTGACACCCCATTTCTCTGTTTCTTGTGGTTGAGTTTGAGAAATGGTGTTGTCTATTGAGACTTACTTTTGTCCCTTATGTAGACTCATGATAAAGCAGAATTTTGGAACCAAGCTTGACCTGAGCCTTCTCTCTCATATGCAACTTTCCTTTTAGTTGTATGTATTCATTACCTCATATTTGCATTATTGAAAAGTATATTTTTTCTTACATTGTTAATTTTTAGACTCAAGTTCCCATATCTCAGTATTGTTTCTTAAAATAAGAATAATCAACTGAATTATCCAGGTAGTTTTTATACTTCCAGTGATTGTGAAATTTATTTGCAACATTCTATGCCAGTTTATCTACAATGAAAAAGGAAATTCCATTAGAAACAAATTATCACATGAGAATGCATATGCTTTTTCTGAAATATTTTGATTTATTTTTTGAAAATCTAAACAAAATGCTTCAATTTCAGTCAGGTCACTTCTAAAGTAAACAATTCAGTTTGTCAAGAGCATCTTTTAAGGGACTGAGTGGTGTAGGTTTGATGCATGACAAAGTTGCGGCAGATGAGTGCTGATCTCTCTGGAAATGGCAGCTGGATAAAATGTAAACTCCCTTTTTGATGATTTTGGGAGAGACCTAAGGGCAGCAGGGAGTTACTGGAGGAGGTGTTTTTTTGCTGTGGTATCTTTTCTACTGAGAGCACAGCTCCCTGGGTGCCTGGAGAAGCAAGGCCACCACGAGGGGTGGTGTCCACTGGACAAAATTCACACCAAACTAACTCAGATTCAACCCAAACAACTGTGAATTACTTCAAATTAGTTTCTGAAATTAGAGATTAGGACCCTTCCTGCAATGCTAATGGTCTGGAAGGACTTGAAGGCTTTGCAAGTGTAAATTGTGCCGCACACTATGGCTATTTAACTTTGAATTCGTTGTTCACAGTTGGATGCTAAATGCAGTTTGCAATGCCATTCAGAAAAGTTTGAAAATAAACAAGTTTTCCTTTATTGAGTAGAGTTTCCTTCATAAATTCTGCTGACATTTTAGGATTGGAGGAAAAAATAGGAATAAATTCTGCTGACATTTTAGGATTGGAGGAAAAAATAGCTTTCGTACTTTCTTCTATCTTAGAATAACACTGTAACCAAGCATACAAACTTCCTGGTGAGGCTTGTATGCCATCCACCAAGTTTTTTACACCAGGATAGCAGGTGAATGGCATCTGGGTTTGTACTGGGGGAGTTTATAGAAAGTCTTAAAGAACGTTTTGTAACGTTTTCCTGAAACTTTCTTAATTTTTAAAATGTCCTCTACCCAAGTTCATGACTGAGAGACATAATACATGGATGAGCATTCACTCCAGTCTACATCGGCAGTACAGAGGAGATAACAGAAGCTGATTATCCTAATGGTTTGGCATGACCATTTTTGGTCTCTATGTGCTATTTGCCCAGTTTCATTCCACTTCTCCTTATTTCCTTCTTCATATACCTCTGTGGATTATTCTAATGTAGTTTAGAAGTTGGCAGAGCACTGTCTTAAAACTGAAACCTGAAAGTTTTGGTACAGTGTGACTTCCATTGTTTTCCATGTCACTAAGAACAAAGCAATCTTGCTGACCTATGAAGCTGCACACCTAAAATTGAGTGCTGTATTTATGTGAGGTTAAACACATTCAGTGTCAAACTTTGCACAAGATACAGATTTGTCTATCCTAACTTTGTATGAAAGAAACAAAGCAGAAGCTTTTTTTTGAAGTCTCTGAAAAGATTTGGGTTTGTACTCATTAATGTAAGTGTCAATATATAGATGTCTTCCAAGCTTTAAAAACAGGCTCAAAATCCCCATATTCTTTTGGGTTTGGAATGATCATGGTTTGTGTCTCACTCAAGAGTCAATAGGT
This sequence comes from Chloebia gouldiae, assembly GCA_003676055.1. Classification (NCBI taxonomy): domain Eukaryota; kingdom Metazoa; phylum Chordata; class Aves; order Passeriformes; family Passeridae; genus Chloebia; species Chloebia gouldiae. The sequence continues at coordinate 32,156,417 of QUSF01000008.1, read as the reverse complement.
TTCCTAAAAGGTAGCCATGACATATTGACTCCTTGATCACAGCACTAAATAGAGATGATTTTTCAATGTACTGAGATCAGCCTGTTTATTTCCATGTCAGAAAAATAAATTATATTTTTATAGAGGATTCTTAAACTATGGTAGCAGAAAACAGCAAAATGCCGCTGGGAGTTGCACCTATTATTGAGAATCTCAGAGCATTGAAAGCATTAGAATAATAACAGGTTACAATAAAGCTATGATATACCTAAGCCCTCTCTTCTTAAAGGGAACTTGAGTCATCACTCAGGTGTAAATATATGTCGCAGAAGTCAGTTATTTATATATATACAGTGATTCTTATTATATACAGTGATTCTTTGAAATTAATAAAGCTTTAAAACAAATATATTTAAATAAACAAATCAGGAACTGTTTGAAATGCTAGGAGTCATGGGAAAGATGGACTTGGTCACATAAATAGTTGGCCTGGATTTAAATGAAACCATTTTATAGCAGAAACAAAGGAGTATTCTATGCATTATGCTAAAGATATTATGACATAAAACAATTTCTATACCTACACAGTATTCTTGCTTCCTGCTATCCACTGTAATTTGTTTGCGTGGAATCTGTGACATCAGTCCATTTTTGAGTCTGTATCATTATTCCCTATATTAAAAAATCCCCATATGCTGTTAGCTTCTATTTTGAGGGGATAAAGTGAAAGCTGTTTCTGTGAAGTCTAGCCTAGAGACTTGGGAGGCATTTCTGGGCATTTAATCTGATTATATTTGTCCAGCTTTCAGCATGGCCTAGAAAATAAAAGTTGGGAGGAGCAGGAGTAGGTTCCTTCACAACTTCCCCTGAGCTATGTATCCAGGAGCATTTTAATTCAGTTGGAAAAAAATGGTTACATGACTGAGGGCTCTGAAGCACTGATATGCAGGTCCTCTCGGTCTTAGAAGCCGCAAGTTTTTAAGGAAATGTTTAAATGTTAAAGTCTGAGAGATGCAGATACGTTCAAGCGGGTACTATCTTTGTACAGTTGCATTTATCCTTCTGTTGTATTCCCAGTTCCCTGTAGCCTCTGCACTGCTCTTAGGCACTGCTTTTTGCCTGGCTCTGTCTCTCCAACCATCCAAATACCTGTGGGTGTAAAATAAGCTACCATTACTTCCAGTCACTGTTTGTGTCTGTGGTGTGCCACATCCACTGACAGCCATGCTTGGAAGAGTTACTGACTACCAGAGGTGTGGTCTGACAGTGGTTTATTTATAAAAAGATTATGGGAGTAGACATTGGACACAGACACCGTTGACATCTTCATTTAGACATAAGACATGCAAGAACATTATTTGATAGAGGCTGATTTTGAAAACAAACTTGTTTTGTGAGGAGGGGCTCAGTGAGGCTTCCCATATGAGAAAATGCATGTAAGGTGTAAACAAGAACATAAAATAAGCAGTTAGAGTGCTGTTTCAGGAAACAGGTTTATTGATTAATTATGGCAATAATACTCTAAATGCAGTCAAACTCTGGTGGGCTGAAAGCAATATTTGAGAAAGCTGATCTTCCCAAGATTGATTGGCACATGGGGTTGAAGCCTAATGCTTGTTTCTGGTTAACTTCCAGCTAAAACTTCACCTTGTTTCGAAGCTTGTTTAAAAGACATTGAGTTTTTAAATGAGATTTCAGGAAATCACTGTGTTTTTCAGTATTCTTTTTTACTTTCTTTGATTTTGTAACCTACTAATAATATGCATTTACAAAAAATAGCTGTTCACAAATGGTAGATAATGTGAGGGAGCTATAGTGGCCTGTAAACTTTCTTCTGTAGAAATGTAACTCTCAGTTCAAGAAAGTCTGAATGACAAGAAGATAAGCCACAGCCAGGGGTGTGTTTATGAGTACAGAGATCTTCCTGCTATGGGAGCACGTGACAAGAAACAGATAAGGCATGTGAAAAGCTAAACTTGCAGAAAGATCTCCCACACTACTTCTCTCCTTTGCCTATGCAGACATTTCTGAATTTTCAGTCTTTATTCTTCTCCTTGATTTTATGTAGCTTAATACAGGATTGCTTATGGCAATTTGCTCTTTATAGTGCAAATGTTTTAGTTGCTGTCTGTTATGAGGCAAGTTTCCTTTACTAAATTATTTTCTTATGTCTGTGCCATATTTGCCCTGCCTCAAGTGGGGAGTAAAGGAACAGATATACTGCATAGAATTTTCACGTCTGCTGCAATATGTCTTTCTTTTTTTGCAAAAAAAGACAGTGTTGTGGAATAGCAGTTTAAACTTCTAGTAGTTTATCTTGGAAAGAAGAAAAAAAAAATAACAAATGCTTTATTCTTATTATTCTGTAAATTATCTAGATTTGCTGACTTCTCTCTCAGCATTACTAGTTTCATCCTAACTACCATAAAATCTTTGGCTTCTTTTTAAAATACATCTTGTCTCCCCACTATGGAATAATTTGCACTACTTCCTCAGAAATATTGGCCAAAATCCCTGAAAGGCAGCTTGGATTAAGAGTCATCTTTTGTAGTGGCAAGAGGCTGCAGAAATGATCAGCATCCAGTCAGTCAGAAAGGGCTTTCCATTTATTGCTGGAAAAAGTGCGCAATCTTTGGTGAATCTTCCAGTTACTAATAGATTTCTAAAATACGTTAATTAGTATGATGAATTGTTACTCTTCCCATTTAATGGTTCAGTAACAAAGGTCTGCTGAGACCAGAGTGCAGAGCACGTAGTTGTTGGCAGAGCGGTGTGTGCTTGTGGTGGCTCAGCAGACGGGAGGCTGCCCTGGGCAGGTGCCACCTGCAGGGTGCTCGTCGGGGGGATCGCACGCGGTGCGGAGATGGGGTACCGCACCTCCTGCTTTTGCTGTGAGCAACCAGATCACACTTGAAAGGCACAGTAATGGGCATGCCAGAAAGAAAGCTAGATTGGCATTCAAGAGGTTAATTAGAATGGGAAAGAGCAATTAAAGGGACGTGAGGAAGTCTTCATAAAACTGTAATTGAGCGCTCTTCATTAAACAATCTCATTAAATGAGGCGGAGGATTTTTTGTTGTTGTTGAAACTCTGAACTTGCTATTAAGATTGTCTAATCAGCTTTCTGAAAGGGAAGTTATTGCAATACCATAACTTTTGAAACCTTTTGTTGTTCTCAAGATACTGCGAGGTATTTTTATGTGGATATATTTTCCTTGGCATCAAAATGGAGAGATGGAAGTAATAATAATGCTTGTGTATGAATGTCACTAGTCCATTATTTTTATTTGCCCCACCTATGAGACAAATGAAGGTTTAGCTCCTAGTTTCAGTAATTGCATCCTTGTATTATGTATAGTGTGTGGTAATGTGGCTACACATACAGAATACAAATCAATACCTTAACAGCAAGTAACAGATGGATGGCTCCTGCAAGAGAATTTTGTTGTCCATTTATTGATCACAGTTATGTTAACAGAGACCTACCATAACTACCAGTGCCAAAGTAAACATCAGTTTAAATAGTGGTCCAGTGAGAACAGAATTCCTGCTGGTTTACCTTGTGAGTGCAGTCTCGTTAACTGCTAGACTGATGATTAAATTCTCTGAATTTAAACAAAGAGCAGGGACTCAGAGAGACATTTGTGTTGTATAAAATATCTTAAATATTGTAAAGAATTAAATAATTTAAATCACAACAAATAAAACCTGTTATAGAAAAATATTAATTAAAAAGAGGCACAGTGAAATGCTGCTGATTTAAAAGCAACCAAAAATGAAGCAACAGCTTTGCCTAATATGATGCTGTTCATATTCCTGCTGTATATTGCTGTCTCAATGATTCCTGTTGGTTTTCTTTTCTACCTGTACATTTAAGACCCACAGAACTGCATGTGCACATGGAGAGAGCACAGCAAAACTCATTGTGCACCAAGGATTGCTGTTGTAGAAAGTAAGCAAAATGAAAGCAGATGGAAAAGTTTCATATCTTATTAATTCTCTTACCATGACCCTGGGTACTGTGTGCTGTAGTGGTAAATGCCCACACAGTGATGAGTTTACAAATTATTTTTGATGTTATTGATGTCCTTCCAAAATCTCCTAAAGTGATTTACATGTGTGAGTGTGGGACACGTATTTTGTGGATATGTTTATGCTTTCACTTTGGCTCAATCTCTGTTTTGCACCATGGCCCCAGCTCTGTGATTGTCCCATGTCAGTTGTCTTCTGGCCTCCTCTTGGCACAAAAACAACTTGTTCTCTTTTAGAGGAAACTCTGGCTGCTGAACACAGATATATTGACATATTTCCACATATCCACTGGGGCCTGCTTTCTACAGAGCAGTGTAAATATAACCAACCTGGAACAGCATGGATGCTATCCAATATATGCCTTTTGCTGCCAGTTTTTCTTCTATATTGCAAAAGCAGTTTTGAGGCATCTACAATATACCCTTGCTGCAAATGGCATTGCTCTGATTAGTCATAGTAATAAAAGTCCATTTTTCTTAAATGGCTCTTCAGTGAAGTACTAATTAATTCCAAGGATTTAGGAATCCATATTGTGTAGCTTGTGTTTTCTACTACCAACATAAGTAATTTATTGAAAAATAAAAAAATACATGAGTGGAAGAAGAGGGAAACGTATAATATTCTAAAAGTGACTGAGAAGATAGTAGCCTTTAGTCTCAGACAACCTCCTAGACATAAACAAGGAAGGACCCTGTAGGAAATGTGTCTTTTTGCCTCCTGTCTGTAGGAGATTTTGAGACAGCATTGCCTGTGTTTCCTTTTGGCTTTTGCTCTTGAAGTTCAGCAGATACTATTACCCCTCAGCTGTGTCCTGGCAGCTGCACTGGCTGCCTTTGTACCCTCAGAGTTTTAGGAATATGGAATTATAGGGGGAAGGAAGTGGCCAAGAAATAGAGCAAGAGTTTGTTTTCCTCTTTTAGCATTTATACCAATTATCTATTTTATTTAAGTAAATTACTGAAGAAATTGCCCATATATTTGCCCAGTTAATCTGTATGTATTGCAAAGCAGCTGTGAGCAAATTAAAGCAAAAGGCATGGCACATCAGCTCATACCCCTTCTGCCAAACTCTGCTGCTTTTTTTTTATCTGGTTGAATCCGACAGTTCCTTTAAGGATTAGAGAGATCTGAAAAATCTTCAAACCAGTGTCTTGATTTTGTTCCATTCCTTGTAGAGAGAGCACAGAACATCCCCATGCCATGTTGGCTGCTGTCCCTTAGATGATGCATAGAAATAACGAGAGCCACTGCTGACAGCCTGCCTTCTTTTTGAGGGGAGGTGGGGGGAAGAGGGAGGGAGCATCTTTTTTTCTGTAGATGTAAAGGTATGTCAGGAAGCTCAAAGAAAATGCAATGGTTTGCATAATTTAGCATATGGAGAAGATACCCAGAATTCAGCCTGATGTGTAGGTCATATCTGTGAGAGGAAGAAGAAACAAAACCCAGACTATGATTTGCATCATCACTACTTTATATTGAGAATTATTCTCATAGCTGATGAATTTGACTTAGAAAAGTGACTGACATTGCACGTACTCTTGGGCCCTTCTTTATCTTCTGCTGAGGAGGAGAGAAACACCCACTCTGTGCTTACACAGAGATCTTGTCTAGGGGAGCACGAAGCATGCAGCAGTAAAATTGAATGCATTTACTTAAAAGAACTTGGTACTTTTTTTTCTGAATGCCCTTGTCAGACAGTCTATCCTTATACGTGCCAGCTAATTAACATCTAGTGATGGTTATTTCATTTCAGGGTGATAGCAAAACTTAATTTGTGCTGTTGATTACTTTTCATCAATTTTCCCATCTTTGAATGGACAGTATATGTATCTATACTAATAATGAACTGAAAAAAGCCCTCCTAAATGAAGTGAAAAAAAAAATAGTATCTTGTCTTTCTTCAATAATTTTAATGATTTATAGTAGATTGAGATTGGATTATGATACATTACATTTTAAATTGATTGTAAATTCTCACAAAATCATAAAGGCAGCATGTAACTTGGGAATTGTTTTCAAATTAATTTCTGGAATCTTTCTAGATGCAATCAAAATGTTTTTAAACATGAATATGTTAGGTTATGTAAAGAATTTTTACTTAGTTCTTAGCCAGAAAAAAACAGATGGGATCTTTATAAAATTATCTATTAATGCTATCTAAGGGAAATAATTGAGGAGAAAGTATTATATAACTATGCAATAAATTCTCTGAAATATTTCTTCTGAAAGCTGATGAGGTGACAAGCTGGATAAAATTGCCATGTGAACACAAATTGGCTATGGACTGCGGACGACAGTTTCTTTAATTGTAGGTCTTGATTTAGTGGGACTCATACCTTATCTGTGCTTTTGCTTTCTGATGGATGGAAATGTAGCACTTTGTGAACATTTCTCTTTTATTAAGAGAAATGTCTCACTTCTTTGCTGACAGAAAATGAGAAGTTTGTTTTAACTGGGGGATGGAAGAAGACTGCCACAGTGACTTTAATTAGTGGAATCATGAAAAAAAAAAAACAACTTATGGAGTCTTTTGCTGAAGTGTTACCAGGACAGTTACTTAAGTCTATTTGTTTTGGGCTGTGTAGCTGTGGAAGTTTGTCAGCGTCACTCAGAAGCTGGGGAGCCACCTCATGTGCTTTCTTCTCACTGTATTTGCAAAACTTCTCCAGCTCCACACATGCAGAGATGCTGATTTCTGTGAAGGGTAAAGAGTCCTGTCTGTGGTTTACACTTGCTCAACTAATCAGCACACTCCCTCCTGAGAAACACAACTCACTCAGACACCAAAGATGCACAGGTGTGGGTGTAGCCCTTTTCTTCCTTCCTGCCATTAGTGCAAATGCCTAGGGCACATTACCCAGGAGGGTGTGTACTCTGTGTGCTAAGGGGAGCACCAGGCCATTCACCCATGGCTGGATGCTTTGGACACTGTCACCAAGTGCTCACAGCATGGTTTGGTATCCCTTCAGATTCCTGGTGATAGCTTGTCTCGATTTCAGATAGCTCTAAACCTAAGATAGCTCTAAGCTAAGTGTTTTCTACAGGTACACTTAGTATTGCGACCATCTGCTTCTAATTTTCCCTAACCCAGTCAAAGATATGTGTAACCAGAATTGTCTGTTTACTTTGCAAGCACCAAAGTTAAATAAATAACAGCACAGCATTCAAACTTGGCAAAAGCAGGATCTCTCAGTGGGTAGAGATTTTGTCTTTCTGATCCATGTGGCAATAAAGGAGGCCACCTTAATGTACTTATGGTGTAACTGCTTTATTAGAGCAAGGCAAGCTATTATTAACACTCATTCACTGGATTTGTCTCTGAGAAAGAGATTATGATTATCACAGGAAGGGTTACACTTCCTTGGTAGGTGACAGAAGTGTCTTTGAAAGAGCTGTCTGGGTCCTGGTGGGCTGCTTGTGGCTGCTGGAGCTCATGATACCTGTTCTAGAGGAAGGTGGAAAACCCTAGGCAAGGGGATGATTTCTCAGGGATCCTGCAGGAAGCATTTTGGATGAGTGATTCAGATTGTTTTGTGTCGCCCTGATTCTTAAAAGATTTTTCTAAAGCCTTCTGAGTTTGCATTCTGTGGGAGAATTTTCCCACACAGTTTCTGTAAACAATGTATTGTTTACATTCTTTCGTGGGGGTGGAGAAAATTTGATGTATTAGTGCTATATCCAGTACCTTTGGAGAGGTGGCCCAGTGTCTGGCCAATCCTCTACCACCTTGGGAAAAGTATAAAAGATGGAGTCAGAAAATAAACGGCCTTTTTCTTTTACCTCACAAATAGCAGTGCTTGCGTGGTGCTTTCGCGTGTCCTACAGCGACAGTTTTGCTATTACTTGTCTATTTTGGCCAAAACTAGTTGAGGACAGAGTAGGACATTAGACTTCAGTGGTGTTTATCCTTCCTAAGAGTGTTACAGCTATTGAATGTTGGTAAAGGATTCATGCTTAAATCTGTGGGTGATAAATGCAAAGCAAAATGGAACAGCCAGTTATTTACATCATGTGTTATTAATCAGTGGAAATCCTTGCCACAGGCCACTGTGTGTATTGAAACGTCACACAAATTCCTGGCAGTGGTCTCTGGAGAATTAGTAAATGAGTGAAAGCATGCTTGGATTTAGAAAAGCTGTGGCTGTAAATGTTTAGAGTACAGGAGAGTACTGGAAGGAAGATAGTTCCTTCTCTTCATATGTCCATTCCTGAGGCTTTCATTGAGCCGCTGTCATGGCTTAGCCCCAGCCAGGGGCTAAGCCCCAGGCAGCCACTCACTCTCTCCCCCACCAGTGGGAGTGGGGAGAGAATGAGAAGGGTAAAAAGGAGAAAATTCTTGGGTTGAGATAAAGACAGTTTAATAAGGAAAGCAAAAGTCATGCACACAAGCAAAACAAAACAAGGAATTCTTTCACCACTTCCCATGGGCAGGCAGGTGTTCAGCCATCTCCAGGGGAGCAGGGCCCCATCACAGATAACACTGACATGGGAGGACAAATGGCATCACTGAGATGTTCCCCTTCTTCCTTCTTCATCCTCCCCTTTCCTTTTTATCCTGAGCATGATGTCATATGGTCTGGAATATTCCTTTGGTCAGTTTGGGTCACCTGTCCCAGCTGTGTCTCTTCCTAGTTTCCCATGTACTCCCAACCTCCTCACCAGTGTGGCTGTATGAAAAGCAGCAAAGGCCTCAGCTCTGTGTAAGCTGTGCTCAGCAATAGCAAAAGCATCTCTATATTATCATTACTATGTTCAGCACAAATCCAAAACACAGCCCCATACGAGCCACTGTGAGGAAAACCAACTGTACTCTAGCCAAAACCAGCACAGTAACATTCCTCATGGCTCTGTTCTTGTGGTTTTGTTGAATGCTTTGCCTGATGGATTACTCACAATCTTTTTCCTGTCCATCTTTGCTTACAATGTCATGTGTCTCTGTATCCAGTGATTTCTAGTCCTGAGAAGATGGCTGGTTTTTATTTGTTTGAGTAGGATCATTTCAGAAAGTCATTTCCAAAAAAACTGCTGGAGAGAATAAAGGGTTTGGAAGATTGCTATCAGCAAATGCTCTAGACAAGAAAAGTACTATTAGGAGAACATGAAAGCACCAATATTTTATTTTTCAGGTTGGAAGAGGAAAGCTGGCTTAGAGAGCACTCAGGGGCTCTCTCATGATACTTCTTTCCTTCTACAAATGCTCTTATGCTATTCTTGCTTTCACTCTTGCCACGATCTTACCCTCAATATAAAACTGAACAAAGAGAATTTTCAAGTGAATCCAGCTAGAAAGCCTGTTTGAAGTATTTTCCAAGATATCTTTGACATGCCCTATCACTTAAAAATAGGCCTTAAATTTCACTCTATATTATAATAGAAGTATGTCAGAAATAGTTGCAAAAAGGAAACAGAAATTATTTCCACCTGGAGCCAGGTAACTGTTATTTCACATTCCTCAAGTCTATGGGGAATTTATTGTAATTATTTTTAATCTAATTTGTCTGTATTTTCCATCAATTTCATTTGTGTTTATTAGTGTATATTAAATGTTTTTGAGGAGGAGGATCTTTTTGCTTTCTATGCACGTCTTGTCAAGCAAGCCATCCAAAGGGACACAGCCATTTTCCTCTTAAAAAAACCAACTGAACAAAACAAACCACTCATATTGTAAAACAGACTTAAAACTGTCCTAGCAAAATCTCTTAAAATGAAGAGTTTCTATCTTTTTAGCCCTCCTTATGTGTTTAGGCTGGTGACTTGAGTTCACATCCAGACTGATTCATTTTATCTTTTCATTTGACAAAGTGGAAGTAAAATTAATAGCATCATAGATTTAAGTACTCTGTGGCCAGAGGTAGAGTCAAGATCTTCAGTGATATCCTTTATAATGTTGCAAACAAACCACAACAATAGTTGCTATGTCAGGCCCATGAATACATCCAGGTTACAGCACATCCTTAACAGCTAGCTTTGATTTCAAGGTGTCAGGCAGTGGCAAAGTCTCTGCATTCCAGTGTGGCATTGCAGTGATTAAATTTCTAGCCTGAATTTGGTTATCATCAGCTTCCACTGATGTCAAATGTTGTGAGTTTGTCTGAGGAAACTGTCTCCCACACTGACACTATGCACAAACTGCTTCCTTATCACATCTTAAATAAATGAAACAGATTGTTTAACGTAGATGCTTCCAACATAACTAGTCAGGTTAAGATAATTAAAGCTTTCTGTGGGGAGAAGATACTCACCTTACTTGTGCATAAACCAGTGCTTGCCTGCTGCTGACTGGCTTGAGAAAGACTAGAAAATGATCTGCTGAAGCTGATGCGAAGGGTGCAGTCTTGGGTGTGAACACTGTTCCCTCTCACTAACCAGTTGGCTTGAGGGAAGACAACCTGTTTCTTGCATGTCCTTTGACTTACCCAAGTGCCTCTCTTTGGATGGGTGTACCTGTGCTTTAGGGATTTATCAGTTCTCTACAGCCTGTTTTCTGGAAGGGAGGTGGTTCTCCAGCATTGTTTCACGCAGGTAGACTGTTGCTGCTCACCACCTTAGCAAAAATCAGCATTGGCCTGTGCCTTCATCTAAGTTTTCGTGCACTGTACAACATGTAGCATAATGTATGTGGCATGAAAACTGGGACACATCTGGTGCAATCAGGTGTCTGCAGACACTGCTGCAGTGTCAAGAGGATCTGTAACTTTATAAGATTTTACTTAGCTTGATCTGCATGTACTCAGATCATCTCTAATTTTGTGCAACATCTTTGTTTATTGTTTTTCCAAATGATATATTTAATTTATATATACTCAGTGGAGTCTTGACTTGTATGAATGTTTATTCCACAGGCGGTGTTAAGCATCTCACAAGCAGATCTATCTGTGCTTTTCATGGTGTTCATTTATCTACATAGCCCACTCAAGGCTGAGTTTCAGCACAGGAAATGCTGAAAATGCACAGTGCTTCAACTGTATGAGCTGTTTATCTTCAGATGTACTTTTCAGCTTCTGGTTTGTGAGGGGAGTACTCCGTAGTGAGGGGAGTACTTCTCCCCCACGTGGGGTTGCTGTGAAGGTTGGTTTTGTGAGTTGGTGATGCCCTTGAATATCAGAGGAACCAAAGAAGTAACGACGCCTGGAGAGTAATCTTTTATTGCATAGATGTTAGTGCCCGTTCTTTGTGATTTATTTTTGCTTTACACATCTTGCCTGTATTTTTGATATGTTCCCTGTGCCTGGTCCCTGCACAATCAGAAAGACTATGTTCTGGAAAGAAATAACACTGCTGCTTGTTGTCAAGACCCTGCCTCTTCCTGTACCACAGTACAGATGCCCAGGATGAGGCTATGATCAACATCACAGCATCAGCTTCCTTTCTCAACTCTTTAGTTGCTTCAGAAATTTAAAAAATGCAGGAATCCACCTTAAAGTCATAAATACATATGCAATGACATTGTTTTCATGTCACTGAATGTGTTTTTGAGTGCATTTGCATGGGTGAATATGGTCAATACCCACACGCGCATCTTGATTTTTAGTGGCATACATACACAAAATGTCCAATAGCATTATGTTAATAGTGCTCTAATATCCCATAAAGTCCTGTGCTTGTCACCTGCACAACAAAAAATGTGCATATGATTTTTCCCAGTTGCTCAGATTTTAGTTTACTTTATAAATTCTGTGTTTATATCTAAGCTTTTAGTTATAGTTTGATTTTGATCTCTAAGAACACTCCACTGCAGTGAGATTTTGATGTATGGAATATGACATTTTCATGCATCTGAATTTCAGAATGGCTAAATGTATACACTCTGGAGGTATGAAGACCATTTAAAGATTCCTTAAGTCCTCTGGGGCTGAGTTTTGGCAGCAATTTTGTCCTGTGATGGCAAAGCCTGAAAAAAAGGAAAATAGAAGTGAGCAGATAAACCTGAAGGAGCTCTTTGTGAATGCTGCCATTAGCTCAGTAAGGATGATCTCCATCAGCTCCATCTACACTCAGATAAGGAGAGGGCATTTGTCTTTCACACAGGGACTTAGGAGTCAGATTAGGCTTTGCTGGTGAATGTTCATGTCTCCATTTAGTGGAGACTGTTTAGACACACCTGATTAAATTAGCCTTGATGAGTATTCTTTAGGATGGACTAATCTAAGAACTGAGTTTCAGTCATTAGGAAAGCTGATATGCAAATAGTATCTCTGTATTTTGGGCAACTTACCCTAAAGATGGGCAAATTAAGCAGCATTATGAAGTTCTTTGTGGATCATTTTGCATTAGGGTTTTGTAATTCTGAGTGTACTTTGATCCATATTACCGTAGACAGGAAAGTTTAATGAACGTAGGGGAAAAGAGGAATAAGCATTAAGAGTAGGGAGATGGAAGGAAAACAGTCTTATTTGAACCACTGGATTTCTGACATGAGATCTTCAATTTGTATTTTTTTTTCCTCATTAAAATAGAGATGCATATAATTTTCATTTACTGAGTGAAAATGGAAACATGGAAAAAGCAATCTGATAACTGAAGATGTTCATGGTGGGAAATCTAGTTTCAGATGGCAGTGGTTCAATAGCTGAAATTTCTGACCTTGTGTAGCCTTGTGAATTACAAGAGAGTTTTTAGGAAATAACTTGAGCTAAAGTGCTGGGTGCTGAGGGCACATTAAATACAAAAAATTGGTAACGTAATTGCCAGTAGAAAAACAAACTGGAATATGCAGTACAAATGTATTCACAGTATACCTATTACACTTTTTTTTACTCAACTACTGCTGGTGATGTTTGTTTTTTTCTAATCATTTGAGTGGGTGGCTCCATGCAGAAGAAAAATTTCTATCTATCTATATTTTCTTATTGTGCAAATTTTCGGTTACCTGGAGCATTATAGGAAAATAAAAGTGCAATTGACTCACTATGTTTCATTTTTCTATAAAGAAACTGAAGTTCTGATCTTTTACTTGGTACGGTGTTGTAACATTCTTTCATGTAGAGAGCAGCTTCTGTCATGCAAGATGGCATACCTTTCTGAGGTATATTCCTAGGGTATTCCCTAGAGGCACTCTGTTGTTAAAAATGCCCAGTCTTGTTGAGAAGCCCACCTCTTTTGGAAAAATGGGAGCACCACATTCTCAGAGTGTCACATCTGTGAAGCTGGTGCATCACAATGGGAAAGAGCAGTTTGATACTTGTGCTGGAACAAAATTTGTGTTAGCTCCTGTAATATAATACATAAACTGGTGTATTTGGCTTGAGTGGCCAGGTTGTGGTAGCAGGTGGGCTACAGGGGTGGCTTCTGTGAGAAGCTGTCAGATGTTTCTCCCATGTCAGTGCCAGTCGGCTCCAAGATGAAGCCACCACTGGCCAAGGCCAAGGCTGTCAGTGACAGTGGTAAAGCCTCTGGGTTAATAGAGTCAAGAAGCAAGGGATAAAAATCTGTGCAACTTCAACCAGAAAGGGTTATAAGAATAGCTCCATTTCTCGTTGTCCCTAGTCTGAGGTGCTGGGTAATAAATTAATTTCCCTATGTCTCATCTGTTTTTCCCATGACAGTAACTGGTCAGTGATCTCTCCCTGTCCCTATGTTGACTCACGAGCCTTTCATTGTATTTTCTCTCCCCTGCCCAGCTAAGGAGGGAAATGGTAGAGTGGCAGGCACCAGGTGTACAGCCAGTGTCAACCCACCACAAATATCAACTTGAGATCTTGTGAAAGAAAGACATGTTGAAAGAGCACTGCCAGTCTTTCCTGGGAGTCCTTATGCAGGGTTGTCTCATATAATGGGTAAAGTTGCCTCATGAGGATCAAATATCTTTCCTATCCTCAAGGAGGCAGGGTAACTGGAACATTAAAACTGACTTGAGATAAATTATTTAGATTGGTTAAAGAAATAAATATTAACTGTTGTCAGTTTAGGAGTTGTGATTACTCAGTCTTAATTAGGAGTGTTCACATTTAAAAGTGCTTTGAAATTTGTATGATACAAATATCAGAAATACATTTAATCAAAAGAGGGAAATCTTTTTCTTGCTCTTTGTGTGTATGTGTATATATTTATAGGAGGATGTTTGCAATTCAGTGTCATTAGTGAGGCACATGCAGAGCACTCTAATGCTGTTTTTAGCTGCACCCTGAGCTATGTGTTTGTATGAGCATTCAACACTTTGGAGAATAATTAGATATTTATATAATAGGATAGAAAATTTGTACTGCTGGGGAGCATGTAGGGGGTTCATAGTCTTTATGTGAGATGCCTTGAATATCATCTGAATGTGATTCATTGGCTCTAATAAGGAATGAGATCAGTGGGATTTAACCTCTGTCATGCTTCTCTTCTACTGCTAAACATCTATATTCTAGAAGTTCCACAATATTCATGTGACTGAATACCAGTTTTAAGCAGTGATTTCATATATTTTGATTAAAAACCAGAAAGACAGGAAATTAGATGAGAAACACAGATTTCAGCTCTCACTTTGAGGAGAATGTTTCTTGTTTGAAAACGGACTGCTCTCTGGTTTAAAATATTATGCCAATACAATTGATTCAGAAGGCCTAACCATAATAGCAGATTTAGGTAGACAAATGCAGTTCTCTCCCTCCTTCTCTCAAAAATGTCACTGAAATGCTGATGAAGATATATTTAGAAAAAAGCTTAAAGAAAACATAAATGTTTTAAAACTTTTTTTAATATCAGTTGAGCTCACACCATTAATTTCTCATAATGATTCATAAGATCATGGTAAGTAAGCAAGTAAATATTTAGTAAGTATTTAAAATTCCTTCCTGTGTAAATTTCATGTTAATAATTAGGAAAAATATTTTGATTAGGGATTAACAACATTTAGTCCTTTGCAACAATGATTTATTAGATAGCACTAGTCACAGTACAGGACACTTCAGGATGGAAACAGTGGCATTCAGAAAACATCTTAAGCTTCTATTTTTACATTCTGATTAATGCTAGTAGTATCTAAAGGCTTGAATTTGGAGTAGTGTCACCCTGTAGAAGTGCCCAAACACATTATGTGAAATGGTCTGTGCCCTGAATATATAATGGTAACAGCAAAAGCAGCTGGGAAAAAACACAGTGAGGTGCAGAAAAGTGAAGAAACTTGCTGAAGGTAATGCAAGAATGCTGGGAAGTGAATCCAGATTTTAAAACATAGATTCAATGCTCAGTCCATTACCATATTCCAGCCACTCTGATTCCTATTTCTAATGGGAGTTTGGTGTTTATGACAAGAAACTTCATGTCAGCTCAAAAGAAAATTAAGAACTTGGGATCTAATTATAGAAAAGCTTTAAAATAATCTGATAGCTTCACTGTGGGCAACTCAAAACTTAAGAGAGGCACAGCACTTTAGCTGAGGTGCTAAAATTTCAGTTTAGCCCATGGAAATTTTCTCAAATGTACATTTTATATATATATATATATATATAAGGTTCTGTCAGAGACAGCTGCCTATAAAAAAATTAATGCAGTAAAATTTTCTGTAATTATACAACTATATAAGTGCTTAAAGCCAAGACATACTGTTTGAATTATTTTGGTGACTATATGCAAGTTGTTACTAATCAGATCACTGACTTTTTTCAACCAATTCCAGTGCACCATGAAAGGAATACATGTGTTTATTCCTTTTATGATCTGTATGAATATCTGCAAAGTTTCTAGTTTTTATTTATCTCACTTTGATTTATGTAAATTTATGGATGAATGGATGCTCTTGAAGATGCAGCACGAAATTACATATTAGGTACTGATTTAGGTTTTCTTGTTGTTATTCATGAATATGTGAGCCTGTGGTTGAAAGACAGTATGGTTAATCTGTGAATTTAGTCCTTCGCAGGAATAAAAAGTAGAAAGGACTCAGCACAGGAACAGGCTACCAGATATGCTTTTAGATTTTCCTTTTCTAAAAAAACTGAGTGGACAGTGAATAAATATTTGAAGCAGTTCCTCTTTTTGTGTTTCAAAACATTCAGCAGAATAAAAGCATAGTACTGAAAAATCTTTAGCCTCTTTAAATTCTAAATCAAATGCAACATTAGTAAAACTTTTTATTTAAGCAAAGAAAGCCAGCTGCTATTTTATCTGCCAAGCAACTTGCATAGAGCCTTCTCTTACAGTATTTTTTTGCAATGAGCTATGGGTATGGAATTCCCCAACTGGTCCCTCCCTTGTTCTTCATGTCTCCTTCCTTCCACCACAGTAATGCAATAACATGCACTACTAAACTTAGATAAAGTCTCCCAAATCCCGATCTTTACTACTGTAAAAGGAAGGTTTATAATACGTCCAGTGCTAGACCATCTTCGGGTACCTCACACTGTATTCACGCAAGCTCACTTGAGATGTTATTCATGTGTCTTGTTTTCGTATGTTTGTCTAATCTCTCTGCATTTTGGAATCTTTTCTCTGTCAACTTAGAATTTGGAAGAAATCTTTCTATTTCAGTATGTTGAGTTATTTTTAATAATAGTTGTTCTTTCAACAAGGGTCTCAAACTATCTCTCATACCGTCCTAATCTTTTGGCATATGCTATTGCTCCTCAAATTGAATCATTTGGAATTGCTTCTCTTCTCTCAGCTTCAGCTGGGAAAAGGAAGCATGTTGTATAGATAAGGAATTAACAATTTCAGAGCTGAGCTCCTTTTTGAGCTCCTGTAGAGTGTGAGGCAGAGTCTGGAACATCATCTGGTCAAAAGGTGTTCTTGTCTAGGGACAATATTTTTTTTTTACGTGCAGGATGTAATCAATGCTGTTTGGGCAGTATTTCATGGCATATCTTCCTCCAGTTTTGCTCTCTGAAACTCCATCTTTATTATGGTACATATTCTGAAACTGCTGAATTATAATCACAAATTCACACTGAAGTTACAGACGATCAGTTGGAAGTTAACACAGTTGGAAGTTAATTTTGTCATTCAAAGAGCTTTTAGAGGAATAGAGAGATTTTGAGGTTGCTGTTCATACTACACAGGTAGCAAGTACACAGGCCCCTGCACTACATGTGACTTTTTTAGGAAAGTTGGGATGAATTTGGTGTAAAATTTTTATAGGACTTATTTTCACATTCTGTAGTTGAGCTTCATTATTATTAGCATTGCTAAATGTATCTATAGGCACAGTACAGGACTTACTGCTTCAAAACTCTTCAATTGAGTTTGGAATTATTAATTTAATAAAATTAGCATGCAAATATATTGTTTGGAAATGTAGTCAAACATTTTGTTCACATTTCATCCAGACCTTTCTGACTATTATGTGTGATGAGAAGTAAAAAATTGCAGTTTAAAAATTATAAACTTCCAAATTTTGGACATACCGGGATATTCATCTCTGATAAAAGAGACTAAGTAATGAGAAATTAGATAGGAAAATATTTACCCACGATGCACATCATAAATTCTATCACCTCAAATCATTGGATATGCATGATGGATTTCTCAAAAGATATGGTTGCTCTGCCTGTATAAGGCTAAACTGTGCCACAATACCCAAACCCTATTAAAGAAAAAAAAGGCTAAGAGAAGATCATCACATTTTTATGACTGTCATGGTCTTTATTTCTCAAGGACTAAATTCAAATGCATTGTTGCATAACTGTTATAGAGCTTTTTTTCTAGAATTGAGCTTTTCTGGGTTAGAAGACCTTTCATTAAAGTCTGCGAAAGACTAGGATGAGCTGAGCTTCCATGAAACAGCTAAAGCTGTCAAATGTGTTGATATTTAGAGTAAACGTCTGCTCACCATAATGGGCCTTACCTTACAGATGGAATCTATCCTGTGAAATTTTAGATTTTTTTTTAAAGATAGGTATCTATTTCAAAGCAGGTCATGCTCTTTTTGCAGTCAGAGGTAAAAAGTAAAATGGAATGTAATTCATAAAATCTAAACCAGACAGCATCTTCAAAAAAAGATGACTCATGAGCTAGAAAAGACTATTTTTCTCTAGTGGTTCTAAAGCAAAACTAAACAGCTATCTGGCATGTACTTCTAGAATTTGGTTGACTAATCTTAGCCTGGATTATTAATTACTCATGTTAATTCCATGTGTGTGGGGGACTTTGATGAAAAAATCCCCAATTAGAGGTTTTCTTGTCTCTTTGATCTGTAACTCTAGCTTTCATGTCCTTGTGTTTTGTAGTCAGTGAATACTGCAAAACCACGTACTCATCTATGAACTTTCTGATGTTTCTTTTTTTTTGTCAGTTCCGTGATCTGTAACTTGCAAACAAGTAATGAGAAATAAGAAATAAGACAATAACAGAAAATTGTGCTCTCATCAAATGGGCTCCAAAACCAGACAAAATGGGTCTTCAGGAGAACCCTGTCAGCACAAGAACTGCTGACAGTTTCTGGTTTTCTGTGTTGGTAGAATACAACTTTTTACTTACCTTTGTGTGACTACTACAGAAATGGTAAACGGATATGCTACTGTTCTTAAAAAAACTAAAAAAAAACAACCCAAAACAAAACAAAACAAAAAGCCCAATACAACAACGACAAAAACACAAACAGAAAAAAATAAAACAAACAAAAAAAAGTAAAAAAAAAATCACAGTGGAATTCTTACAAGGTAAAGGAACATTCTCAAATCTCAAATTGGGATTCCCCACTTCCCTGAAGGCCAGACAGCCAAACTCAAGGTCTTGTTACTCTCCATGTCTGAGTATTTGGCAGGGCAGCTGCCTGGAGCACCAGTTGGAGTTGTGCTATGTCACTGTTGATGTTTTAGGAGCAATGCTAAACTTGGCAGGGGCTGTGCTTCAGTTTTGTTCACATCACGACTTTGGACACTGCTGTGCCTCTCCTATCTTTAAGTCATGGGGTCCTAGCTGAAGCTATCCACAGAATGCACATGCACACATGCAGAGGAGAAGGGCATACTCACTTGGATATCACAAGGATATACACTTGTGTCTGACTTTGAGATGTGCCTCTAGTGTGTACATTCTCAACCTTTTCTCCTGTTACAGTTCCCCTGTTGAAGGGTTTGATCTGATCTCTGAACTCCTTAGCGGAGCAATGGACCCCTCTGTGCCCCTTTTCTGACTGCATGAAGGGAAGGTGGCTGGCAGCGTGCCCCCTGCATTTACTGCTAGGATAGAAACTCCCATGGTGCCAGCACACACCCTGCCTGTGAGTTCCCTATGGCACCACATCTCAAAGGAACAGTTAAAGGTCAGCAGCATATCTTTTAGCTTGGAACTCACCTTTACTGGCACAGTCCCACCCTGACACCTTCTGGGCAGGAGCTTTTGTGTGGAGCCTTGTGCAGCAGCCTGGGTTGGCAGTTCCCTTGTGAAATCACTTAACTGTAGGAGGCGTGAGGGGGAATCTGTTTAGAGAAGAAATTTTGTATATTGTCATGATATTAATAACCCAAACATCTGCCCAAGATTCATTCTAAATTTCAGAAAACAAAATCTCCATCCTATGTGTCAACAAATATGTCACAGAAATGGAAAAAAATAATGTAACTAAGAAGCACTGTCAATCCAGCTGAAATCTGAAACTCTGAACTTCTGAGATGTGGAGGTTCATAATACTGTGGTCTTGCTCTCACAAATGTGCCCAGGCGCACACGCACATACATACACACACAAATACACACATACACACACATGTACATGTGTCCACATGTACTTGCAATTTCCCAGAATAGTACAAATTTACAGAAAATGCTTGCCTGCAGGACTGTTGTGATAGGATTCACACCCTATATTTTGTATGTGACAGTGGGTGGTTTACAGCCTTTGCTAAACATAACAGCATTTTAAGGAAGGAATACACAGGAGCATTTGGCTTTCCATCCCACAATATACTTTGACCATTTTTGGAACATTTTTCATATATAGCACAATTGCTAAAATCCCAGTTGTTTCCAATTTACTTTGTTGTAGAAGTTTATTATGTACACATGTTTTTTTATTCAGATGGCATGATAAGGGCTGCTTTTAATCATGTTCAGTTTTTTTTTTTTTATTTTCTTGTTAATGGAAATTATCTCCTTTAAGGATTTTCATAGCCAACAGCAATGTCACTTTTGTTTAGTGTATTTGGGGTCTCATTCCTTGTTCAGATGCCTAGAAGGCCTTAGTGCCGAAAAATGTTGCCCAGTCTTTAACAGAACTCAGAAGTCTTGCTGAGAAGTTGAAACAGGATTAGAAAATTCAGTATCTTAACCTTTGCAGACAGCTGCTTCAAAGGAGCTATACAGAGTTGGAGGAAAAAAAGGTGAATGAGCAAGCTTGAGCCATTTGGAATATTTACTGTTCAATGAATTTGGAGTGGAAGGGGGGAACATCATGAGGCATTCCCACTCCTGAAAGGTGATATTATCTTCTTGTTTTATTAGTAGGAAAAGCATGATATTACTACTTTGACATTTCTTTTGTTTGATAGAAGCTGGAGACACCAATTTAAGTATTATCCTTTATTTATATATGTATATCCATTTATATACACACATACATGTGAAAGTGATAGAAAAAAAGCTTTAAAAGTTCCATTTATTTTTCAATATTGTCTTTGTTTTTTCAGGAATACTTCAATTCCCTATAAAACACATTCAATAACTGGATCAATAGCCATCATATAGTAAATACCAATCATTAAGAATCATTCTTTTACATGGTTTGCACTATCAGTGAATGTCCTGGTAGCAATTCCTCTCAATTTCAAAGCAGTTGTAGAACTTGAGTTCTTGTTTTGGCTCTCTAGATTAGATGGAGATGTGTATGTCCTGGTAAAAATTCAGACTTGGCAACAAACTGTTCCATCATCACAAAATGTGTGTGCCTATCCTCTGCCTGAATTTATTTACCCAGCCACTATTTGAAAACACCTGTGCAGCTCTCCAGTTTTTGTTGATAAACTTGAATGTTTTCATTATATATTTCCTTATGCTCATCTTCTGAAGGTATCTTAAAGGATCACCTGATTCATAAAAATTGGTGGACTTGAATCTCTGTAGGTGACCATTTTGTCATTGAAACAATATGATGCAGAGGACAGAGCACAGCATACTTGAGAAGCCTAGGGACTCAGCCAGTGTTATCCATGCAGTGTTGTATTTATTTGAGCTCCTAAATGCAAGGGAAACTTTTCAAACATAAACCAAACATGGCTGTTAATATTTAATTTGGCAACTTCATTGAGTTGCTGTATAAAGCCAGTTAAATTCAATGTGGAGGAACAGCTCTGGCCAGCCCAGCCTGAGAATGAGAATCCCAGTAACCAGGCATATCCCTTTCTATGTGCATGGTGCTGGGTTTTAATTGCATTTAGTACAAAGGTAATAAGAGCTTGCTAACAGATTTAGGAAAAATAGTTGTGGAAAACAAAACCCAGTCTTGAGTCAAAAGTTCATTGGTTTTGAGAGGATCATAAAAATTCTTCAGTGGATTGCTATTTATCTATGGTCATGCACATGCTAAATAATTATATTAAATAAATCACTCTCCTGTTGTGTTTTATAATAGAGCAAAGCTTTCCAGCTATATAAACAACACTTTATTTTTCCAGCATTATGGAATAAAATGGAGAGATGGCCTTCTGGTCTGACTATTTGAGGTTCATGACTGAACAGCAATTTCCAAAGTTGAGCCTAACTGTTATGCTTTTTGTAGTGCTCACTCATGCAAATTAAGGCATCTTTTGAACAACCTGTGCACATTATATTTCATATTTGGCAAATCTTTTGTATTTCCCATCATGTTGGATGGAACTGCCAGTGTTTTAAAAAAAGCAATTTATTTTCTTGTCTTTGAAGTAGCTGGTGCATTAGTAACCCTGCCACCTTTGAAATTAAACGGGATTTTGTCTGCAGTTTGAACACTCTGAAGCGTTCTTCTATTTTTAAATCTCATATGTGTATTTGAAATGCCTTCAACTCTCCTGCAAATGGGTTTTGTTTAATGATTGCTGTTGTCTCTAAATGGGTCTTGGCATTTTTATTCAGTTTGTGATAAAGCAATTATTTTTGCTAATTGAATGTACAGGGAATGACTTGAGACAGGGAGCAAACAACATAACGTAGTCATTGGCACTTTAGGAGTGAGAAGATAATCCAAAATATGTCATAGCAGCCTTTGTATTTCACCTTTTCAACTCTCCCAGTATATGGGTAATTTTAATGTCTGTGACCCAAAGGCTTTATTACTTCCTCAAAGTAGGAGTGAGATGTTCAACTTATATGTGTGCAGCTTGCAAAAGAAGCATCCTAAATGATGTTTGCCAAAGCATGCTGGTTTTGGTACGCTGCTTGTTATCATTAACTGCTCAAGTACTACACTGGTGCGTACAAATAATAGAAAAATAGATGTGCTGACAGATTCTTCTGGTTGCCTGAGATATTTCACCACAGAATCAGAGCAATGGAAGGAAAGATGGGTTTGAGGCAGACTTGCAGGTCTCAGATGCTTGTAAAAACTGTAGGTGTTTGTGCATGCTGGAAAGACAAAAATGGCCTTGTCTTTTCTCTACCAGTCCTTTGCTGACTTAGCATAGAGCACTGTAAAAAGTGCCTTACTGTTACTCCTTCTGTGTTGATCATCACCCAACATGACAATAAATAAGTTTCAGGCTAAAACAACCATTTAATTCCTTCAAAGAGTCTTAAAGACATACTGATTTCTACTGACCTGTACTGATGGAAAAAAACTAAAGAAAGGAGGTTACTAATTACATAGCAATTGAACAGCGAGATAGGAAAGCTTTGGGAGAGAATAAAGTTAACAAGAGAAAACTGACCTACATTTTAGAGAGCTCTTGCTCACTGAGAGCCCCATTCAATGCACATCTGTTGCCAAGGAAGGAAACCAAACTAGGTTTACTGAGACTGGTAAAATAAGTAATATCTGAAAATACCATATGGATAACATTAGTCACTTGTACTGGACAAGGTGAACTAAGAGGTTAATTGAGTATGGAAAATCTCATTGATAATGTTGGCATGTGCTCCACAAAATTGGCCCAGGGAACAAAGGAAACATTGTTTTTTACTGTGTGACACAAGAGACCCAAAACAGTAAAACATCCAGTTACTGAAAGATAGTAGGTTTTTGTAGGAAAGTAGGAAAGACAGGAGGTTTCTGCTAAAATTGCATGTGCTGGACACTGATATCCTAATTTCCCTGTATAATTCCTGGATTTGTATTGTGGTGTATACATCACTAAATTTCCTAAAACTGTGAAGAAATTTGATCAGCTTTGTTGAAGAGCTTTCTGTGTCAAACCTTGTAAAATACTGATTGTGAAAGAACCACAAAAGACAAAGCCACAGAATAACTTTAAAATATGTCAAACAGATCAAGCAAGACCAAAAATCAGGTGACAGGAATTGCATTTATTTTTCTGAACACGCAAAAATAGAATTTTGCTTTAAACTTAGCCATGCTTTGCCATCGCTTAGCACCATTATTGCTGCACTGACATAGCATAGCTCTTTTTTGTCAGTGTATTTCTGTTAATTTGATAGCCTTTGGTAACATTCAGATCTCTCTTGAGATGTCCTGGGCTGAAATGAATAGAGTGTGAAATCATGGTTTATATAGCTCATTTAAAAATTATTTTCTTCTTCAAAAGACTAAATAAACCCATGTGAATGGTTTGAACTCTCCCTTACCCATGTGATGGAGAATGGAATGAACAAAAGGAAAAATTAGTCAGGATCCTTGCAGTGTGCTGTTGCACTATGCCTGGCCCTGGGAGGGCTGTATTATTTTGGCAGCCCAGTCAGAGGAATAATCCTCCACCCAAAATCAGGTGAAATGTCCTCCCTAGAACTGTGACACAGTGTATCTGACACCTACCTGTGGATATTGATGAACCTCCAGATTCTTGGAGACTGAGTGTGTGTCTAACAGGCACTTTGAAAACATCAGGGCTAGAGATCGAACGCGTCGTTGTGCCCTTAAGTAAGACATTGTGGTCAGTGTTTTATTTCTTCTTCCATGTGATAATCATAGTCTTGTTAAATTTCCACATTCCCATGGAAATGAAGTTAGGATGCACACAGAATTACTGCCGTTCATTTTGTATTCTTTCCAGTGCAGTTTTCATCTACACATCATGGAACAGAAAATGTGAGGCTTGCACTCTCCTGATTCTCACAGGAGATCATTAGGATTCCCCACTGTTGTCTAATCATGTGCTGTCCCATTGATGTGTAGTCAATTGATGGGTAATTGTGTTTTGTGCAGTAGGTCTCGCTTGAGTAAAGCAGTGTGTTGGCTTTAGTTATGAGAAACTGGTATGGATTTTAAGCTCTTAAATGAACAACAGATCATTCTGTGCCTCACAAAGTATAAGCACTAAATATGGAGGGAATCAGTAATGGAGAAAGGAACATTTAAAATTTATGTTTGCACACAGACTTTTGTGTGGAAGAAGTATATCAGATGCATGGCGAGTAAGCTTATTTTTTAATTTTTGAAATGCTGAAAGGAGTTTATAAATTAGACTGCCAGTGCATTAGAGGAGCTCCTTAGCTGCTGTAGTGTGCCTGTCATAATAACACAGTGGATTGAAGTTTCTGTTGTGAGCTAGGGAGCTGCAAGGCCTGAGGAACACCAGGGAGAGCAAATGAGTGATGTAGAGGGAAAAAATTGTCTTCAGACACTTTCTTTATTGTGTGTCCCTCATGCTTTGAGCTGCAGTCATTAGCCCATTGTGTGTGAATGGAGTAGGGCTCCAGCTGAAGCTGTGCTGGGTACACAGGCCTCTAGATAATACTAGAGTGTTTTCTTCAATTTGAGGGAGTGCAGTCTAATATTCAGATGTATATTAGGAAAAGAATCCCTCAGCAAGGGCACTTATGTGAGCCCCACGAGATCTCATGGGCACAGATCATTATTTGTAAAACAAAGCCTTATAAAACAAAACCTCTTCCCCACAAAGCTACAGACACGCTGGGTGGAGAGAAAGCTGACCTTTCATAGAAGTAGCAAATTCACTGACCTGGTCAGCTTCATTTCCTATGGTATAGCTGGTTGGCCCTCAACATGCTTCTGTCCTGGGGGGTTTTTGCAGGGCGGGGGTGGTCCCAGTGGGGTCATCCGCTGGGGGAAGCACTTTGAGCTGTGTGGCCTTCCTTTTTGCTTTGTTGCTGCCTCTTTTGGGTTTGCTGGGCTATTTTAAAGCTAGTGGTATTAGGCTGAATGACATTCAACTAGGAGCCTTCAAGAGCATGTGGAAATGCCTCTCTGGTGCTGCAGGGCAATATTGATTAGCCTCAGTGTGAATCTGAGAGTGGCAGCACAGGAAAGGTTACTTAATATTGTTTTGTGGCAGCACATACATTTTGCAAACAGCTGTTTTGAAGGTCAGCCATTTGCACATGCAGCTTTTCCCTGTTCCTTGCCTGCCTTCAGCTCACAGCCAGGCAGGTTATTACTTATAGTCGTTTTTGAGGTTGTGTTTGAGATGAAGACAAGAGGTAGAGCAGATTATCAGAGATAGCTGATGAGATTTTTATGATGAGACATTAGCTGGGGATAGGAGAAAAGGGAGAAAAGAACACATTCATTTGCCTTTCTGATAATGGTGAGGCAGTTTCTGTTTGTGTATGTACAACACTGGTATTTTGGTGTTGAGAACCACTAATAGAAAGTTATATACCCTGCAGAGTTGTTCCAGCTGCTGTTTTATACAGATGCACTTCATATGTATATTTCATGGATATGAAATGATGAAATTTGTTTGTAGCAAGTTTTGCTTCCTCTTATTTTAATACACATTGTATGAATGTACAACTAATTCATTCTATTATAAAACTACATTTTCAGTGAGCCATAGATTTTTTTTAATATACACCAGCTCTCTCTGAAAAGATGGGCGTAATTATTTTAATGTATTTTTCAGCAAAAGCAAGGAAAAAGGATGAAATGATGCATTTTGTATACGAAGGTACATTAGAAAATAATCAGAATTAAGAAGACTTAATCCTCTGCTTTATATTTTTTGTTTCTTTTCTTTCTTATATAACTTCTATATTCTTTTTTTTCTTTTCCTAGTCCTTGTCTAAAGATTGGAAAATTCATAGTAAAAGATATATGTGATCACAATCTGATCTTTACTGTGTGGGCAAAATCTCCAGACCTCCAAACACAGAATTCCTTCAGGTTACTGACTCCATTGATTAAAAAACACTTAAGATAGATGGGGTAAAACTGTAAATGTTCAGTAAGATTAAGAGGTTCCAAAAGGTTGAACTGAAACCAAATCCTTAATTTGGCCTCTAAAATTGAATTCATAACTCCTCTGTTTTTTACTGCTGTAAGGTATAGTACTAAATATTACTGTAGCATCTCAGATTATTAAAATGGAAGTAGAAGTCGAGTATGTATGCTTTATGAGAAGGCACAGAAGCAGTTCAGGAGGTTGTAAATATTATGTCATAGTTGTATTCCATGTCAGACAGCTACTAACACTTAGTAATGGAAAATTTGGGCATATATGCCAAATAAAATTAGTTCTACCTTGTTCATTATGGCATTTTCAAGACATCCGCTAAATCTCTGTTTACTCACCACTCTCTTATTGCTTGCAGAGACCTTTGCCAATACTTGTTGAGTCATCATCTGATTTCTGCATTTAAGGAAAGTAAATGCTCCTTTGATGTGAACAGGGCTCTTGCCACCCAGAGAACTTTGGGGTTTGCAGGTTTGTCACAATTTGCACGTGTGTTACCTTTACAATATGGCTTTAGATATTAGAAGAATGAAGAATGCAGGCTGTTACTACCACTTAACAGATACCAGGACCATCCTACACACAGGGATGGATGTGTATTTGAGCCAGCCACCGTGCTGATTACTGCTTCCTCAACTTGGGAATTCCAGCTTGATCATCAAACATGTAATACCAAAGTCAACAACAGTCTGAATTTAGTATTTTTGTATTACCATCTTCTCTGTTACTGGTATGTTTTTTTAAGTCATATTTTACATGACCAGTTGCAAACAAGAGTTGGTTTTCAGTGTAGGAAGAGCTGGTAACAGCAGATTGGGAATGCAGGAAAGCAGAGATGAATTGCCCAGGCCTATCAGTTGCACACCAGAGGGATGTAGGAATTGAAATGCCGGTGTTTTGGAGAGGGGATGATCACTGTAAGTTTGAAGCTTGTCCCTGCCTCACTTCAAGTGACAAAATGTTCCTGACATCAGCTTTAAGAAAGACACTTATATTACCTGTGAACTGGTTAGGGACTGCCTTGCAAGGAGCATTTTTTGATATATTATCAACTGAAAATTTCATCAGTTTCATAGGAGAATTGCAGTATTTTTGAAACAAACACAACCAAGACTCATCATTTCCCAACAAGGATGAGAAAATAGAAAATGCAGTGGTAGACTCACATTGAAGGAAAGTAACTAAATGGTACCAACCCTGCCTCACTCCAAAGATAAAGGATATTAGAGCAACTCTTATACACCTCAGTGCAAAAGCTTGGTGGCCATCTGCTGGGTAAAAAAAAAACATAAAAAAAAGTGTGAAGTGTTTTGCGTGGCATACTATAATGTTAGATACCCATATCTGCAATTTAAGGTTACACTACACTGGGAAATAAAGCAAAAATAACCCCAAAACATCTCCAGCCTTTTCAGACTAACTGTTGCCTAGTCTAATTCTATTACATGTTATATATGTAATATAATTATATGTAGAATTAAGTATTTAAATATGTAGAATTAAGTATTTTAAAATATATATGTAGAATTAAGTATTTAAAAATACTAATTAGTATTTTTTTAAATTATCCTAATTAAAAGCAGCAATTCTCTTATTTCCCTGCTAAATGTTATATTCATGATTCTGTCTTTCTGTAAGTAAAGTTAGAAATATGTAAACTTGCACCTAGATGTATGTCCTGCTGGATCTATATATTCACTAGAAGCACAAGGGTCAGCTAGGGTAGGAATCACCAACCTATTCCATGCATATCATTAAATATTCCTTGTAGATGGTAGCTGTGAGTCTTTTGTGAGTTGCTGTGTTCATCGGGACAACTGTCTCCTCTGGGGGTTGTGCTCAAGCTGGAGAAATGTCCCAAAACACCTCATGCACAACCATGGATCAATGACTGAATGTAGACTTGCACATATAATGCCAATCTGAAAATAAAATCAGGACAGAAACACAAACTTGTATAAAGATTTGATTTTATCAGTAACCTGAGTAAGCAGAGTCTAGAAAAAGAAAAACCTTTTTTTTCTGCATATTGCCAGCTTTTCTGTTGTCTCTCAAATTATTTGTACCAGTACTTTCTCAAGGCATTTGTAGGAATTTCTGCATGAGCAAGGCTGTAAGATAAGGTTCCGCTAATGTCGATAACTTTTGAGGTGTATGGCTGCTTCATTCTGTGGGAATTTGTACTGATGGGTAGCTCTCCAGAAGTCAGCTGAAATATGCACCCATCTGAATTTATGTTGGTTGTGAAATTACATGACAGAAATGCAGTATTTCCTATGAATTATTATTGCAAGCCTTCCTAAGTCTCTTGTCTTACATTACATTTCCTAAACTCATGGCAAAAATGCTGTACTTTTTAGGCATGTATTTCAAAGTTCAGCATGTAGTTATATCTCAAGTCATATATGAAAAATAATAATTGCAAGAAAGTGTTGCTATTCATTGGCTTTTCAATAAATCTTCTTGTTTTTACTTAATTTGCATCATATGATTTCATTCAGTGAAGCCAAAGTGGACTTTTGTGCCAGCTAGTCTCAGTTGCATATAGTAACTCCTTAATTATCACTTAGCTTCTCCTTTATTATGCTCTGTGCTCCTTAGTTTAGTAAGTTCAGTAAGACAGTTGTATAATATAAATGTGCTTGGAGATTAATACCCTGCCTGTTAATTTGTTTGCATCTTCTCATCTTTATTGTTAAAATGTACGTTAGGTGGGAATCTGAATACACAGTTTTGGCTTTTAGCTGATGGTTCTTGCTGCCTACGCGGAGTATGAAGCCATCAAAGACATCTGGCAATAGGAAGGGAAAAATCATAAATATGGTTTGAATGCTAATTGTACTTCAGGTTTTTTAAGACATCTCACTAGAAGCCTTATTAGTATTTTATATTCTTGCATTTCTGGGTTGGTATGACCTGAACAGAGAGAATGAGACTGTAATTTCCCTTATGCTGGGGGTGAATATAATTTTTTTTCTTACTATTATTGGACTCAGCACGAATTAAGACTCATTGCTTTAAAGACACATGCATTTAATAACAGGGATTTGATGTGCACTGATCTCAGTGCCCAAGTGTAGTCTCCTACAGATCAGAAGAAGTGCACAGCTGCAGATATTTGTGTTCATGAAGTGCCTTACAGGACCACTGCCTAACTGCATGCATTTTACATGCTTTTCTTCTGATACGGATCTAAAGCTGCCAACAACAGCGTGGGAGCAGCAAATATTAAGAGGAAGGGAAGGAATGTTTCCAATAAAAATTTTCTCCCTTGCATAGTCTAAGTGACAGCAAGCATTCCAGCTTTGAGGGCTTTCAGTTGGCATTGTATGAAAACATATTTCAAAGTGGGAATAAAAAGATGACTATAAAGAGGGGGAGGAAAGGACTGTGGCCCAACTGGGCTTCATTCAAATTTGTAGCCAAGGCTGTGGAGAGGGAAGTGATGACAACTGTGGAGTTATGTGTGCGTAAGAGCAAAGTTTCCCACACGTGTTCCCAGCAGTATCACAGTTTGGGGTGCTTGGTAATGGAGGTTTGGGCTTCAGCCAGTAGGGAGGCAAGGCCAACAACAAAGTTCAGATCTGGATCCAAATGCCTGCATGTTTGGGAGTCGGTATCCCTCTGGTTTGAGATTTTACTCATCTTAGCCACGCATAAAAATAAACAAGAAACATGAACAAAGATGATTTTCAAGTTGCAGTTGTAATAAGCCCTTTGACAGTTTTGATTATCCTGGGGATTACGTGAGATCTTCTGTGCCGTTTACTTTTCTTTATTTTAGCAAACTTATATATGACAAGTCCTCTGTCATTTGTACTGTAGATCAATCTTAAATGAGCCTGAAATCAAGTTTGGAGTAAATACCTCTTATGCCTCCATGTTAGATCTTGTGCTTTAGGGAGGACCTGGTTATCTGCAGGAGAGAGGGTGAGTTCGTATCCTACTCTAAAACCTGCTCTTCAGCTGTACTAAGGGAGAAGAGATGGAAGCCACTGTGCTGGCAGTGATGTGGCAGCCACTGGCCAGTGTCACAAAACCGTGGGCAGAAATGGCCACAGTGAGTTGCACTTGCTGTAGGACATCACTGCCTTTTGCTGAACAGCCCCAAATTCTGCTTGGAAGATCTGATATCTACTCCACTTCTGAAGGCTCTGCTGTTGCAAGCATAAAAATGGACATCCGGTGTTCATCTTCCTGACCTAACTGAATGGATTAGAATATAGAAGAAAATGCTGGAGACTGCTTAATTTATTTGAACTTCAGAAGACGGCCTTGGTTGCTGGAGTTGGTGTGGCAGTGGCCTACAACCTTCTCCCTTTTCTCTTGCGCTTCTGTTGTGGAGATGCTAGAGAATTTCTCTTGCATTTTTGTTAATTCTTGGAGGTACTAGAGAATCCCTTCTTCTTGTAAGAAGTTGTCTTTGCTAGAGTTTGACCACCTGAAATTCTAAAAGGCACTTCCTCTGCACAGAGGAGTTCTGCCTGAACTATGATCCAAAACAAGTCCTGAAGCTCCATTGGAAGAAGAGACTGGAATTATTTTGATAATTTTTTATTTTATTCCTTTTCAACCATAGATAAAACCAACAAAAATCGAATTAAACAATCTTGCATATATTGATCAGATTTTGAAACTTGCATTTAACACCATAGCTACAGTGGCTCGTGACATATTACATGGAAGAGACAGATTTTGAAGAGATTATTTGCTTTTGGTGGTGGTTTTGTAAAAAAAAAAAGAAGCTAGTGGCCCTTTGTAAAAGCTCAGTAACTCAGGGTCTCTTAAATAATAAATGTCTGTCTTGAAAAATAGGGCTATGCCATGCTTCCTTGTGTTCTGGTGGTTAGGTCACATGAAGTAGACAATTAAGTGAGCACAATGTAGGTCTGACAATAGGCAGGTCCTTGGAGGCAGTTTTCCGTGCTTTAGCAGTTCTTTTAAAAGGGCATAATAATAATTCTGATCTGAACCAAAGGTGGTTTTTTATTTTTCCTTGGTCATACAAAAATAACACATCTAAGTAGTCCTCATGCTCCTTCTAATTATATGAGCTACTGATTCTGGATTAATGTTGTTTATTCCAATTCAGATTGTTCCTGTTAAGGTGCAGTTGGCATCAAAATGATCCTATATTATGACTACTGCTGGATATGATGTAATTAAGAAGTAATCCCTTTCAAAATTGGTCATTCGCATTAGCTAGCAATTTGCTAAATTTGCTTCAAAAGGTTCATCCTACAACTGTGGTAAATAATAACTAATTTCATGGGGATTTATTGCTGTTAAAAAGTGTAATCAGTTTCTAATAGCAATACTTAATTTTTTTAAAAAAACTGTAGATTGGTTGAATGCACTCAGATTGCTTGACAATGGATATTTTCCTGGCAGATGACTAATCCTCTGCTAGTAATTTCAATTCTGAGTTCTCAGATTTAGCACTTCAATTATGCATTCTTCATTTGTTTTATTAATTGTTTGGTTATATTTGATGATGCTGAACTATACATGCATGCATAACATATGACATATTATTCATGAAATTTTGCAATGTGACAGGCTCTGGTTACTCATGAGTAATACAGCAACTGTCACATAATAAATAGAGTAAAGTGACTTTATGTAAGCTTGTTCTAAGTTCTTAAACATAATTACCTGAATTGTTGAAAGAAAATAAGTGTTGAAATTACGGTGATGCATGATGTAGTAATTCAAGGTAATATATTTTTTATGCAATAAGTAGAATTCTTCTAAAGATGTTTATAACAGGAAGAAATGAGATAAATGGAGATATTCCATACTTAATATCAAGGTTGAAGGTGGCTGAGATTGTCATGCTAACCCTTGCTGTAAATTTCTGCCACTTTTTTAACTGCAGAAGAACTGAATATAATTACATAGCCATAGAATTTAGCTGTGGAGAAGTATTGCTGCTGTGTGGAGCTGGAGTTCTTGCAGTATTGGCCCTGCATGGTATGAAACACAACGACTGATGAATTCTGTGACGTGCAGGATGCTGCAAAGCCTGGTTTCATGTCTCTTCTGGTCAGAAAGCACAATAACCTCAGCTCCCTCTCAGTGCTTTCAGATGCAATTATTCTGCCATGGAAATCTAAGGAAATCTACTGTCTTTGGTCATTTGAATCAAATGAAATGAAAACTGTTTGCTGAATGGCAAAGTCTCATTTCAGGTGACTTTGAGGTCTGCGTGGCAGGTGTGCGCTGCATGGGAGCCGTGCACAGGTGTGTTCTTCCCTCATCCTTCACTCCTCCTCTACTGCCACTCCCAGATCTCAGTGCACAGAGATATTCCTGAATTTGGCAAAAGGCTGAGAGTCTGACCACAGACTTTGTAGTTGGCAGAGAAGGTAAAGTGACAGCCACTGGAATTACTGCTTCCACAATTCTCCAGTGCTTGGGGACTGCAAGTTTTGTACTGAAGTAGACTTTCTTGAAAAGTGATGTTACATAAGGACTCAGGGAAATACATAGTGCTTGCATTAAATGTTTTGAGGCTTCAATTTCAAAGTACTTTTGTCTGTATTGAAAGTAGCAGAAAAAAAAACCACTAAAATTTTCAAAACAGCAGCAGTGAACAAATTCAGAACATTTGATTGCGTAAAGCATTTTGGTTTATAAAAACCTCACAATTTTTGCAGAGGCTGCATGATGTTACATGGGTCTTGTTTTTAGAGTAAAATATTTTCCAGTGATTTGTCACATGATATAGAGGTTCTTTATGCAAAGGAGGAGATGGTTGCAGATAAGTTTTGCTACTTACTGAATTCATTTAAATGCATACTGGACTTCTTTGAACTTGTAGAGTAAAATTATTTTTTAAATTTCCAAACATTTTTTAAAACCTTCTTGCTTTCCTCCTCTAAAGCCTGTACTGGCATTGCTACTTTAGGACATTTACCAGTTGTTTAAATTACAGAACAATTTTAGATAATTCAACCTCTAAGGAGCAGAAATTAGCAGAAATTATGACTTAAAGTGAAATCAAAGAGACCACACAGTAATCCATTACACTATGTCTATCTGTTTCTTGTTGATTGTTATTCATCTGCCACCAGTCAGTAACCTTACTGGAGAAAATCTGACCTGAGTAGAAAGAACATCAATCAATCTGTCAAGACTAACACCTCCTAATTTACGATATTTTATATTTTTATTTTATTCATATGCTCTGGACAGTCCCTCCAGCTTCATTAAGACAGGGATAATACAATATAACTGTTATTTCCTGGGTTTATAGGGAGAGCTAGAAAATAGTATCTCTTGATTTCCTGCAAATCTCAACATTTTTTCATGAGAACAATGCATGACTGCAAAGAGGTCATTTGTGGAGTAGGTTATAGAAATTAGATTTAAAGATTTAGATAGGTGTTCATTTTGTGATCATAATTTTGGTTCTTCTTGTAAATTGTCATGTTTAAAGACAAACTGACAGCCTTGTAAATGAAATGCAGCTGTTGTGGCTGCAATTCATTAATATCAGAAGTGAGCTTTAAAAAAAACACTAGCCATATTATAATCTCTTGACGTGCTGCTAATGAATACTCATACTTTTCTTATGTTGTCTTCTGTTAATAAGAATTAGATTCTGCTTTCATTTGCTGCAGAGGCAAACCACTGACCTTGTAGTTGATTTCCTAGCATGTAAAACTGAAATTAAGATTGTGGCATCTAGTTTTTCCTCCCTGGTGCAATACAAAAAGAAAACTTACTTTCCCCAAAATTTCTAATATGCAAAAGGCATTTTGGGTCACTCTAGGAGAGTGAATTCAGTGACTTTTATAATCTTTATTTTGCACTCCATTACTGAGTTACGTGGAATAATATAACTATTTTTTAAGCAGAACTAGGTTAAGCTTGAGAGCAGCAAACCACAATTCAGTAGAAAGAGTTCTACATGAAAATTAATTGCAAACATAAACAGGAATATCTCTGTTGGCTCCACTGGTCTTATACATTTCAGGAGACAGAGCAGTGTAAGGAGTCAGTATCTCACTCAGCACAGATGGATGTATTTTACTCCCTTTAGTCTCATTCTATTAGCTATGTGATTCATCTGGTATCTGTGCTTTGGTTTTCATGCTACAGATCTGGTGATATCAGTTCCAGTGACACATAAGTACTAATTAATCCATATGCTGATTTTCCTGACACAGGTGTCTTTGAGATCATGGAGGTGTTATTTTGAAAAGCACAATGTTACGTGGGTCATGAAGTCACACAGCCGTGTTTTTTTCATGGAGAAATATGTGTGAATGAAATGTACTGTTAGTATTGAATAAGCAGGCTTCACTGTGGCAAATTTTTATGTATGAAGAGTATGAGAGGAAATCTGTCAGTAACATCTGAATAAAAAGCCTGAGATGTACCAAGTGCCTAGTGGAATTGTGGTTCCTAGAGCTGTTCTCTCATACTGAATGCTAAATATAGGCTTCTGAGATGAAAGAATAAAATCAGCATTCGAAGCATATTTGTGTTAGGGATGTTAAAGGATTTACTTTCCATTGACTATCAGCATTTTTGCTCTCACATTTCTCATCTGTTTACCTACAGACTTACTACAGGGCTTCATTGTGTGCCCTCTTCTGTCACACAAATATGCTGACTAGCAGAAGATCAACAGGAACAATACTGTATTGATTTTCTCTCATGCCTGCAAGTCATGAAGGTTTTGTGATTAATATAAATCAATATTTGTGGTAAAGCAGGAGGTGATTTGTGTAACTGCTGATGAAAGAGACAACACTAAAACTTTCATTCAACACTGTTAGTTATTTATAAATACTTTCCTTAAGAGGACTTCCACTGTACCAGGCTTCATGCTGTGATACTTGAAGATTTTGGTGTGGTATTGGCATAATTTCCTCACCTGTGATGCCCTAAATTTTTTTCTATCCTGGATCCCCTGCTTTCCTACTATTTGTTAGAGGAGAGGTATGATGGAATAAAATAGAATAGAGTAGATTATTTCAGTTGGAATGCAATGAACAGCTAGTTCACTTGCCTGACCAAGGACCAGCCAAGACCAAGCTTGTAGTTAAGGGCACTGTCCAAATGCCTCTTAAACCCTGACAGGACTGGGGCATCAACCACCTCTCTAGGAAGCCTGTTTCAGCATTTGACCACCCTCTCAGTTAGTTAAAAAATGCTTCTTACAGTCCAGTCTAAACCTACAGATGAAGGGCATTAAAAAGTAAACAGTTCCTTGAAAACTGAACAGAGTTGTACATGGTGTATAGGTCCAAGGTGAAAGAGTGCACACAGTGATAATGCTGGGCTTTTGCAGTCTAGAAAATTGCAATCCTAGCTATGCTGCTTATCTACCCTCCTCTGTAATAACAGGAGGTCCAGTTCACTGGAATTTCCTTTTTGCTTTCCTCATGTAGGATTCTTTTCAGTCTCTTTTTTACCAACCCTCTATGAAGAGATCGAAAAACAACAACTGTAAACTTTGAAATTGTGATTAATAAGTTCATCTGTTAAAGGTATGCGTTCACATGTTAAATGCATACAAGTAAGTATAGTATAAGAGTGTTATGCAAGCAATGGGGAAATGACTTTCACATGAAGTCTTTATAGATATTTTAGATGTGATTCATAGTTCAAGTTTGAGCTAGAAATTGTATTTCTCCTGTCCTCTATTTTTTTTCAGAAAGAAAAGAACTATTGCTGTGAACTTGGTTTATAATAATTTTAAGGCATAGAAGGATGTGTATGCATTTTGAGAATTTAGTTACTGATTTTCAAAATTGAAGATTTCCAGAGCACGATCCTCTTTCACACTTTTTTTTCAACTGCTTTTGCAAATTCCACATAGAAAAACAGGCCTGCCACACGTGGCATAATTTACATTCAGCTTTGCAATACTTCACTTTGCTCGTTGTTGTGACTGGGTTTCTATCAACAAATCCACCTTTTAAAAGCTTCACATGGTAAGCATGTAAGTGGCTCCACCAGGGAGGAAAAACCAGGTCTCTCTTATGGGCTAGTAACTGGGCATACTCAAAATACATGGTGGTTCTGTATTTCTTTAAAGTTTTACATTACTTGAAGAAAAGTGTATTGCAGCTTAAGTAGCTACACTTTTGGGGATACATAATTTTTTTGTATGTCTAAAGAACATGGCATAGCAAATAGTCTAATCTGACTATCACAGTCTGTCTTTGGACCTGGGTATGTGAGATGTCAATGACCACAATGACAGTCTTTTAGCAGTTTGTTGCCTATGAAAAATGTCACTCCTAAACAGACATCAGCAATGGAGAGAATCTCCATTTCACATTAGATATATAATTTTCAAAGTAAAGAAATCAAAAGGGGAAGTGCTTCCTCCAGCCTGTCTACAGCATTAACTATGACAGGAAAAAAATAAGTTACTATATTAATTAATTTTATGGACATGTTTGTATAACAGGACTTTTTTGGTTCTTTATTTCTTGGTGCAAGAAATGAATTTTTGGCCCAAGTAGGATGCATTATTAGTAAAGTCAGACTGCTTGTATTTTTTGATTGAAATAAGGATGAAAAATGCAGGTGAATCCTTGGAAACTGATACTGCATTCACTGGTGAAAATTGTAGAATGTGCAAATTATATGTTACACTAGATAGTGATTTCCTTTTAATGTTGAAGATTTTTCTCTGGTAGTTCTTGTATTTATATAATTTGTGTGAACATTATAACTGGTGTGGCAACCACTTCGTGCATGATTGTTGTGAAACTCAGTGTCTCAGAAACAAGGAATTTGCCTGATACTGATATGACTCCCTGGTTATCTGATGCAGAAACAAGGTTTGCATAAATCCCAGCAGTCCCAGAAGTTTACATGAGTAGTTTGACCAGTAAATGATTTGCAGTTTCATTGCTCTTGTTCTGTACTTGTCTTTTGATATACTGGTATTTGTCCCCAGCAAATGCTTGTCAGCCCACCACTTTCTGAATGACTACCTTGTCTTCTACTTTTGAATAACAGCAGGGGCAGGTGGCTGTGTAGTTTCCAATCAAGAAAGAATGCTAATGAATTATAAAGACCTCCTGACTTGCATTTAATAGCACTGTGACATGCTATAGTAGCCTGCCAAGCACAGCATTTCTTGTAAATCACACTTCAAGAGGCAAAAATACCCACCTGTCATATGCAAGTCCTCTGAAAAAGTCAGTGTTTGAAGATGACATGATTTACTCCATCTTGTAAAGTACCCTCTTATGATAAATGCTTCTTTTTTTAATGGACAAAATAGAATTTAGTATTTTCTCCCTTCTATCCAACCACAACAGCACTGTGCACTTTATTTCATTTTTGGAAACACTCTCTTAATCTCTTACAAGAAGAAAATTCATTACAGGGATGATGTTTTAATAATAATTGTCAGCATGCCCGAAGTGTTGCCTCATCAAGACTTTTTACACCTGCATGTCTATGCAATGACAAATCTTTCTTAGCAATTTATTGATTTTATATTAGTTTGTTAAATACTGGCAGTTTTTACATATAAATTTGTATGGTCATATAGATGACCTGGAGCCATGACATACCATTATCTGAAGCAATGTAAAGACCAATGATTTATATCATAACAAATGGAGGCACAAATCATAGATGTAATGTAGGCAAACACATGCTAGTTCTTCACTAGACAGTGATGTGTAAATCAAATGGGTAAGGTGATTTTCCAGGCTAAAATAGGGAGTGTTTGTTTCAGAATTGATCCTCATGCCTTTGGGCAAGGAATTATTAATCATTTTCAGTTTTCAGAGGATAAATAAATTTGTTTCTTCAATTTGATCTGAGTAGCATGTATCAGTACAGAATTATTTTCTTTTTGAAGAGGTCAAGTCATCAGAGAGTTACTTCTGTTTTACAAGTGTAATGAACAGGAAGGAAGTCTCAGCACTCTGAGGAATTGTTCAGCCATCTTAGAGCTTTCTACATTTTCCATTACATACTTGTATCAGAGATTTGTACAGCTCTGTGAGATACTGTTCAGACTCATGGAAACAAGAAAGGCTAAATCCCCAGCTGGTATAAATCAGCCTTGCTTTACTGAAACAGTAGAGCTGTGCACTTGCTCTATACCAGCAGACATGCTGGGTGAAAGCAGACATTAGAAAAAGGAAGCTTAGGTTCGTGCATGTATTATTTGCTATATATATTAGTGGTAATTACCAGTACTATAATCCCCGTGGCTTTAGGGGACACACAAATATATGTTAAAATGAAATTAATTAATTTTTTTTAAAGTAAAAGAAATTTTAAAATAGAAAATGAAAATAAAAAAGGTAATGCCATAGTTCTGCACAGCTGTCACTAGAAGCACAAACCTAGTCTTCTGTTTTGGTTTATATATATTACTTATTCCATAATTTAATTAAAACTTTGGTGTATATTTATTTTAGGATTAACAGATTGAAATGTAAAATTGTACCACTTCTTTTTTTTTTTTTTTTAATTGAATCATACTCCCAATTTATGTGATCAAAAATCCTCTCTGGTCACGTTGCCTCCTTACTGTCATATTACCTAGTATTATTTAAGCAATGCATAAATTCTCCTGTATTTGCACAAAAAAAAAAACCATAAACAAAAAAACAGAGAAAGAACTAAAACCAAAAGGAAGGAGAAAAGGAACTGTTGTCACTTTAACTTGTTTTTCAATGAGCTCTTCAGGATTAATTTCAATTCAGCCTTCATTCTTCCTAGACCAGGTGGGGAATCTTGAGGGTTTATTCAGGGAATGTTGTGTGCAGGCAAAAGAAGGTCATGGCTGCCTCTTTTCCAAGGTCTCATTACTCTGACCACTCCCAAGAAACATCCCTTCTCAACAGAGGATGTTTTCCAGTACAAAAAGATATAATTGACTGTGAAAGCCAGTTACACCCAGGAAACAGTGTTTCCTGCTGCCCTCACCATTGCCCTGCCTTTTGGACTGATACACGTGTTGGCTAAGTAGGGATTTGATGTGAAGAAAAGGAAGGTGGCTGACACAGATACAGTAAGAAAGAACAGGACACAAAAATAAAAAAAATGTGTGAGTGCGCACATTGTGAGTTAATAGTAATAAATCTACGCAATGAACTCCATGTGTTCAAAGATGATGAAAAAATGCTTTAAATATTTTTCAGCTTCCCTATAGAGTTATGCTTTTCTTATGTCAAACCTTGATCTATAGTTCTATGGAGGAAAGAAGCATTTGCAATATTAAAACAATGCTTTTCACTTTAGATTTAAAACAGGATGACAAAAATGTAAATGTTGTATTAACCTATATTGATTTCTCTTTTCTTTTGGAGTGAGAGGAACAGAAGTAATAAGAAATCTTGAATTTTGTTTCAAAGTCAGTCCCTTCATGCTTATTCTGAAAGTTTAGTCTTTTATGTGAAAAAGTGCCTGCTGACATTATTAAGTACATAGGTCAATGACAAATTTTCCACTAAATGAAATGGAGCTACAGTTTCATATCAAGATATCAAAACAGATTTTTAAAGTATGTGCGCATTTGCTTTTTGTTTAATATAAATTGAAAGCTTAAGAACTGCATGGTAAACTATATGTTTTCTAGAGTATGCTGAGGAGCAGATTAGTGATTACAATTTGGCATTAGAATTAAATAGGAAGTAACCAAGTTGTTTATCCCTTTCCTGAAATATTTTG
The DNA here is from genome assembly GCA_003676055.1 of Chloebia gouldiae. Classification (NCBI taxonomy): domain Eukaryota; kingdom Metazoa; phylum Chordata; class Aves; order Passeriformes; family Passeridae; genus Chloebia; species Chloebia gouldiae. Next base: position 32,116,540 of record QUSF01000008.1, on the reverse strand, counting down.
GATCTTCCTCTGAAATTTATTTCCTCTTTGAGAGTTCAGTTGCTCTGCTCTAGGTCTATTCTGCATCATTCCTCAGTAAATTTACAAAGAACAATTGTTTTTGTAAAAACATCACATAAGATACAGATGGGACTGAATTCAGTGTGATGGCTGTTTTTTGCAGCGTTCTCAGCAGAGGGCTGCGTTGGTGGAAAGTCAAAAGCACTGCAGCTCATTCACACACAGTCTGGCAAAAAAATGAGCATAATTTGTCATTGGGGAACTAGTATGGGAGCAAAGGAATGCTTTTATGTGACAGGCAGGTATGCACAGGTGCTGGGATCCAACCAACAGCCACAATATAGCTAGGCAGGTATTTCCTTTGGAGAAAGAGAAACATAAACATTGTACCTAATCACATATGTGTTCTACTGGGGAGTCCTCCTGCCTTGAGAGTCCTACCTGCCCCTTCCTGTTATCTGAGCAGGCTGAGTCAGCACTCTTCAGCCACCCTACACATGTGTAACACAAAGCAGTCTCAGCACTCAGCTGAGATGTGCATTGCACCTATAGACTTGCCCAAGTGGGCTCCAGCAGCATAGCTGTCACAGCATACTCCCCAGTATAGGCTGTACCAGCTCACCTGCACACAGCCCGCTGGCCAGTATCACAGTTCAGCTGCTGTGGCTGGTATTTGAATTGAATTGAGTATTAGTTGTTAGAATAACTTTGACTTGCTTAGAAGCACCTGTGCGAGTGCAATCCAATGGCTTTGTTGATGTGCTGTGAAATAATCTCAAGTAGCCTACATGAGGCAGCTGTTAGAAACAATCTGCCTCCTTGCTTGCTTAGAGCTTTCTTAGGAGACATTTCAATCAGAATATTGGTCCAGAAATACCATGGTAGTCACAGGTACAGATGAATACTACAGAATCACTAAAGCATCTTGTTAGTGTTGCCACAATGATGCATTCTGTTATTGAAATTTAGATTTTGGCTCAGTTTTCTATCTTAGCAACAAATATTGTAACTGACTCTTAAATGGTAATAATACAGTCATTATAATTGTTAAGCTGTCTGTGTGTGTTAGAGGATGATAAGTGCTATGATAAAATAATGAGAAAATTCTACAAATTTGGGATTATGCAGATTGGATTATTGCTGTAAATGCAGAGATAGCGATTGTGAAAGATAAGGATGAATCTCTGAGGGTATATTCTATCTAATCAGAACATTTCTCCATATGAAAAAGTAACAAAAGCAATAAAGTGATAAAAGCAACATTAAGCTATATAAAGATGTGATTTGCAGACAAAGAACCTATTTGCAAAGAAGGTTTCTAGTTCTGAAAGACAAATATGACTATTTGGTCCCCTCAGAGTTCATTAACAATTGGGAGCACTGGTTAGGGCCTGTATCTTTGTTTTCCCACTGGCATAACAGAAATAATGAATGGCAGAAAATGTGAAAAGGTTGACTAAGAACTTGGTATTAGATTGTGGGACATATTTTTAGCTTTAAGCTAATTAAACTGAAACTGAAAAAACCCTTCTGATCTTCAACAGTTGAACGTTTTCTCTTTTTATGTTATTTGTAGACTATTTGACAACATCGATACCAGAGGAGAATAGAAGAATGGTGGTTTAATTTGTTTGTTCCCTTTACTGAAGAACTGGCTTTTAAGACCTTCAGGATTTAGATTTTTACAGAGCTCTAAGAAGTCAAAAGAATTGTTTATATATTTTTTTTTCTGTTTTTCTATTCATGCTTCAGAGTCTGGACAAAATCTGGAAAAAACTCTGATTTATATTTTTGAAATAAATCAAACCCAGCAACTCCTTCAGGTTCTTCAGTTTTTAAACACCCTGCTCTTGCCTGTTCCTTTCAGTATCAGTGTTTTTTTTCCCATGGTTCATAAATTTTCAGTAAACCTCAGAGAAATATTCCAAGACCACAGATAATGCTTAAACTAAACCCAGCCCATAATGAGTATTAATTATTTTAAGTGCTTCCTCCATAGGTCTCTTTTCCACTATTGGCAGACTGGGTTTGAGAAAAGCCAGCTAGCTGAATAGCAAGGAACATTTGCAACTTAAAACCATGGAAATCATTTGAGTTATTTCAGATATGAACTGCAATGTCCATCCATTTTGCTTCATGGATTTGTCTGTGGCTTCCCACATGACACCTGATTTCAGGACTTGATGCAAAGTCCCCTAAGTCAGCAGGTTCACAATGGATTTGGGGAGACTTTGGATTATGCTCTAAAATTCTACATGTGTTCTTATATCTGTGGATAATTCAATGGGTAGAGGCCATCTTCCCAGGCCTGGAAGCTCATGGAAAGCACATGAGGTTTTGCTAAAGCCTTCTTTCCATAACCATATGCATACCTGTGGTTTAAGCCTGGGTCTCTTTCAGGACATCTCACTCAAGTCCTGGAGCTGAGGGCACTGTCCTGACTCACACACTGCACCTAAGTGTCACACCTCAGCAGCTCTCTTGAAGAAGGGCTTGTATTGCCAAAACTTGTCTTTTTCTTCCCCCTCCACACTGTAACCTGTTGCTCTGATGAAAGGCATTAGCTTTGTTTACACATATTGCCTTGCCTAAATACTTAACCCATCAGGAATACAGTAATGCCACTACTCAGCTTCTGAACTTGCCCTCTGCCTTAGTCACCCTGTCTTAGTTTTGACTGGAATGACTTTGGCCGTCCTTGGATTGTGTCTGCAGGGTGAGCTGCTGAGATACCGGCATTTCCTGGGAGCCGCTTCTGCTCTGAGCTCCACGCCATCGCCTCCTTTTTTGTTCCTTTTTTGTTCCTTTTGTCATCTGTCCTTCTTTTTAACTTCCTTCCTAGATCTTTTTCAATAGAAAAGCTGCCTGGGGAGCTGCACTAGAGATGTGAAGGATCTGTGTTTCCCTCCCCTGCTAGCTACGGCTGGGCCCTGGGATATGATATGCAAATCTAGCAAGGGGTACATTCTCTCTCCTTCCTTCCTTCTTGTCTGGGGACAGGATTTTCCCTTCTCCTTATCTGGCTGCTTTTAACTTGCATTTCACTTGTATCCTTTAATTAGCACATTCCTTCTAGCTTGGCTGGCTTTTTCCTGTTTACAGCACCTCCACAGTTGCTACCCAGCTCTACAAATCATACACTGCATGAGAAGTACTTGTTGTAAATATGCCTGTTACCAGGCTCATCAATTCTAGTTCACTGGGAGCTTGGAGTATGAATTCTGTATTACATATTAATAATGCAAAGAGTAACTTAGTACTGAAAGTGACTTCCTAAATGGCCTTCCTTTTTTTCTGTGTTTCATGGTACTGCCATACCTGAGTAGGTATTTACAAGAAAGAAGGTCCAAATATATCAGATGAAAATACATAGAAATTAACTGTATATAGAAAATGAAATTAATAATTTTGTAGAGAACATTAAGTGGCAGAGTGTGAGAATACAGCTTGTTAAAGGCATAATTTGGCTCATATTGCTTCTCATAAGGAAGAGGATAAGGGAGTGATGTAACCCACTGAAAGTCTGCAGGTAAGAGCATAACAGAGAGATGAAAGGAAGGAACAAGAATTAGCATAATGCTTTCTTTCCCCTTGAGAGCAGTGTGTCCACCTGGCCAGGTCGGATATGCAGTGTGACAGCTCTTTGTGATAAAGGAGCATCTGCAACATTAGTTGATGTGGGGCTCAAAACATGTTCTTGTTTAACAAGTTACAATGTCAAGCAATGTGAAATACATTCTGTAGTGAATTTTAAAAAATTTTTGGATGAAAGATCATGTACAAATGGTAGATAATTTTATAATTCTTAAATGATACATCAAGATTTTGGAGAGATCCTAATAAAGTCTCTATACTCTGTATGTATAAGCTAGCAAATCAGAAAACTAAATTGTGTCTCAGAAAGGCAGAATTCTTTTGAAAGTAAATTTGATCTCTGATTGTGTAAGTTGATAAAAACTTTACTTACATAAAACTTTCAGAAATACATTAAAAATGTGAAGTGCCTTTCCACTCTGTAATACTTTTGCACAGACCACAGTAAGGTAGATAAGAGATTGGTGTATGTACTCAGGAACACACAGAATTTAGCTCACATTACTTCTACGACTCAGTGTGAGTTGTATATATCAATACCAGTGGGAGAATGCAAGACTGTCTCTGTAGTGTTCAGCTGTGGCTTCCATACAGTGCTGTCATGGCTTAGTACTGGTATTCTCCAATTTAATGCTCCCACTAAAACCACCCCACTGCTCAGTGTCCCTCCAGCTGAAAGCACAAAAGGCAAAGATTGTGGGTTGAAATAAAAATAATTTAACAGCAATGAAATAAAAAAAATGAACAGTAACAGCAACAATATTAAGAACAAAAGGTGTAAGACAAAGAAACCATTTACATGTAAAATAAAACAGTACCCGACCATTTTTGCCCATAACTTTCTCCTCCTGGAAGGAATGTTCTTCTTCTTGGAAGCTGGAGAGAGTCCTTTCCCCCAGCCCTGGCAATGATGTGAGCTAGTATTGAATTACATTAAGGTCCTGGCCAAAACTAGAAGTGCTAGGAGAGATCCTGAGTTTAGGAACTGTGCTGTAGCCATGAATGTCACAAGAAAGAATTGAGGCTTATAGACTGAGGTAGGCTTTTGTTAGACCATTTGATATAATTTGAAAAAAGATTAAAAGTTTACCTGTTATTTCCTCCGACATCAATCTCTCAAGATCTTAAAGTAAGATACTCGAAGTATCAAGATACTTTAACATACATTTTATTATTGGTTACTTGAGACATTGTATGTGACAAAGGTAAAGAAAGTAAAGAAAGGAACTTTGATGAATGTTAAGCAGAGTTTAACCCAGGCAGACTTTCCAGGCAGTGTTATTAGAAAGCACAGATCTCTGATAAGCAGAGATTGCAGTGGAGTGGCTAGAATTTGGCTAGGCAGTGACATGAAGAAGCACACTAGAAGATTTAAAGTGAAGTATACAGATTTAATTTTGAGACAATAATCAAAGGTGGAAAAGAATTTAAGGTGGGTTTTTTTTCTCATTCTGAAAATCATAATGCTTAGAATAATAATCCAGTCTTTCTTTTTGTGAGACACAGACTGCAACATTTTAATTTCTTTCATTACAGCCAATGACAGAAGTCCTAATTAAAACATTATCTTTTGGAAAGGTACATGCTCTGTATTTAAGAGTGTAAATGCAGGAGGATTTATTCATGTTCATCAAAACTTTTCCAGAACTACCTCTGCTAATTTGATTATCCACTCAGTAGATCCTTCTGCATCTTTTTCCCAAAGGCTGAGGTTTTTGGCAAAATAAATTGTGACCAATTCCTTTAAACTTTCTATTCTGTATGTGCTTAGAATTTCTTAGCACACTGATTTTTAATTGTTTCAACCTTCACTTGAAATTCCATCTCTAAACTATCATCTATAGCAGTGTAGGTGAATTGCAACATGTGTCCTTGCTTTACTGAGCATTTCTGAGCAGTCAGAAATTACATGGGAGAGCAACAGAAATGTCAGGTCTGTAGAGTTTAGCTATGATATCTTTCAGCTGAGTAAATGTAACTGGACAAGAGAAGAGCAGTGAGCACTAGGGAGCATGGAGGACACTGAATTTTTTTTAGTTCATCAACACACAGAATAGTTACATATGTACTAGACTGTACTTGGTTTGGCCAAGGTGGAGTTCACTTTCTTCATAGCATCCCCTATGGCACTGTGTCTTGGAATTGTAACTAAAATAGAGTTGGAAACACACCCATGTTTTGGCTGTTGCTAAACAGCACTGGAACAGCCCCAAGGCTATCTCTTTTTCACACTGCCCTCTCCTAGTGAGTAGACTGGAGAGTTGGGTACACAACTGGGACATCTGATCTGAATCAGCCAAAGGGATATTCCATGCTGTATAGCATATCTATCAACAAAAGAAACCCCTGGCATGGGGTAGGGGTGAGGATTGCTTATTAAAGTGTCTGTCTAAACACACATTTTCTTGCTTTTTGTCTTCCTCTTCTCTTCCTCATACTGCTCAGGCAGTGGTGGGGAGTGAGTACCAGGTGGGTGCTCTGTTGCCGGTCAGGGTGAACCCACGGCACAGCGGTTACTGCACAGGTTAATGGAGCATTAGGTTCTCTGGGCCCTGGTCCCTCTGGTCTGATTTCCTCAATAAGGATATGGCCAATGGCAGTTCTGTATCCTTAAACTCTGAGTCACTGAGGAGCACTTTCAGGCAACCAGAACACCGGAAAAAGTACCGTGCAGTTAAATGTCAGTGCCTAATGCTTTAGGCTATCTATTTGCATGCAGTATGTCATTCAGTTATCATCCTTTCTTCTTCTAACAGAGTTGAATGAAACATAGACATAATTTTTTTTCCAGAACAGGTGCTTTTGTCAGATAGACTGATTTAATAATCATTCAGTAAATAAGTACATTCTTCATTTTAACTGCCTGCAGCACTTAGACTTTCCTGTCAAGGTGACACCATAATGGAGTGCCTGTCCCTCACATTATATCTCTCACTGTATCCATGCCACCAAAAAATGCAGTTTAATCTTTGTGTGTCTGTTCTTCATGAGAGGAAATGTCTGACCAGACTAAGAACAGGAATAGCAAGGGCATTTTGTGCCGCAGCCACCTAGCTGAGGTGACTGGTGAAAGACAGTCCACCAGCTGGAAGGGTTATTCCTAGAATAGGAATGAGGCTGGGAAATCCTAGTGGAGTAGTTGATCACTTAAAATTCAGATGGCAAGTAAATAGTGAAAGACTAAGAAAACTTGCAGCATCATTCAGAAAATGAGAGTTATTTCATGTTCAGTTTGCAAATTTTAAACTCTTTTTTTATTGATTAAGTTTTCTTGTCTTTAGACAGTTAGGTTTGAACTTCATCAGTCATGAACATTTCTAAAACTAGTGTTTTCCTGTTATGCTGAACTGGTAGCACCATCTGACACTCAGCTTGAAACTTTAGTGGAGAGCAAAGGCAGCATGTATGGTTATGCTCTTTTCAGTAGCTGATACTGTGGTGAGTAGGAAGTGATGGCAGAGGCCTGTTGCATTACAACTATAGAGATTTGCATTCCAGCTGGTCCTCAGAGATCAGAGGGGTTGGCTGTGACTAGTCTTGATTTCTCATTATGAAAAATTAGGTACTATTAGTGCCTATATAGCTTAATATCATTCCTATCAAAACATAGACAGTTATCTTGGAAACACTTATGATCATCCTACTACTACTTTTTTGGGAAAATGCTTTTGAATGCCTTACTGGACTAGCAGAAAATAGTCTACAATAATGGCAATGGATGGTAATGATGAATATGCAGACAACAGAATACTTTTTTTTTTGCTTAGTTCTGCAGGAAATTTTAATACTGCCATAGAGTACTAAAGATGATTTTAACCCAGATTTCTTTGCTCCCAGCAATTTTTCAGTGTATATATTAATGTTCTACTAGCAGTAGTGGAAATGCTTTTTAGTACCAGCACAAATATTGCACCAATTATAATCTATTATTTTACAAAAGTTGTTTCTATTTAAATATAATGATTATAAATAAAAGTTGGAGGAAAATTCCTTAGGAATGGATGAGAAAATATTCCTTTTTTATAGGGCAGATGTTATTATGCCAAAGGACCAACAAAATAATATTGTGAAAATATGCTCTATTTTTTTCATTTTCTGCAAATCATCTTCTCTCGGGTTTGTGTAGAAAAACTCTGGATCAAAACACTTTGAAGTCAGTGAGAATTTTTCCATTGAGTGTCATGAGCTCTGTGTCAGATGCTTGTGGCTTATAACTTGTGCTAACGTGCTGGACTTGGGGAATCTGTTTCTCCACTCTTCTGATGCTGAAATTGGGGAATTAGTGTTGTTTTTCTGCATCACCATTTGCCAGACAGCCAATAGGTTTAACCTCATCCTGTGCTGATGAACAAACTAACACCTTTTGGTGACTCCTTGCAGCCGGAGCAGAGACCAAGTATAATGTTTGCCCTTCTAATGCAAACACATGATAGGTTTGAGTGTTATAGGACAGATGCTAAAGACAGAATGACCTTAGTTATGACAGTACTGGGCATCTGCCTATGACAGCAGATATTGCTGTCTTCTTCCTAACTTCTTCTGGTGGCCTTAAAGACCAAGGACAAAATGGTCTTTAAAGAGAGAATTTTCTTCTTAATAAATGGGATGTTTGAGACACGTGAATAAGCAATTCCTTGAAATAATATTCACCTCTTCTTACCCACTCATTACCACCCGCAGTATAAAGAAAAATTTAGATATGTTTGCTCAGTGATGACAAAGTTCCATGATTACATTTCTATGATGTTATTAAGGGCAAGGCAATTCCTCAGTTCAGTTGGTTTTGGGCAAGTAAAATTACAAGTATTCAGGGCCTCTTTTGAGAAAACTTTTTCTTCCCATGAACTGAGAGTTTCTTTAACCACTTAGTATTTGTTGTACTTTTTCTTTTCCTCTTGGATGAAAGTATAATTGAATTAAAACAATCTTTCACTGAGAAGTACTTAATTTACAGTAAGCTTAACTATAGTAATTTTATCTGTCACATAAGATGCTGCTACCTCATAAAGATACATTAAAAAAAAACTTGCTGTTTTCTTCCCTGGAATAATTGGAAATCACAGTTGGTAAAGCAACATTACAGAAGGTCATGTTTTTTACAAACAAAAAAGCCAGAAGCTAGAATTATACAAAATAGTTGAAGCAAGACCTCTGGGTGTCTTTTTCATGTAGAAGCACATTTTTACATAACAATGTTTGTGAAATTGTCATCTGTCTGTCAACCATATGAGACGCATGATATGAGTCTAATCAAAGTCAGTGAATTGTGGTTAACAGTTCAGATATGTTTGAAACAGTAATATTTAGCTTGTTTGGGTTTATGTCACATGAACAGATTTTACATTCCAAGGGGTTTGGCTGTAGTTTGACTCTGGGCTTATTCAATATAAAAAACTGGGTGTGACATTAGGGCAAGTTGTAGGAAACAAGAACAAAGGGCCTGAGCTTTTTGTTGTTGTTGCATCATATTCTTATGAAATGGTATTGTAAGCCTCACAGGACAGGGAGAAAACAAAGAAAATTGGGATACAGAACAGTAGAGTTGGATAAAACAATTTCTATTAAATGCAGAGCTCCGGGTCACATAGAGGGTAAGTGATTTGACCAAAGCCACAGAGGAAGTATGTTGCAAGTCAAAGGCAGGAAAATTGGTGCTCATCTTCTCAGTTATTTTTCTGCAGGAATTAATGGGCATTGCAGGCAAATAACACCTTTATTTTTTCTTACTCACTGTCTTACTGTCTTCCAGTACTTGCTACATTTTGGTTTATGTTTTTATGACACTGAAAAAAAAAATCCAGGAAGTCAGTAGCTGCTATATTTTTACTGATGTGCCACAGTTTCTGGAAACCCTATTAGTATGTCATGTATTCGACATTTGGCACCACTAGAATAATGACTTTTGACTGAGTGTATAGCCAGGGGACTGGCTCCTAATTTGCATTGTTATAATTTTAACTAATACAATGATATCCCTGCAGGTCATTTGCAACCTGCGTAATGTATTTGCTGAAGCAGTGTCATGTAAATTAGAACTGTGAGAAGATGATTGTAAATTATTAAGTCTAGAAGTTACTGCCCTTGAGCTGAGATGCAGTAACTGATTGTTGCAAGCCTCTCTTTCATGACAAGTAAACTCTAACTAATTTAATGATAATTCAAGTCACTATGCAGTGCCTGACTGTCTGACCATACCTTACAATCTATTCTTTTAAATACTTAGATTTTTTTAAATTCACTATGAAGTCTGAAATTGTTCACAAGCTATCTAAAGCTTATTTATCTGACAGGGTCAATACAAGGATAAGTTGCATGTATCAGAAAATGAATTTTGTTCAGGGATATGTGTGTGTGGCACTGGAGGCCGCTGCTGGTTTTAGATTCTGTTTCAGTGCAGGTGCATGGCATCCCACCAGGCAGAATGGTTGCTCTAGCATGGGAACTGAACACTCTCTCCTTGGGTACAGTGTGGCTTCTGTATCCTCTCTGCTGCCTTTGAGTTCGCTGTGTTTACTGAAGTAAACAGTGGTAGATGTTGACATCTTGGTATTCAGTAGCTAATATGGACTTTTCTTGGAAGTCTATTAAGTGTTGCCATTGCCTACTAAAAATCTCTATATAGATATAATTTTGGCACATTTTGGAAGGAAGGACAAGGCATGAGACAGAATGATCACTTAAGATTCCTTTATTCAGTTTAGACTTACATAGTATTGGCACAGGCATAGAGTTTTTGTCGCTGTCAGTGAAGTTCTTCATAGCCAGAGAGTAATCTTCAGAAGAATGAGATTTTCAGACCGTGACAATAAACAGCTATGTGTTGTTGGGGGAGCTTTTGGGACAAGATAGACTTCCAGAATACAGAGTGCAGACTGATAGAAAGTTGCACAGATCCTGCAATGAGTGCTGCCAAAGTAGGGCTCGAGCTAGACTGTTTAAAAACATAGACAGAGATTGTACCAGGCATATATTTAGAAAATAATTATACACATTCTTTTGAATATATAGAATGATGGTGAAAATTGTATCATTCATCAGGCATGTTGGTTTAACAAACCAAGAGATGCTGCTACAGCCTGAGAACAGAGACATTGTATCTTTGTGAGAGATCCACAGATGCTTGATTTCATTCATCCACCCACACAGACTGAGATAAGCATAAGAAAATTGCTCTACTTCAAGAAGGGACGTTAACTGACTTGAAAAGCTGTCTTGGAAGTCAAGGACTTTTGTGATAAATCTAAAGTTTTATTTGATCAATCTGCTGATTTTTCCACATAAGAGTTGGTTGGTTTCATATTTTCATGTTCTCAGAGCGGAGAATCCACATTTTGACAAATATACTGCTGTACAGTATATATACAGAAAAAAAGAGTGCTATCAATGAAACTGCTGTCAGTACAATTAATGTACTTATTGCCATTTTCTTTCTTGTGATAATGTTTAATTCATTCTAACCTTAACAGAGGTACATGTTAAAAAGAAATGAGAGTGAATCTCAGACAAAAAGAATTTAGCAAATTAATTTGGCCTAGGTAGAATATTTAACATAACAAAGAAAGCAACCAACTTTCTCCATAATTATATTACGTTTTTGTCACTGTCTGATGGGTCATTCATTGCTATAAATTATATCAGTACCATGTGAAATCTGTTTGAATCATGCTGATATGCATAGCTGAGGAACAGGTCTAGTATTAAAAGCACCTATTGGGTCTCTGAAGTTGGATGGTCCTAATTGTTACAAGAATGGTCACATTATCACAGGTATCTTCTAGTTGTTTCTTGATTTGAGAAATTAAATAGTTCAATAGTAGGATATGCAGACTGTTTAGCATTGCTATTAGAAACATTTATTGTAGTTTTAGAATAATGTCTTTATTTTTGTTGTTGTGTGCTTTGGAATGATGTGGCTGGTTGAGCTCCAAGTGCCTGACTCATGCCAATTTAGAATGAGACTTCATTAAAAAAAAAAAAATCTTACAAAGAGGAAATTCCAGGAAAATAATTCCAAAAACTCCCCAAATCTCATAAAGGTTATTGCTTAAGTTAAATGTGCTTGAATTGTATGAGACTGGCATTTCAATAAAACACTCAAGATTTTGCAAGATGACATATACTGACAAACCATCAGTTAAATCTAGTTTACAGATTATCCTTAGTGTTCCTATGAGGGATCTTCTCATCTCACTTGGCTGAGCCCCAGCTGCATTTGATAATAATCTCCAGAAGAGATATTGTCTGGGTAAATCATAGCTCAGGTACCCTGTCCTGTTTAACCAACCACTATACTTTGGCTAAAATCTTGCTTGAGAACAAAGCATCTGGTCTGCTAATCTAAATGTTTTTGTGCTCCTATATTCATGGCATCTACAGAGTTGCTTTAACTGTCTTGCAGGAAAACTGAAGAAAAGTTCTTGAAAGCAGCATGAATATGCAATAATTTGCATTTTTCTTTTACTTGGTGTTGTTATTGAGGCTTATGGACCCTAGAAGGGAAAACTGGTATTTCCAGTGAGACTATGATTTACATGACAAGATTTGCCTTTTATTCCTGCAGAAGGCTTGTACTTTTGACATTATTCACAGAAGGCTATATGCAGCATGTATACCTGTAAAAGCATATATGAAGGCTTCAGAGAACCAGAAATTTGTCTAAATTATTTTGAGATATGATGCAAACTTGAGCAAATGCGTGTATGATCTGAAACCATAATTTTTCTCACAGTTTAAAAGAAGTTCCATATGGATTTCAATTAAGACTCTCTAGCTGGGGCCTTCTGTGAAAACAGAAGGAAATAAGTTGCCATTCATCCCAACCTGTTTTGCCGAAAGTGGAAAATAGCACAGATTTCATTGTGCACTTTCAATGACTCCAAGAAAAATAGTTAATAGTATATGTCCACTCAAAATGAATAGCAGTGAATGTTTTTCTAGATACATACATTATTTTCCCACATGCATTATTTTCCTACACACATTTATATGCACCATTTATATGTGTTTTGATTCTCTCAGGAAAAAAGCCCACTTTTTTTCTTTCCTAAAATTCATTATAGATAACTTGTATTGGAGCCAGAAACTGCACATGCTTTCAATATACAGACAAGAGTATAATTTTGGAAAATACACTATTGATGACAATTTGTTTTTCTTGTGTATAGTAAATGTTTGACTACTGAGGGCTGTGGTAAGTACTTACCAGAGAGGGCTATTTCTTCATGAAAGAAGAGGAAGGGGAAGACAGCCTTTTAACTCTTTTCACATTTTCTTCTTTCACTGAAAGAAAATAATTTAAATTCTTCCAGAATCTGGTTTTCTTGTCACACCTGTTTTAAAGGCATCTGTTTACTTACTAGTTTTCCACTAAAGCTGCTTTCTGTAGTTTTTTTGTTAGGAGTCTTCATCTGTCATGGAGGGTAGGAAGGAGGAACAGAAAGTATTTGCTGTCAGGTAAATAATTACGTTCTGTTGTGATTATGTCTTAAGTACTATAATCTTTTCCAAAGCAGTATTTTTCCATGACCTAGTTCACTGAAGAAAGAAACGGATGTAAATTTTCCCTGTGCAAAATCAGTGTGGGGGCTCAGAGCTGGGACAGGCCAGAGCCTGCTGGTGGCTGCAGGGCACTGACAAGAAGCTCTGTCACATTTGTGCTCTGACAGCCTCAGGATTTCCTGTTGACCAAGGGCCCTTCCTAGGGAGCTTCACTTTGGGGCACAAGTGACTTGCTCAGCTCACTGGGAGACAGAAGCCAATTTAGACCTTCTTAGACCCCAAGTCAGAAATGTTTGGGAAGTGTGAATTGCTAACAGGGCACACATGAAAGCATGCCAGCTCTGTTGGGTTTAGTGTTGGATTTGGAGCATGACATCTTTAGTGCTGGGTGCATTTTCTGGGTGCCTTCCTGGCCTGGAACAGTCACGCCCATTTGAGGGCAAAGCATTGCAGCCCCCACTTGTCCCTCTTGACTGCCAGAGCCCAGGAAAGCTGTTCCTACCCTCCCTGTCCGTGCTGTGGGTGTTGAGAGGCAGCATCACCCCGCCAAGGCAGGCTGCAGCGTACAGGTGGTGAGAGCCAAGCAGCAAGGGGACAAGGTGGGCTGTGCAGCCTCTCTATGCTCTGGCATATCACAGAATCACAGGATAGTTAATGTTGTAAGGGACCTCTGGCGGTCATCCACTCCAACCAAGGCAGTGTCACCTAGACACTTGTTGTGCAGTAGCGTATCTGGGTGGGTTTTGAATGCCACCAGAGTGGGAGATTCCAGGCCCTCCCTGAACAGCTTGTTCCAGTGCTGTGCCACCCTCAGTTTTAAGATATCCTTCCTCATGCTGAGGTGAAACTTCTTGTATTTTACTTCATCCTCTCACTGGGAACCACTGAAGTCAGAGCCTGGCACCATCCACTTGGCACTCACCTTCGAGATATTTATATGTATTAATGAGATCCCTTCTCAGATATTTCTTCTCTAGACTAAACAGACCCAGCTCCTTCAGCTGGTCCAGATTCCTCATCATCTTTGTGGCCCTCCTCTGGACCCTCTCCAGTAGCTCGTTGTCTTGTGCTGTTTGGCTGCTCTTGTCCCAGGTATTTCAGAGATCTCCCTTCCTGGCTTGTGGTTGACATTTAAAAAACAGTCTGCAGCTTTATAGGTTTTGCCTGCTGAGGAGATTTTTTTCCAACTCCTCTTTGTGTTACCCCCTTTTGTGTTTTCTGTTTGATGAGTTTGCTGTGTAATGGTCATGCAGTAATCTGCATAAGTGGAGAAAGGCAAGTGCAGGCTGAAAATAGCAGAAACTATCAGAGAAGCAACATTGGAGCTGCTGTCCAATTTCACAGTATCACACAGCCAAGACAGAAGACATGAAATAATACATGGCCCCTTAACTGGCATAACATGAACAACACTGTGCCTGCAGCTGTACTACAGCACTGCACCATCAACATGTGCCACAGGGAAGTGTAAAGCCAGGAATCCTATTTCAGTTGTGGATTTTATGCTTCTGTTATTTTCCAAATAACATTAAGGGTTTTTTTTCTTTCTAACTATAAACCTTTTGGATACAGTCAATGACTTCAAGAAAATTCCTTTGTATGCCAAGCTGCTGCTGAGGTGCTTTGTATCCTTGGTGTTACATTCAACATCTTTATTATGCAGTTTTGCATTTGCATTCTTCACAGGGGTGTTGTAATGCTTAACTAATTAGTATCTACATGTTGTTTGATGTCCTTGAGCACACAGAAATATAAAGCTACACATATAAAGACAAAAATAGTATTTCAGGCCTTCTGGAATCTGGTTTCAACCTGTAGTCACAAAACTGAATTGCCAAAGTGAGAAGCAGGAATGAAGCTGCAATAAGGAAAGGAAATCCAAAAGCACTATATTTTTATTTTCTTCTTACTGATGAAATGTTCTGTCATTTTACTTCCCAAATCTGGGGCAAGAAAAATGACAAAAATTGTAATTCCAATAATAAGATGATACCAGGAGAAGAAAAGAAAATTTTATTCCCATAATAAAAGTTCTCATTGTGGTCTGGGTGAGAATTTCTGTGTGGGGTAAAAAATAAAGAATCAATATTTTCCAAGATTATTGTTCCATTAATTGCCACTGTATTAGGGCAGTGGCATTTCCATTTTGTCTTTGGGATTGTGATTTACATTTAGTATCTGTGTTGCAATGTAATATAGAAAACTACAATAAGCTAAAAGCATTAATTTTTAAGTCAGCCTACATGTCTGCAGACGTAGCAACTGTCACAATTTTAGTATCCGAGTGAATTTTTACTATGTAGTTCATGGTTGGTTCATGGAGTTAAAAAATAGCAACAAGAATGAAAGGCTTGAGCTGATTTTAAATAATTTTTGACAGATTTGCAATTTGCTATCAGGTATTCCAAAAGTAAAGAAAAAAGCTGCTTTTGGAGGGTAAATGATTTCTTGGAAATTATTTGTTTGTTGAAGAGAATGAACAGGCTCAGATGTTTATTGATTTAAATATATAGCATTTCTATTTGTGAATTATTTTGCAACTGATAATATCTAAGCTCAATTATTGTGCAGTTAGTTACTATGGATACTTAGTTTGCGAAATATGTGGCTTTATGGCTAACTTCTGCCAAAGACCATATTGTTAAATAACATATCTTTTTTTAGACAAACACATGAAATGGCATGAGTTCATAGTCATGCACACAGATCTCCAGAGAGAAATCTGAATAAGTAAATATCTGTGAGCTTTATTTTGCAATTGTCATTTTATATGTCTTGGGATAGGTGTGTCAGATTTGTATAAATAAAGCTTTTTAAATAATGGCTTTTGTTTAGACATTCTGACTAAAACATCCCTGCTTCTGTCTTCCCACATACTGGTAGTGATGCAGCTCTCCTAGAAACTGATCAGCTTTCTTGACCTTTGCTATCCAGTCTTAGGGAAGTATTGAAGAACAGATAATTTTTTACTTATAAAGACCAAGTGTTCTTCACTTGATTTCCCACTTTAACATGTTTCCACTGATAAGAGACTTCTGCATTCATTTTGTTAAGTATTGTCTAGTACTACTCAGTAACATGTATTAATAAGCATAATATAAAAAAAGTCACCCTGCACGGTTGTAACTGTCTTCTTCCCATTTCATGCACCGATCCTGGGATTGGTGCTGGTCTTCTGCCTTGGCAGTCCTCCCAATGGCCAGATTTAGCATGAAAATCATATGTGCATTCAATAAAAAATAAATTTAAAGTTAACATTTTCTTTCTTACACTGGTCCCTTGAGATCAAGGGACTTGAGATGCAGTAAGCCATATAACACAACTAGGTATAACTGGAATAGCAATATTCAAGTGAATGGGTGAGCCTTTCATGGGGCTTTGGTTGCAGGGTGACTTACTGAGATGGGTAAGAAATGGCAGCAGTAACCTACCTGTGAGCCACCCTTTAGAAGGTATTGAGAAAACTCAGCTGAAAACAAAACTTCTCTGTAAGTGCTTGCATGAGCAGGGTCTCTTTCTAAATCAAGAACAAAGGATGGATCATTTATTTCTCCATCATCAAATGACTGAATAGTTTGTACAAAGTTAGATGACAATCTGAACCTTTTTACTTTTAAGTCAGCAGAAGAGAATAATTATGTGGTCATAATACTTGTTTGTTCAGTCATTCCTACAATAAGACAATTGGCAGTGCAATATCCATGTGATAGGTGCTGACCAGGTGCAAAGGTGTCAGTGGATGGAGTCCAGTATTTCTACAGCCCCCTTTCCAAGGCAAGGTGTATGATTTACATAGCCCCAGCTGTTCCACTGATATTAACTCCTTAGTTAATAAGATACAGATTTTGTGAAATAGTGAGTGTAGCTTGGAGCCAGGGATCTTGAGATCCACGGGCAGGTGAAGCTTCAGCTGCAAAGGGTTGAGTTCAGCTTTGCATTTTTGAGCAGAGGTAAAAGCTACTCCTGATCACTGATTGCTGCACTCACACCAGCAGGCTCTTAGAGGTAAGTACTGTGTCTGAGCTGGATTGCCGCATAGAACTACTGGGGGAGCTAAGTTTTGCAATAATTTTAAAAACAAAACTCTACCTATATTCTTTTGCAGCCTGCATATTGTAACTCATTTGAGCTGCTGGTGAAGGAAATTAAATACCATTAGCCTTGACTGGTAGTTTGCCAGATTCTCTCCTTCACACTCTACCCACATACTGTTAATAAGAGCTAATTGTGAAGCAGATTAGCTGTTTGATCTTTCTAATACATCATCTCATGTAGTTTTGGGTTTTATTTTATTTCTCTTTATTAATTCAGTCAGTTTGTAGTATTTGTTACTTTTTCTTCTTCTACTTGTTATCTTTGTTAAAAGTCATGGACATGTAACTCAAGATTTCGAGATGTAGTTTGGAGAAAAAGATTTAGAAGTCTAAATTTCATCCTAAGGGATGATTTTCACATACTTGGTTTCAATATCTTACACAATCTGAACAACAGACTTAGATGATCCGTCAAGTAGTAATAGCTCAAATGTGGTACTATTACAGTGAGCATAAAATATCCAAGAAGTAATAAAAGTGAAGCTTAAGTACTTCATTGATGTCAGAGCTTTGCCAATGAAAAGGGGCACCTGTTTCCACTTCACAGAGGAGGTGGTATTATTGATTGTCCATTGAAAAACAGCTGGACTCAGTCTGGAAAGACTGGCCACAAAGGCTAGGTCATGATTCAGACTTTCAAAATGTTTTGCATTTCTATTAGGATTAAAAACAAAAGAAAAAAAAACCCGCAAAACACAAAACCAAACTAAAACCAGGGCAGTATTTGGTATGTAAAAGCTTGATATTTTAGATTCTTGTTATAAGACATAAAGGTTACAATTTTTACAATTTCACAGAGCTGATTTATATTTTAGATGAATGGCCAAATGAAACAAAGCATGTAAAATACTTTAAAAGTACATTTTAACTGTAACTTAAACAGGAATCAATGGAATTATTTACTATTTCTGTCATAACATGTAAACAATAGAATTATTCCCACACTGGTGGAAATGGAATGACTGTTTCTGCTTCATTTGTTCTCATATGGTTCTCATAACAAAAACTAAAAATGAAAACTTACCTAATGTGATTTTGTAATTTTTGTTTTAAAATCTTATTGTATCATGAAAAATTCCTTGTAGGTGAATATCTTAGGTTTTGGAATTACTTTGTAGTTTTACCTTGTTCTATTCATGAAAGTATAACAATTTAAAGGTAAAATTTTCATATGCAGCCAAATCAGATGAGAGACAAGTTATAAATGAAAGGAAAATATATTCTTAAATAATCATAACCAAATACTCAGTTTTGAAGGTCTTAGGACAGAAGAATGTATTTTGACATCTAGGTTTTTGGCATGATGTTTGTGTAAAAAACAGTATGGGCATTAGGAGGGGAGTCAGTGTTATAAACTGTAGGAGAAATGCAACAGTAGATTTGAATTATCTTGTGCCTTGTGGATCATATTTTTTCATCCAATTTTGCACTTTTCTTTAGTTCTGTGATGATTACAAGAAAGCTTTGTGGTGTAAACTTGGAGTTTTCATTTGGAAGTGGGGCAAGGAATTTGCTAGGATCCATGAGTGCCACTGTGACCAAAAATTGTGTACTTTGCTGTCACCCTGCATTTTGCCAGGTGTAATAGAAATGCCAGCTGCTTCTCATTGCTTGCTGAATAGCTGTTTTCTTGTTTTGGGTACATGTAAAGATCAGGCATGCACAAAAGGGAGAAGAAAGCTCAAAGTAAGGACAATGAAAACTTTAGATAAGGATTTTCTGAGAGTGAATCTGCATATAAGAAAAAAAATAGCATGAAGCACTAGGAGAGTGTTGTGATTCAAAGGGGTAATTTGTAAATATTTTGTTAGTTTTGTAAATCCATCACAGCTCTCTCAGCCATCTTTCTCCCTTGGAATATATAATGCAAGACCATTGTAATTTTCTCAGTGAATGGAGTGTATGTTGGGACTTTGAAATGCAGAGGTTGTGTTCTTAAAGTTTCTGATATCCTGAATCTAGGTCATGAAGACTATTGACTTAAATTAAAAATTGTAGCATAAAGGAAATTGAATGAAGGCATCAGCTTTCCAGGGTACTCTCTGGTAATTACTTGCCTGGTCTTGCATTTATAAATGAGATGATACAACTTTTCCTGTAAAGGTACTTTGATACTTGTACATACCCAAAAGTGTCACTTTCCCATGGAAAAATGTATTGTTATCGCAGAAAATGGCAATATATCATTTGAGTCCTGGAAAAACACAACCATTTTCGATAAATGCAAAGTTTCTCAAGCTAGGGGGGAAAATTGAAATGTTATTTTAAAAAGGTTTGCTCAACATCCAGTTACCCTACTCAGGCTATCTAATTATACCACAAATACTGTATTGGTTAAAAAAAATGGATTTTTGTTTTATTATTTAATGTTAACATGGGACATTTGTACTGAAGAGCTTATGTTAGGAATTAAGAAAATAAAAGTTTGCAGACTGTCAGGGATTTGTTTTATCTGAATTTCACAGAATTTTAAGCACGTGGAATTAGATTACTGAACTTCAGTGCTCAGAGAAATTTTATTTATGAACTTTCTTCCTACCTGATTGCTGTTCTGTGTAACTTACCTGGTGCCACTGAAGTCACTACCAATTTAAATTAAAATAAGTGTAAATTTTGTGCTCTTTCTCTTGTTGCAAGCTTAAAAAAATTTTAAAAACACAAAAAAACAACCATGTCAAGTTTAGACAAAGATAAATGAATAGGGAATAGATACTTTTATACAAAAGAGCTTGAATCAAAATAATCTCCTTTATTAATTAATAGTTGCTAAAAGCATATTTCTGAGAAGTTGACAGATTCTGTTCCTGACAGTTAGTTTTAGTTCCTCTTGTAGGGGTGGGAAAAGCCCTGTTCATCACAGAAATGCTCTTAGAAGGTTTCTTTTCTGCTGAGTTTGTGGAAGGGCAAAGGTGAAGGAGCGGGGAGAAAATTCTTTCACTAATACAAGTATTTCCTGTAGACAGCAATTACATACAGGTCTGTGAACTTTAGTTAGCTACCCACAAGCATTTGAACTGTGAGCTCAATGCAGTGTTTGTATAACCTTCCCTTATTTCCAAGATATCCAGTAGAGACTTTTTAAAATTAAATACTTTTTTTTTTCCTGTTACAAGTGAGAGATCAAATAATGCAATTATTTGGCCATTTTCTCACCAATTTACAGTCTGTATACCCTGAGAGAGTTCATTAAGTAGAAAGAATACACAGAAGTTCAACTTTATTGTGACTTTTTCTGCAAGCTGTGATTCTAGCTGTGCTACTTTATATCTAGCTGTTTTACAGTGCTTTTGTCAACTTATTGCTAGATGTTCTTTGGCTTGGAGTTCTCTGAGCTTAATTTAGAGTAAATTGTTACATTTTCTCTGTGGCTCTTGCTCAAATGGAGGTGTTGCTTAATGCTGCCTCTAAGTATTGTGTGCTTTTTTTCTTAAATAGTAATAGTGTATATTAGCAATGCAGAAAATCTGTATAATGGCTACATCTAATCTGGTACAGTAAAGAAAAACACTGTTTCAAAGGAAAATCTGTTTATTCTATTCAGTTGTAGGTTGAACAATATGCTGGGAATTTTCTGTTTTGTTGAGATAATGGTCTTCTGCTAAGGAATCCTGATGGATGGAGTGGTGTTTCTTAGTATTGGTTTTAGAGTAGAGGCATTGTGGGTTCTGAAAGCCTTGTTCCCATGGAACCACACAATATATGTACATAGTTCCTTCTCTTGGCATAAATAGCAGTTGTTTTCTACTAACACCTTCAAAAGTAAAAAGGAATCCAAGTAAAATATGAAAGGGGTTTCCTGTGACTTGGTGGTACCAACTGTTCAGTCATGTCTGATTGGAGCAGGTTGTAGCATCCAGAGCCTTTCAAGCAAAATCCCTTGACCAGGCCAGAGAAATGCAGCTCTGCAATGTTCTGATTTAGATCCTGGGTGCCACATGCACCCTGTGGTCCAAATGAGACCAGGACAACAGAGGGGGATTGGGGTTTTTTAGATTTACCTCATGTCAAATATAGCATAAAATGCTAGCAAATTGTCTTTGGTATTGTTAGATGTCATTGACTGACTGTTGTTTCTCATCAAATAGGATTGTCCAAGAATGCTGGACTAGAACTCGGAGAATAGGGAAATGAGCAGCATCAGCACAAAACTGGACATCTATGTGCTGTGTTGGGACATGTCCAGTGTTTTGA
Organism: Chloebia gouldiae; assembly: GCA_003676055.1. Classification (NCBI taxonomy): domain Eukaryota; kingdom Metazoa; phylum Chordata; class Aves; order Passeriformes; family Passeridae; genus Chloebia; species Chloebia gouldiae. The sequence continues at coordinate 32,095,163 of QUSF01000008.1, read as the reverse complement.
AATTCTAAAAACTGAATTATATTAACTGTTTCCTCATCATAGCATTGTTTGGGAAAAATGGCCTCAAAATAGAGGTATAAAAGAAATGCAGGCTGGAAATCCTAGGGGAGCTGATCAGAGATATTAAGAATGCACAGTTTCTGTAGAAATCCTAGAACTCATTGAATACTAAGTACTTGAGTTATATAGGCCTTAAATTTACTGCTTTAGCTTTAATTTGTTCTATGCACCACATCACATCTTTAAATTAAATACTGGTCTACTTTGTGCTTACCTTGAGTTCATCTTATGCATTCTGGCTTACATATCCTGCTGTTTTCTCATATGGGTATATTCACCCTTCTGTGCCCGTGCACATGTGTAGAGCACAGTCTTCCCCTTTCAGTCAGGAAAAGGTCTTCAACTATGGTCTGGATTAAACAATCTCTTCAATAGGCCACTACTCTTTTCCCCCAAAAGACCTCTCATTAAGGCAATCAGCTTTTCAGAATTGAATACAGAGTGAGATTTTTTTTCACAGTTTTATTTTTTTTTCCTGTTAAACTTCTAATTGCCTCCTGGACTTGATATATTGGATGAATACCAGGTGGTGTGCCACTCCTTTTTGCTGTTCCTGGACAGGTCTAGCCCACCTCAGACACATCACCTGCTATGGCACAGTAGCATCAGTCATTGTATCTGACAGCACTCTTCATACACTGCCTGTGGAAGGAAGGTCTAAAAGAAAAAATACACTCTGCAGGCAAATGCTAACCAAATGTTCAAAAACTTTCAAAGGAGAATAGTTTATGTAGGATATTTTACATTGGCATTTTACAAACAGCACATGCACTTGTCAAATCATGGTTTTACACAAAATTTAAATTACCTGCTCTCAGAAGATGTTTGACTGCCAGCTATCTAGAAGAACATAGTGCATGATTCCTATTGTCGTACTGATTTTTTACTGTCTTTAATGGGGAAAAAAGGGGTTATGTCACTAAAGGTGATGAATTTACAAAAAGGCATGTCTGATGCACTGATTTTTAGAACTAGTAATGTCACCCAGTTTGAATTGTAGGAATAGACTGGAAAATAAACAAATCCAAGTAACTTAAAACTTTTTTTTTTTTTGCTTCATTGATATGATGAAAATAATGATACTTATTCCTTTGGATAAAACTGCATGTCAAAAGAAAAACAATAGTAGCTTATCTATAGAGAAAAAGTGTAAGAAAAATGGAAGGAACTGGCAGTGGTGTCAGTTTTCTTTTGGGCCTCAATACACAAACATTATAAGAGCCAGAAATTTTGTTTGGTTAATGGAAAACAGAGCAGGTTTGGGCTAGCCTGGCTTGTCAGTGGCCAAGGACACAGGCAGGTTTGTCAGTGTTGTATCCTCCATATGGGGTTGTCATGTATTTCTTTTCACCATACTAAGGAAAAAAAGGTTCAGTTCTAAAACTCTCCAGTCATCTCTGTTTTAGGTTGTAAGTCAAGTAGCAAAGTGCTACTAGTGCTGGTTCAAAAACCACATGATGCATATTAAAAAATGTTGGAAAAAAAAGTAGTTTTTTTCATTAAAAAAATGGTTTCCATGTTTCTAAATTATTTGAATCAAATGGGTTTTGTTGCCAGTTTCAGAAGTTTCAAAATCAAGATGTTTATTTACATTTATTTAAGTTTTTAAAATTTAAAAGTACTCATTTCAGTCCATTACATTTTGGAAGAGGTGTTTCCTTTTTTTCTACCCTTTTTGAAGTGTCTTTCAAACATTCTCAGCTTTTGTGCTTTCAAAAATTTCCTGGTGGAAACAATTTTAAAGCAACGGCATGAAGAAAGTTTTCTCCAGATTTTTATAGTCCCCCTCGTTCCCTATCCTCTTCCCTCAGTAGAAAAGATATTGTTGTGCCATAGTTCAAGAGTGAGGAAGAGGAGAGGCAAAAATTCCACTAAATTCCAAATAGACCAAATCCAAAGACTTATTGCTGATGAACTTAAGCAGTTAAATATACTTGAAGGTCCAGCTCAACAAGCACCTCCAAAAGGCATAACAAGTATATTGCCTCTGTGATAAAATGTCATCAAACACTGAAATATTTAGGTTAGAATTTCTCTGACCTATCTTGAGCTGCTTAGCAGCTTGGTGTGAGGAAATTACCCGGGTAATGGAAAGAGGTGGCACATAGTACTTTATTCCACCCATATTATTAGCTGAAGTTATGTAAGACTAATTCACTAATGTTTTGATTTTGCCTATGTAATTTTCACACAGGCATCTGTAGCTGAATCTCACCCTAATAATTCACAGTAGTCTAACTTTTTTTTTTAATATACCATTACAAAGCATTAAAACATCTATCTATGACAAAATAGGCATGACAAACACAATGTCATTTAATGACTCCTGGATGCCCATGAAGTTTGATCCCATTCATAAACAAGCAGCGTGTTTTCAATAAGTGGGCATGCAGTGGCTGTTTAAATCAAGTTAGTAACTCTGCCCCATTTCTCAGGAGTGGAGTTACCAGTACAAAAATGAGGATGAAGAGAAGGAGGTCATGCTCCTACTCCACTCCAATTAATACTGCCAAATGCTGCAAGCATACTGTAATATGATCCATTAGTGACTTTGCAGCTCCCACTCTCCCGTTCTGCTCCCAAAATAGATGCATTTCTGTTGCAAAAAGCAAGAATAATAATAACATTTAGAGAGCTGGGTATAAGCTAAAATTCCACCAAGGGGACCATGAGACTTGCTGACTGTTGTCAGAGGAAAATTTGGGAAAAGGCTAAGACAGGTTGTACAAAACTTTAGTTGGAGTACTGCAAAAATTCAAGATACTTTGTTTTGCACTAGAAGTGCAATGATTTTGTCTTTCAAGCTTTACCTTTTCAAGTCCAGGTTCCTAACTACATGTTGCTCATGCTCATGTTTTGTTTTTTTTAAAACAAAGGTGTTCATAACAAACATAACATTTGTCCTAGTAATGATTGCTTTGAAATTCTTAGTAATCAAATATATTTAGCTGCATAGCTAAATATTTTTATTTGAAAGACTGGAGAAGTGTGTGTGGGATTAAGGAGAGAGGAGGTAATTTGCCATGACCTATTTTCATTCCATTTCAATCAAAATTGCACCACTTAGCTGAGTACTATAAAGGGATGCCTGAAGCACACTTGCACTAAATTATCTGTTAATGTCAGGGCAAATTTCTGGTCTCCTGTCTTCTAGGTGGTGACAGCCTATCTGCAAGATATACCTGTTTTCTGCACACTCCTCAGAAAGCATCACATGCTAGGATAGTAAAAAAGGCCTAGAAATATTGTTAGTTGACGTGAATAAAGATGTCCAAAGGCTTAAAGAATTAAGTAGGCAATTGGAAATGCATATCTTTGTTGTAAATAGCTCTGAAGTAATGGTAGTCTTTAATTCAGCCAAAATGTTGATGCTTTGGCACAAGAGATTAATAGGAAGTCTTTGAAGTAGAGTTAAATACTTGTGAATTCAGTCAAGGTGTGAAACAAATTTATTCAAATTTCATGGTTTTACAGCATACTTTGGCTTCTGAGCAAATATCATAAACAGTTAACTTCTTGTGCCCTTTACTTAGTCTGAAAATCTAAATAAGAAAACTTTCCTTAAGTTCTTCTAATATGTATTTATTTCTGTCTGGAAGCATTTGGATGATACTTTTGGGCCCATGCCATGATTCTTGGGGATCATCCTGTGCCAAGACCAGGAGTTGGAGTCAATGATCCTTGTGAGTCACTTCCAGCTCAGCTTATTCTGTGATTCTATCAGAACACTGAAGAAGCTTCTTTTTTTCCTGTTCACCTACTTTCTTCTTTCTGATGTCTCTTGCATCTCATTTTGTTTCTGTGGCTCTCATGGAAGAAAGTAAGTGTGTCCTGAGTTGAATGCAACATAGAATTGGATTCTAAGCTCCTGCTATAGCACAAAGGTCTAGTTTTCAAGTGTACCTCATTACAGAGTTCCTTTCAACGCAGTGATAGTAGATGCCTTCCCACCATGGACAGAGCTGCCATTTCAGAGCAAGAAGCTCTGTCTGAGGAGAAAGCCAGGATATCCTGGACTGTAGGCACAAGCAGTTGAGTGTTATACACATAAAACAGGGGTTTGACAGGCCTGTCACTGCTGTGGCATACTGTGCATTACAGTTTAGCACTGTTGCACTAGTGTTCTGTGTGCCAAATGAAGTCATTAGCAGATTTGAGATCTATCAACCATCTGTGCCTGTTATCTGTTCATCCTCGAGTGGGAAAGTGTTATCAGTGCAGAACTGTAGTGGGATGTGGTGGTTCTAGAAAGTCTCTGGGGTGTGCTTTGGTCACTTGAGGTAATGTGACCCTCACATAGCATTTACTGCTCACCCCTTCTTCCTGGAAAAAATGTTTGAGTCTATTAGCATAAGAACTCATTGCAGTATATTTTGCTAAATAGTTGGCCGTGACCAGTGATACCCAGGCAGCTTCAGTATGAATGAGAAACTTAATAATCCATGAAAAGGCTCTTTTTAATATCTATTTTTAATTTACAATACATTGGGTTAATAAATTGGGGGGGGGAAGGGTTCCTTATGGCTTTCTTCCTGGTGGTGGATTAGAGTACACCAGCTGTAACACACCACTTAGAGAAATGGCTGGACTCATTGTATATCAGAGCTGAATATTGTATTTACCCTATCAGTGCAATACACCCCTTGGAAGTCCTTGGGAGGGTTTCTTACATGTGTTATAAGAGCTGCCTCACTGTGTTGCAGTAACAGGAACACATGGAGACAAAATGATTTTTTATTAGCCCTGGTGTTTGTAATTTGATCAGTGCAGCAAGTGTTAGCCAATAATGATTTGTTTTCTTTCCTTTACACCCTTATTGATGTGTTTCATTGTCTGAGTGTCTGAAATTCCAAATCTGGAATGTCGTGCTGTCAAGTCTTACTCTGTTTTATTTAACCCAAAGGCAAATCCTCAGTATAAAGCTGTAGGAATGAGGTCTGAACTGAAAGCAAATTCAACTTGTTATGTTGCAAAACTGAAGCCTCTGGACTCTGTCAAGTGCAAACACCAAAATAAATCATGGCTGTCCACTAGACTGTGAGACTGGCACTGACAGAGATATCTCAGACAGTAGCTTTAGACATCTTAAGAACAGTGACCTCTTTACAGGGTAAATTTACAGAGTTTTCATTGGTCATTCAGAGAGGAAATCAAATTTAGCAGGTTGCAATAATTTTTGTTTGGTGATAAGGTATGCCTGAGAGTATTGACCAGTCAGTAAAGTTGCTTTACTCATTGCGTGTTTACCAGTCTAGGAGAGAGTATGTAACTTACGTTACCTTCGGGAGTAAAAGCGTACTTCTCTAAAATATGTACAGCCTCAAAAGAGAAAATCTTTTTATTTAATTCAATCAGTTTATATAACAATGTTGGTTGTTTCAAAGAGGAGCTACTTTTAAATAACCTTGCAGGATTTATTGCCATAGAGGCAATTCAAACACAGAAGTGATTCTATAAACTGTTAAGTTTATAGACTAGAGCTCTGTGGCCAAACAGGCTATGATGATTTAGAAGTTTTGCATTTTGAAGACTTGAAAAGTTTGTGACTCCCCCCTGAGAATTTTCACTTGGTTCTCATGCTGGGAGATGTATTTTTTTCAGAAATTTTAGAAATAGCAAGGAACATATCTTTGAACTTTGACGTGCTGAAATATGTGGAAATTTTCTTTATTTGTGGGTATAACAAACTTTGTGAGTACTTGGTTCTGTTTCTGTATGTGGATATGCTATCCCAGTGCTTTGTAGCTGGATAGAGAGGAATTTTTAAAGGATTCAGAAGGGACAAGCACAAATTAAATTACTGAGATAAATTATTCTGCAGGATTTAAGACAATAAGGAGCATACCGTTGTGTGGAAGAATGCTGTTATTGAAGCACTCAGTTGCTGAGAATTGCTTATTTTTCTTATTTTTAAATCTGTGATCACATAGAACCTGGTTGTAGTATAAGGAATAAGCTGGGTCAGTTAAGGCAGAAAAAAGCACAAAATAACCATGAAACTTGAAAGAAATGCTGTGATGCATGAGAAAATGTTTGTTTTGCCTTGTTTTTATGTGTTTGGGTTTTTTTCCCCTAGAAACAGAGTTAGTTATCTTCCAGACCCAGTAGGCTTTGATCTGTAAACAATTGCCTCAGGAACAAGCAGCTTACTCATACTCTCCTGCAGAAATGTTGGATACTCCAGATTTGGCTGTTATTTGAGCTACATCTGTGAATTTTGGGATGCTAGAAAAACTGACTTTTCTTGGGTGTTCTCTAAAAAAAACGCCATCTTCATTTTGTTCCTTAGGTGTTGTGATCTACAACACCAACTCTTGTTTTGAAATCTCATGACTCCCCTTGGTAGAAGAGATCTTTAACTCAGACTTAAAACATCCCAGAAGTTTATGTAAATAGACATGTCGAGGTGGTTCAGTAGATCTTAGAAACTTTGTAACAAATCTCAAAGAGAGCCAAAAAACAACCATATAGTAAAAGACTGTGAATATTTCATATTTTATATCATTTTAGGCTGCTAGCTGTCTATGGAGGATTGTCATTACATCAGAATTCCTCACACTATAAATGGTGAAATCTTCCTCCTCTCTCCAACCCAGTCTCAGTTCCTCTCTCTCCACTTGCTGAGCACAGAAAGCAGCCATGACTAGGGTTATTATCTGTAGTACACGTTATTTGTGTATCACTGTTGGTTTTTTTCCATTCCTGAGCTTAAAAGGGGGAAAAGATTGTCTTCTCAGGGGTTAAACAAACCTCAGATCACCTGACACTTCCTATGCCTCTGGCAGGATTGTGCTCTAAATCATACAGCTTAGAACTCATGGGACCAGTTGGATTTCTGCCTGTGTTTATGTATGAAATACCTTTTTAGATTTCACCCTGTATACTTTGGATTCCCAATATTATATTTGAAACTGGAAATAATTAGAAACTACATGACGTTTCACTGCCTCACTGGATATTGAGATGCACCTGTATATTGTAGAAATATCTGAGCTGTTAAAAAGTGCTTCATAGTGAACTACTATTTAAAAATAGCTCTTCAAGTCTGAATCTCAGGATATTCATTCATCTCAAATTTTTCTTTAAATGTATCCTGGTATAAAAAACTGATGCATGTTTCAAAAAGGAAGAAGTAAAACTATTGTGACTTCTGTGTGTGAAACATTTCACATAATATAATACATTAATAGAAAATGATGAAACAGTCCCTATAACTCTATGGTGATCAAAATTCAATATTATTAATATAAATATGTTATGAGAATAATAAGAGATTTGGAAAAAAGAGGAGTTCATTTGTTTCTAAGAGATGCTTGACCTCTGCTACTTTATGATCTGCTAGAGAGAGCTAAGGCACACAAAAGCTGGTTTTCTTTCTATTTTACCTGGAAGGCATTATTTTTTTAATAAATACCAAAATCAAGTCAATATTTTTAGAACCAGGATAATTGCTACTTGAAATGGACTAATATTTGCTCAGAAGTTGTTTGAGACTTTATACCTAATGTCAACAGGAAAGAAATAACTAAGATGTATGATTTTGGTAATTGATAGGGAACATTTGAATGGGTTACGTAAATAATAGACCAATCAAAGTACTGTTTAATGGTTTACAAAAACACATGCCCTACTGCATTTACATTTATTTAAATTAATGTTGCTGTCATACTTTATGAGAAATTTTGAAAGAGGATTTCATTTTTACCTTATAGTTAATGGCGTCATAAATAATAATGTGTCAATTTATAGGATAAGTTATATTATTAAATTGTTCAGCATACCTCTTTAAAATATAGGTGTGCATTTTCTGTTCTGGACAATTACTCTGTGAATAAAGCTACAACTTTCAAATCTCATTTCCATGTCTGCCAAACCCTACTCTTAACTCATTTTCTTTTGTAATGAGAATTAATGGTATTAATAATCCAATGCTATGCAGAAAAGACCTGGGACTTTCTTGTATATGCAGTATCATGCAGTATTTTTCTATAGAAGATATTAGTGCATTGATGATAACTGATTGACATATCTAAAAAATGAATGTAAAAAAACCACCAAAACCAGCTCTTCCCCAAAAATCAAATACTTAAAAAATACATTCACAATAGAATTCTGTTTTTTCATTTAAGCACATGAAGGTTGTACTTGTTAATCATTTACAAATGTTTATATACCTTGAACACCAAGAAGGCTCAGTTTGATAGTTTGGGGTAGGACTAAATCTGTTTACAGGAAACTTCAAATTTTTCCCATTCTTTTCTAAAACCATTTTAATTTTGTATTATTGTATGAAGGAAGAATACATTTACAAGCTGAATATTTGAAATTAAAGAAAAAGTTGTATTTCTCCTGGATGGCAGTTTGAACATGCTTTGTCGTCTGATCTTCTACATGCAAACCAAAATACCCATAAGATAAATTATTGCACAGTCTTTGCATTTATTTGTGCCTATATCAGTTGCCACAACTGAGGTTGCTATTTACTTCAAAACAGTCCCATACCTATTCTTTGGTTCCACTGCTACTCACTAAAATGTGCTGTGAGAGTCTGGCATCAGGAGAGTCCCCACATGGAAAACAGCCACTCTTTCCAGCAATAGTCACTATCATCTGCTAGGCTGTTCCTGGGCTGAGCTTCTCAGGCTCTGTGTAGGGTGACTTTTTTTCTTCTCCCTACAGGAAAGTAGGGCCCCTGCAGATGTTTAACCCCACATTTTTTTCAGGATACTTATATTTCTGCTTTTAATTGACAGCAGTTTTACAGGAGAGTGTGTCCCAGATGTGATTGATCTAAAATGAAAGAGCACTAGTGTTGGGCCTGAATGTTTCCCATCTAATTACCATTTGCCCCTTCGTTTTATTTTTGAAGGGTTTTTTCACTTGAGTATGGGGTTTCCAAATGATTCTGGTAATCCTGGATTTTTTTTCTCTTGTTTTTACAGGTGACCTGTAACTGTTTCACCATCAGTAATGGAGAGATGCAGGATGTTGGTGTTGGCCTGTATCCCAGGTACTGTGGACACTGTTTTATTCACAGGCAAAATCTATGTCAGTTTTTTCTCCGTTTTTCCAAGGTAGCTGTAAGGACCATCAAAGCAGCAGGTAACGTGTCTAAATGAGAAACTGGGAAATGGAAATAAATTAAAAAAGAATAAAAAAAGACAATCTAGTTGAAAGGATTCTTAACAGTCCTGATTACAGCATTAAAGCAGTTTAAATAGTATACATCTTTATTTTACATAATACAAAATACATAATAGCATTTTATTTTTATGGAGGTGGTAGTCTTTTCTAAGTAAGAATAAATGCTGTCATCAACACTGTGCAACTGGGACTAGTAAGGGAAACCTGTTCAATGATGCTTTAGAATACAGATATTTTGCAGCTCAGAACCTTCATAATTAGTAATTAAAAGAAAAATATTGATATAAGTAAATTACCATAACAAAGAAGCCAGTAAGGTGAAAAGATAGGTCCCTTAAGAGATAGAGTTAATATTTGAATTTCTTATTCTTGTTTCTTATTTGTATTAGGAAAGAAGTATGTACCAATGAAGGTTTTCTTTTCATGGAACTAGTAACCTGTAATCATAAATATGGAAAATTAGCATGTAGTTTAAAAGTATGTTTTACTGTCTAATTTTTTTGTTAATGCATGGTTGAATTATCTTTGTCAGTATCTCAATGGGCCTGTCATTGCTGTTTTTTTTCCTTCTAATGTCATATGTAAGATTTAACTAAGGACATTTAATATCTTGGGTCTGCTTTGTAGTAAAGATGAGGAAAAAGTAGTTAGGAGGACATGGGAATTAGTGTCATGAAAATTGCAAAACAGAAATTTGATTTCATAATGGAATGAAAACAATAATTGAGAAAAATGAAATATTATTTTTGAACATTATTATTGGTTGTAAAAAAGCCCTTAACTGTGAGGAAAGTATCCGTCTATGTTCAATGATAATGCACTGCCAAGGGATGACAGAGACTCTTTCCCTTGAAGGTCACTTCAGAGCTTTGAGTTTTGTTATAGCAACACAGCTGGGAAAATTGAGAACTTAAAATCTGTGGTTTACAAATCCTGGGCAAATGTCCTTCTAGATGAATTCACATGCTTCCAGAGGAAATTGTCAGCAAACCCACAAGTTTCTCGACGACATGAGATTTAATTAAAAGTTCTTTATTTAGCCTTATAAAGAGGTTGTATATTGTTGTATGGCTTGATAGCTTCAGCATCACAATATATTTAAAAGTAGGTAAAATCCTATGGTCCTGCTGTGCATCACATTGCGAGCAGCTTTGAGAGTGTGCCCAGTGATCTCACAATAAGTGTAATGGATACTCTCCCAGTGGGTTCTTGAGGAGATTAACCACAGATATTTTATTAGTCCAGAAGGGATACCAAAAGAGTCAGACCCCTGTTGATACCTCCTGTAAGAGTCAAAAAATAAATAAACATGGTTTGGTGCAGGGCTCAGAGCCTTGGCAATATCCTCTATTTTACCAACTACAGTTGGGATTTTCAACTGCTGAATCAGACAAGGACTGAATATAAATATCACCAGGAGATGGATAAGCCAAAACATTTTCTTCCAGGCTGATAATGCCAGAATTATTCTTTCAATGAGTCATTCCCATAGGGAAAGAACCATTGATGCCATTTCTGCTACAGCAGAAATGTTTGCCTGGTAAAGTCAGTTGTTTCTCAGCTAAGGAAACTCGTGATTCCAAAGTATATAGCACGTGTTGTTAGCAGCCTCCTTCAGAGACAGGGAAGGGTGTGCTTGTGCAGCGTTTGTGTCTGTTGAGGGTGCCAGCAATTCCCTAGTGAGCTGTGCTGCCCCAGCTGTCACATGCCACAAGAACAAAGGCTGGGCCAAAATATTCATGAAAACAGAGGCAATGGCCCTGTTTCTTCTTTCAACTCTATACACCAACTTCTTTGGCTTTGGGACATAGTAGACTATTTTCTCCTGATAAGAAATATATATTGATTGTTGTCCCCTTTGAGCTGTGCTTGCAATGACAGTCAGATAATTGATAAGGTTCATGCCCTGAAACTGAGCAGAAACAGCAGAAATACAGCTCAGTCCCTTCTGCAATGAGCTGTCAAGGTAACAAGGTTACCTTGTTCCCCACTTGCCCAGTGCCCTGAATCAGGGCTCTCAAAGAGGCAATGGGAGGCCATTGCCTTCCTCCTGCCCTGAGTACACAAAAGGCAGAAACATTTGAAGAGATCCCGGCATGGCTCCTATTACCAGTGAATATAAATCTTCTAAGCATTCATTTTCCTCCCCTAACCAAGAGCAGCTGATTTAACAGGGAATTTATTTGTTTCATGACTTAATTTCTCGATACTTCAGATGTAATCATGTTAGCTAATTTCAAATGATTAAAGGGAAATGGCAGTTAAGACTCCTCTGTTAAGTTTTCTTCCTTTCACCCCTCACAGCATGTCTTTACTGAACCACAGCTGTGACCCAAACTGTGTGATTGTTTTTGAAGGATACCAGCTTTTACTTCACTCTGTCCGAGAGATCCAGATTGGTGAAGAGGTAATTAACTTGTCCTCCCTTCCGTCACAGACACCTGCAAAATGACATCTCCCTAAATAAATTCCAGACTGCTGGGCCACCAGCTTAATGTTTTGATGATATATTGATGCCACTTTCTAGCACATAGCTATCGGGGGGAAAATGATAAATAGAATCATCTCTTCACACTGCCTGGGCCCATAATCATTACTTCTCATAAATCACTAGCAGTCTTGATAAATTCCTGTTCCTCCTTTGCTACTCTAGGCACTTCATTTTGTTTGTATTTGAGTGTCTTTACCCTGATGGGAACACTTAAAATATTTCTGAGTGGAATGCAGTGTTCCCTAAGTCATTGCAACATTTGTCAGGCAGCAACTGTGCAGTTGTAGTAAACCTTTCATTGACAGTGAAAGAAGCAAAACAAGGTTTGTTTTCTTGTCCATTTCACTAAGAAAGATTTCAAAATATCCTTTTCAAGAGATTTGTGATTTGATCTAATGTGTTCTCCACTTTATTTTTACAACAGAACTTGTATTAATTTGAAAATAAGCATTTGTGGCTGGAAATAAAAAAAAAAAAGTGTTTTGCAGCAATGCAGTACTCAAAATGTTTAATAAGACCTGAAAAGAGATGTGTGTATATATGTAATTTCAGATGCATCAGTGGCCTACACAGTCCTAGCTGTTGATTGTTTCAAAATCATAACCTAATGTAAATATGATTCACACCTCTTCTTATCTAACTCTATGAATATGAAGACCATACTTATTTTGATTTAAGCACAATATTTATTTACCTTCCTATGAAGTTTCTTCTTTTTTACTGTATTCTTTCTCAAAGATAATAGGGCATCAAAGTAAGTAAATGGTAGAAAAATTTTTAGGCCATCAAAATAAGTAAGTGGTAGAATATTTTTTTCAGTGAAACATTGTTAAGAATCAACAGAAATGTTTTTACATTCTTACCTTTTTGGCAAGAGAACTCTTTCAGGAGCAATATATGTTTTTGGATCTATTAATTATAGGCATTTTTCATTTCAGTATTCTTGTTTAAGTGTTATTATAGACATCTGCCTTCTTTTATTGGCTTCCCAGTTCACTAAGGTGGGTTGCTTATTTAAAAATACAGCAGGAAGAAAATGGGCCTAAGGCTTAAAGCTACAAAGTCAGTATTATGTTAGATCTGTTATGGGAAGAGGAAGGGAAATAAAAATTTTGTGAGGATATGTACAAGTCAGCAGTTCAATATTATTGTCAGTACCCTATTTACTTTTCCTTATACATAACTTGTACCACTTTTCATTTTGTGTTCTGCATAATGACTTTGGTACAAATTTCCACACTGCCTTTCTGCCTGCCTGCACCATGGTGAGCTCAGTTTTAGTAATAGCCATGTATTGAATTTACAAATATATGTATGTGAAACTGTATCATCTGTTGTGCGCTGAGTTTTAACTTATATTAGTGATGTCATAATCTGAGCTAATGAAGATACATGTTAGGGAGGAAAGTGATTGGGTTTTCTGAATAAATTGGGTGCTCTGAGATGGTAAGATGAAGATTATTTCAAGTCATGAACCAACAAGAAAATTATAATCACTAGAAATTTTCTATTATCCTGTTCAAACTTACACTAGATGCAGAGAGAATGAGATCCTCTATAAAATAATTACTAGAAATTAAGCACTAAGATTTATCAGAAATAAGAAGCTAAGTAGCAAGTCAAGTTCAGATTAGTAGAAAAGTACTATTCCATCCATAAAGGAATATATTTTTGGACATTTGTAGTGCTTTCTGTCAGAGCACACTGCAGCAGTTTACTCCTGCTATGGAGTTGTTGACTACCTATAATTGCAGGGAAAACAGAGACATAGTCATCTCAGCATTCTGAACTTGGCTTCCAGCATCTCAGAACTAGTTATAACACCTTTTTGCTCTTCAAGGTAATTGCAGAATTACAGAATGTTTAGAGTTGGAAAGATCATCTTGTCCTTGCTGTGAGCAGAGACACCTTTCACTACACCAGGTTGCTCAGAGCTCCATCCAACCCAGCCTTGAACTCTACTAGGGATAGAGCCTCCAAAACTTCTCTGTAATGTTGACTATTACAGTTTTTGTAACTTTAGATTATGTTTATTTGATGGCAAAAGATTTCCTTTACTTGCAGCTCTTCACAAAAATGAAATTTAAATGCTGCAAAGAAAGGTGAGATATGAGGAAGAATTATAAAGAAGCAAAAATTATTCATCTAGAGATCATGAGGGCTCCTTTACTGCTAAAGTAGCCTATCAGCAAGTTTTGTCAAAAAGGCAAGCAGCTTCCTTTTAAGAAGCCTTCCTCATTTCCCAAACCTTAAGTAACCACTTCAAGCAGATCAAAATGTGTGCTATAATTTCAATTTTTTTTTTGTTGGTTGGTGAGTCTACCTGGTGTTTTGCAGGCAGACATAAGATGATTTCACCTCCTCTCCAACTGGAAGTTTTATGGCTTCAAATCAAGTAGCCTTGCTGTGAGACAGAATGGATTAGCTGAGGCACAGTTCTGCTCCAAAGTGGGTGCTTTGCTACTCACCAGCTTCAGAGTTCAATAAGAGGAAATTTGTATCTTTCCTCAGAATATCATATAACTGACTGTACCTTACAGAGCAACATTTTTTTTAAATACTGAAAATAAATAATGATTTCAGATGATGAGCAAATAAATCCACTTTCATGATACATTTCAACCAAGTTATATAATGTTTTTGTTACTGTAATTCTGTGAGAAGTTTTGTATCTGCGTATGCTTGACACATTGCATTTTGTCCCATTTAAGTTTTTGGAAACAAATTTTTCCTTGAATTAGAAAGTGTGCTGGTTTTGTCACTACAGAAGGCGTTTTGATCTTATATGCCAAAAGAGAAAGAGTGCACACTGTCAAGCACTTCTGTAACTCTGTCTCAGGAACAGATACACAACCCTCCTTAAGATGCTGAGACCCATGGTTGCAAAACCAAGAATATTCCCTTTTTTTTTTCCCTGCCACTAGCATTGAAATACTTCTTTTTAATTTTTTACAGAATTTTCTGTCTAGAAATGTTGTGGCTTATATTCTGTTACCAAAAAAAACAAAAACAAAAACAAAAACAAAACCACAAACAAACAAAAACCTACAAAACCCAAACCAAACAAAAAAACCAGCAACAACAATAAAACCCCACATAAATTAAGTCCACTGCATCATGGCAGTACTGGAAAATTGTGTCTACCTCAGTCTGAGGAACATGAGAAACCAACCACCATATCCATGATTAAAGAGTTTCTGTGTCAGAGCAAGAAGCAGGGTTCAGACAGTGCTGATTTCTAAGGAGGAAGTCTTAAGAGTCAATAAGTCCCATGGCTGTTAAATAATTTCTTGCCTTCATAAGTGTTTTTAATATATATTCTCCAGTTCGGGGGGGAAAGATTCACTGCATTCTTTATAAATGATGCAATAAAGACGCAAGCTTTGGTCAGTTGAAGTAATGTTTTAATTAGTAGCATACATCCCACATGCAAATACCATTATGACAGTCTTTGATAAATGGGCATATTTCCTAACTATGTACAAGTTAAATGAGCCTTGCAGCTAATGATGTGATCCAAAATTAAAACAAGGATTAAAGAAGAGAGACTTGAATACAGAAATTTTGTTTTTTAACAATTAAATTATTAGTATAGACTCAGTCACTGTTAGGTTGATCATGTTTCTAAATATACTAGTTATATTTTACCACTCAGTCTGCCAGCTACAAACATTTTTTTCTTATGGATTTCTGCTGGCAAGGCTGGGAATTTCAACTTGGGCAAGAAAGACCATGTCCTTTTTGAAACTTCTTCCTACCGCCATGATTTCTGCAACATAAATGAAAAAAGGTGGGGGGAGGGAACCAAAAATATGAAGAGAGAAAGGGATGAAGTCTGTAGGCTGGATAGGTAAGATATATTTGGTGTTGGCTCTGCATTTATTTTGCCATATTATAACTAAACCCTGCCTAATGATAGTTTTAATGGTAATGACAGGGTTTAGACCATTGTCTTAAATATTTTGGCAAAGAATAGACTAATCTCACATGATTTTTTTTTTCCCAGAAGATTCCTACTGTCTTGCACTGTGTCTGAACTTGGTTAAATCTTTTTTACTGCTGGATGCCACCTGAACCTAAAGCCCAGTAGGACATTAGTAAAAACCAGAGATGTTTATGCAGAGGACAAGAGAGAGAGAGAACAGCCAGTGTGTGAAATGATTTTGACAGAAAAGACTTGTGAGTTGCAAGGAGACATGAAGCTTGGGAGGCTTTTGATGGGAGAGGGAAATTGGGTTTTGAATGTTTGAAGGATGAGGCTTGGACTGCAGCTTGGATGGAAAATGCTTTGTGGGAAGGAAGGGAGACAGATCTTTCCTACCACACCAAGGGGGATGCAGATTAGGACCAGCTGTGGAAAGAAATGAGGACAAAGTTCTTGGGGTCACTGAAGATGTTTGAGAAATCAGAGTGTGGCAACAAGGACTGCTAACTTGGGAAAGCAAGTGAATACAATGGGGAAAGGTGTAAGATAAGGCTAAAGGACAGATCTGAGACTGGCATAAGGAGGAAATCATCTCATTGCACCAAAAGTGGCTATGCAAGGACCTAGAATTTATGGCTAGAAAACAGGTTTAGATAATAAGGTGTTGAGAATAAGACAGGAAAATGATACTCATGTTGAGAGGTAGAGAAAAGAAGAGAAAGAAGGACATTGGAGATAATGGGTTAGGAGAGAAAAAGCTTGGAAGGAAAGGATGGAAAATAAATAAGCAGCACAATTTCCATCCATTCACTGCAGAAAGATCAGAGGGATGCCTCTGGCTCCCATGTAAAATATTAGTACAGACAGTTCTGCTGTAAACAGTAGTGGTGAAACTAATCCTCTTTAGGCTCAGACATTCACAATCTGGGACACAACAACATTATATAGAATTCTAAAACTAACAAAGTTCTCACATTTTCTAACTTTTGATTAATTGTGGAATTTTAATTTGTCTCTTTCATTAATTATACTATTAATCTTCAATTATGAGGCCGTATTTATTTAAATGCTTGACTTTGCCATCTCAGTAGACTTCTCTTAACACAATCCTCCTTCAATATGTAATCAAATTACACTGTAATAATAAATGAAAAAAAAAATTGTTAATTGCTCATTCAATTAGAATGCTCACTAATTTGCCAAAATGCAGGTTCTTACAATGGATTTCATGGTCATTACTAAAATTGGTCAGGGTTTCTTGTAAATTCTTTGAATGGACTCTCATGATTTAACTGAAAATGATATGAAAATTCTCACAATTAATTGAAGTGTCTAGGCTCAGGATGAAATAATGTGATCTGATTTTTTTCAGCTCTGACCCCTCTGGAGTGTTTCAAAGTGTGTTGGGCATATAGTGTAATCACTGAATAGCATGTGATTGTGTGCTGGTCTGAACTGAGCTGTCTTTTTGTTATATCCTTTTCCTTATCATTAGTTTGTGCCTGTGAAGAACTTTAAACATTTCCAGAACTCTACAAATGGTTAGTCCTGTAAAATTCTTTCTGGCAGGCATCAAAGTGAACAAACTACAGATTTCTCTCTAGTTCATTGGAATTCACTCTGTGCAGTGTAAGAAGTTGGAAATGGCACAAATGTAGGCACAAATTTTATTTTATCATTTTAATAAATCTTCTTGTCAATAGTTTCAACAACTTAGACTGTAATGCTTTTGTGCTTCCTTGGTCACAAGGGAAACATAGCAGACATTAAAAATGGGTATGGCATAGGAGAAATTATTCTCAGGCTCAAACATATATTTGCAAGAAAGTAGGGCCCTCCTTCGGAAATAGATAATAAAAGAGATAATTGGATATTGTATAACAGTAGTGGTAAATACACACTTAAGCTCTGCAGCTAGGCAGAAAATGAGATTTCATGCACAAGGAATTCAGATACTTTATGCATCGTTTCTTTGCTATCTTTTCTTACTCTCCTTTTTTTTATTTTTCATCTAAATTAGGATTAAAAGTTGAAATAGTGATAATTTTGGGTGGAATTAATAATTTCAAACAATATTGATCCTGAAATGTGAAAAAGTGTTTTTCCATGAAAATTATTTTTCACTTTTTTTCACCTTCTGTAAAAGTAGTAAATTTCTTCTAGGAAATAATCTGTTAGCATTTTTTTTTTTTATGCTGGGAAAAATGTTGTATCCAAAAAAATGTTGCCTCTGCTAATACATACACAGAAAATCAATTTTTTGTAAAATATGCAAACTCTTTTTTTTTTTTTTTAATGTACTGCATACAGCTCACCATCAGCTACGTTGAATCACTGATGCCTACCAGGGAACGCCAAAAGCAGCTGGTGCGCCAGTATTGCTTTGAATGTAATTGTCCACTCTGCCAGAATCAAGAGAAGGTAGGTTGAGAGAAGAAATTCCTTGCCAGTGAAACAGAATTTTCTAAGGCCTGTCTGCAGCTTTCCTTCCTTATTGTAAAACTTTTCTTTTGCTACTAATTGAATGGCCAGAATAGGGG
Organism: Chloebia gouldiae; assembly: GCA_003676055.1. Taxonomy (NCBI): domain Eukaryota; kingdom Metazoa; phylum Chordata; class Aves; order Passeriformes; family Passeridae; genus Chloebia; species Chloebia gouldiae. The sequence continues at coordinate 32,077,003 of QUSF01000008.1, read as the reverse complement.
AGAAAACTGCCTCTGCCCTCACTGGGGTTTTTGTTGCTATGAAAGACAACTCTGACTGAAGAAAAGCAGAAAATGTTGGCTTTTTTCTCTTCAAAAGAGTAATCTTGGAACTTCAACTCAAGCCAGGAAGGAAGGTTGTGCTTATCCTCAAAATAATGTTGAATTAATTTTTCCCAACACCTGCATCAGTAATTTTCAAAAACTACCAAGCTCATTCAGCAGTTGATAGTGAGAATGGTGAACTTCATAGTTTTTATGCTCATTTACATCACAGGTTCTTGGAGGAGCAGGTCAGTGGTTGTAGTAGATAAACTTTTGTTGAGTGTGATCTCTTACTAGGGTTCAGACTAGCCTAATTTGATTATATTCTGGTTTGCTTCATAGTTATACAACCTTGGGACCCTAAATTTGTCTCAGAGGCTGATGAGAGATTAAATGGAATAGGCAAAATGAGGTTGGTTTTATAGCAGTTTATGCACTTAGTCTTTTTTGTTATATTTAGAGTTGTTCTTATTTTCACAAATGCCTGTTTGGAGTGAGTCACCTGCCATAGCTAAATGTGTTCCTGGAAGATTAGAAATAGTAAGAGAGGTAATGATGAAAACAAAATTCTAAGGAGCATAATATGATTCAAATAATAGCTGCGCAGAAAAAAAAAAAAAAAGGAGAAAAGGAAAAAGAAACCCCCAAAGTTCAAGCTGTAACATATGCTTTGATTCATCAGTAGGCAGTTCAAAAAACAGAACACAGAAAATTTTAGGCTTATGACATAAAGCTAAATTACTTCCTGTCTGTGTTGGCATTCTGTGCCTGATAAAAGATGTTGCAATTCTACTCGGAGGCAGTGAAGTGAAGACCTCTTTTTGTTTTTCTTTTAAAGATGGTCACTCAAGTGCCATGAAATCTTGGATTAGTTTTAGGTAAATGGTATCCTCACAGATGCGATGATGATTAAGAAAAACAATACTTCAAGGATCACTTAATAGTTTGTGAAAGGGTAGGCAAGTGGTGTAAAGACCATTCAGCATGTGGAATGTTTTAGGAAATCATATCCCCAGGCTGGTGTATATGTCATTGTAAGAACCAACATATAACATCAAAAAATACTGTAGTGAAATTATATGTGCATATATTAATGAAAGCAATACTCTCATACATAGGTTAAAATTAATTAATGATTTTTTTTTTTCAAAAATGTGGTTTTCATTTGTGTTCATAGTCTATAGAGCTTTGTTTTGCCCTTTCACAAAATTTCCCTGGGAATGTTATTGTGAATGTTTGGAAAGCTCTTTGTGACTGCATTCTGAAATTCTGTGCTTGTCTCATTGTTATCATGTTAGGAGGTCTCTGAAGGTCTAGAAGCATCATGACAGCTTGGTCTACTAATGTCTATGGAGAAGACATCTTTGTCCTCATCTTCACTTTAGGGTGATTAAATGTTATCTGCAGCACTCCTCATAGTATTGTGTTCCATTTTCTCAGTGACAACTGAATTTGTAAAATCTCTACATGACTAGCTTTGTATTTGTTTTCCCTTTATCTCAGTCACTACTAGTAAGCTGAGAGTCATGTAACACTGCAGGAGATAATATTTTTGGAAATTCTGGGGTTTTAAACTACAAAATGTCTAGAATTAGATGCTTAAAGTTGATAAAATTATTCAAAACATCCCTGCTGAAAAATCCCTGATACTGAGAGGAATTTCCAAATCATCTTAGAAAATTTTTAAAAAGCAAGGTCTTTGTCGATAGGATAGGCAACATCTTCAATTTTGCGTCATCAAGAGTGGCAGAGTAAATATTGTGGATCTATATAGTCAGCTAAAAGTAAATTCCCATATTACAACATTGCTTTGCAGAAAAAAAAAGATAGTTTAGTCAACAGCAGTTCTTGTATACCTTTCTTATAGGAAAAAAATGCAAATTCCAGAAATGCTTTATTCACTCAAGTAAATTCTCATGTGTTGGGGATTTTTTCAGTTGCAGCCATCTCATTAAAAAACTAGAACCCCTTTTGAAATCACATTTATAAACACTTACACAAACACTTATAGAGGTTGTGTTACTCTAGTCTTGCTGAGTGTGCTTGTGAGCTGCTGAACACATACTAGGGACTAGTCAAACCTCTCAAGATGCACACATCAATTTATAGTAAAGTTTTAAATCAAGTGATTTGCATTGTAAGTTTTATTCTACATCTTCTGTAATGTTTTAAAAGTGACCCTGCAAATCTCCTGGGAAATATATAAGTTTATATAAAGAGCCCATAAACCATATGTTTATTTGTACTTAGTTACATGTATCCTTATTTATTCATGCTTATAAAAACACTTGGCAAGATAATTATCAATGAAATTTATGTTTCCTGATGTATTTTTAAAGGCTTGTTCATTTAATGTTAAATGCCTGAGTGAAAAAGGAAGATGGTATCAAATTTCTGTTCTCAAGGCAGCTACTGACTGCAAGTGACCTTGGGAAATTTGTTTTATTGAAGAGCAACTTTTGTATTTTCTAAGATCTAACCCTTATTTTTCATAATTGGTAGGAAGCTACCATTTCAAATGGAGCTCAACATGTTTTTGACTAGAAAACAGATCAGACTGTCTGTATTTGGGATCATTTTAGTGAATGTTCTGTGAAGCTCCGGTTTGTTCAGTCTCTACAAATGCAGTGAGAAGAGAATTTATAGGTAATTTATACTTCTGCTCAGTATTCTGGTGCCCAAAGGATAATAAAGAAAGGTGCTGTATTTTCTTTTAGCTTTATGTGATAGATTTGTTTAAATTAAAATAATTCCTTGAAGCAGAATGGTTTGGGGTTTATTGGTATGCTTTGTGCCTCCCTCATACCAAGAGTAAAGACAAGCAGCTGATTCATATTGTCTTCAGTAGAAATCCATGAAAATTGGAATGGATAAAAGAGATTAAAGGAACGCCATGAAGTAAATTGCCCACTCTTTAGACAGATAAAGTTTGGTGAGATAAATTGTGCTGCTCCATGAACATATAAAAACATAAAATCAAGACTGATATGATTACATTTCTGTGCTAGCTGTCATGGATAACCAGAGTGCAGTTACAACACTGCCTAGATGTACCCAGTTCCCCTGCACAATTTTCAGGATCTGAGACTCTAAATAGCTCAGATATTAGAGACAGACAAAGGCTACATTTTCAAGTGTCATGAAATGGGCTGCAACCCAACGACAGGGACCCTTGCTGAAGCTGAAGTTACTGAAGTTTAGCAACTGATACACACTGATTCTCACCTGACCAAGGAAAGAGTTCTACGGCTGAACTGTCACAATGGCACTGCGTGCAAAGTGAGAAGAAATGTTCCTCACTGGTCACTGCTGGTGAAAGGACTTCAAAGTGAATCTTTGCTATACTATAGTAGTTCTTTATCTTCCTCTCCAACAGTGAGTGCAGCCATAGAATAATCTAGGTGCATAGCCGCTACCAAGGATGGGAAAACATAGAAGTAAACAGTGGCAGTAGCTCAGCTGGGGATCTTAAATAATTTTTGGCCTGAGGCTCAAAGTGAGCTGCATTTTAATTCTAAGGATATATTATAATGCTGGCCAGTGTCTTTTAGCATCTGGTCAAGCAACCTGGCAAGTACAAATACACCACTGTAAGCTGGTTAAGATAAGATTGAGGTGAATGTTTCAGTGGTTCAGTTCCTGAACCATATTAAATGGCACTAATTATAAATCTAAACAAGACTTTTGTCCAAAGTTAGATTAAAAAAATCAGGAGCTAGAAGAGGGGAAAAAAATATGACTTCCTAAAAGTTACTCATAGAATGCTTCCTGTCTGTCTATGCTTTAAGTTATAGCTACTGTATTGTCTTCAGTTAATTGTATCTTTGACAGCTTTACACATTATTCTTTGTTCCATTTTAAGATCAATCTCCACTGTAATTCAGGAATGTGTGCCAAGCTGAACTCTTGGCAACATATTACTATTCAGCACATAAAAGCCCCTTCCATTAATTATAATTAAAGATGGTTTTACATTGGTGACAAACATGTAAATGAAGACCAGCTTTTTCCACAGTCATGAGCCAGAGAATCGTTCATGTTGTGCATCTTCAGCCAAGATTTCAGGGACATTTGTGCTTATAGAATGGTTTTGTTATGAGTCGTGTTTCTCTTTTGGAGCCGGGATTTAATATTTTAGTCTAGCTTGGTTTTTGGAAAGCTTTTATTTATTGCAAGGTCAAAAGCAATGGACTTGACTCTGAATCATTTTTATATTTGGCCAGTGTTTGAGAGTTGCCAAAGTTAATAACAACATTATGCTAGTAAGCATGTTATTCCTTTAAATTTTTTTTTGCTTTGCAAGAAGTACTTCCTTATACTGCAGCCTGAATTTTGGTAGAAAACATCACAAGTCCAGTTTCCAACTCAAGGGCTCTCAAAATCAGGTCACCTGAACAGCAACCAAGCTATCAATCACTACATTAAAATAACACCTGCAATTCTTTGCCTGTTATTACATACATTCACCAGCTCTGTTATAAATCCATACCCCACCAAAGAAGTTCCTGAATCTGCAGTTTTGACACTATTTTTCTAGCAGAGGGAACAACACAACTGTAGTTTAGAATTTCATCAGATGTAAGTAAATTGATCAAATTAGTTGCTACAGCATATGTCTGTGGTTGATCTGCCTCACCAGGTTTCCTGAAAGAGACTTGAATATGGCCAAATTTACATTGTACAACAATTTCACCATTGATATTCATGTTTGTTTTTAGCAATACCTCTGAAGAATATATGTGCTTAAATTACAGAGGCATTGTTTCATGAAGAGTATTATTATTGACTGTTGTTTTTAATTAGGATATATAGGCTAGATCACTGTACAGGTGTTAGTACAAAAATGTCACCCCTCCCTCAGGGATCATATATTTAGGACACGGGAAACAAAATTATATGTTATGAAGTGCCTTTTAAAATTGCTGAATTGTGAAGTTCCATAAGTTTGTGTCCCAGTTTTCCTAATATTTATTTATTTATAGATATTTACATTCTCACTAAGTTTCCCAAGTACAATATGAAAGATGAGACCTCCAAATTAATTTTAAAAATTAAGCCTGGGAAGCAAGGATTGTTGAAAACATGTCTCTTTAGACTAACAGCTAACTGAACATAAAACCCTTTGATGAAAGCAAAGACAAAACGAGGAGCATCTGTTTCTCTAATCACAATTCCAAAAAAAATACTTGCTAAGTACCAACGTACCAAACAGCGTGTTAAAAAAAAATTATCAGAATTGTGTTCCAACAGAATCCTGGTGCAATTAATTTCCTATCAAAATACAGAGTTTGCAATAGTTAATTGTAGAAATTTTTAATTCTTCATCTTTTTACTATTTTGCCGCTCGAATTGCCTTGAAGCAGACCTCAGGATGACATCAAGCCAGAGATCAGTCGTGTTTCAGCCACCTACTCTCCCAGCCTAATGTCAGTATAACTAGTGCCTACAAAAGTCAGTGGCAGTAATTGGAGCTTACTGGGACACAATGCTGTTTCTCTCTATAGGTGGCTGGCTATTTCTTCCCTCTGGCAAGACATTTGGTAGTGACATAAACCCTGGATTCATTCCTGAAATCCAGCAGTCAGACTAACACTCTTCTGTTTCTTTCAGAGGATCTTATCCTCTTGGGATGGATTTCCAAGCAGCCAAGGACAGAGGGCTTTTATTTTTCTAGTGCCAAAAATGACAGTAAAAAACAAGGCAGCCGCTTCTAATTTCTGGGATCTCTTGTTCATTAACAAAGGCATCATGTCTTCAGCTTCTTAGCAGTTCTTACATGACTTCTGAAGCTCCTTCCATCTTTCAACATTGTAATTTTTTTCCTCTAAAGTGCAGTTCCAAAGACAGTGGCAAATGCACTGTGATCATTTTTCCATGACAGCTTGGCTATCCTAATTGCTCTGGGACTGCCTCAGTGTGCTCTGGTCACCACTTGGCAGCATCCAGCTGGAGCTCACTTGGGTTGCCAAGGTCATGGAAAAGATCTGTCTGTTCTTATAAATAGACATGAGGTGAAAGGTGTATTTAAAGTCTTTGCCTTTTCGGGAGATCCTTAATAGGGCAACCTGTATCAGTTTGGACCATCAAGTTCCTATTTAAAGCAAACATAGAAGCTAGGAGTGTGGCACCCTCCTGGGAGTCTGGCTTTCTACTCATCTCAGTGAAGCAAAATCTCATTCCTTTCAGATACAGCCATCTAATAGGAAACTTAAATCTTCTGGCAGATGTTTTAAGGAGAAACACTTTTTTTTTCCAAGAGAAGAGAGGGCATTCTCATCACTTTTTTTAGACTGTTGCAGCTACATTTAAGTGCCTGGATCCTTCTGGATATCCAACTTCCTTGTGAATGTTAGAACTAGCTATTACTGGTAGGCTTTCTTTTTTCAGATGTCATTCCTATAGCAGTCACTATTTGGTCTCTGTGGAATAACAAGCAGAAATAAGAATAGTCTCACTCTGGATTAGCAGTCTAAAATAAATACAGAATATTCAAAGAGAAACATCCATATAAGGATATATCAGAATATAAGGATAGATCAGAAAAATCACTTTCCAAACACCTTTTCCTGCAATGATTTTGGACAGACCTTTTTTTCCTAAATTTGTGTAGAAGCCAGTAATTGCATTATCTGAACTTGAATCTGCATTCTCTTTCCCTGAGGTTCCTATAAGGTCTTGTATGTTTCAGCCTGTCAAGGTGGTTTCAATAACAGTAGTACCCTAGGGAATAATCTTGATTGTGGATGCTTTTTCTTGATCTTTTTATCAGTCACTTTTTTCTATTTTGCAGTGTGTTCGAGCTTTTAAAATCCCATTAATTAGGTAATTTGATTGAAATATAAGTTTCAATTCAGATCCCATAAATCATTAAAAAAAAAAAAACAAAAAAACAAAAAGGATGTTGCAACTTTAAACTGCAGATTTCTGGACATAAAAATCTCTCTGGCTGAAGGTTGTCCACTTTGGGCAAAATAATATCTACATCACAGCCAGATTGACATTTTTAGAGCAGACCCTGTGGTGTAAGGGAACCCCACAACTCTCTTAGTGCTTCAGGTGATGGGTGAGATGTGCGCTGTATCTTTCATCTAGATTCCTGTTCCAAATCAAGTTAAAATAGGAGCTTGTATTTTTTTCTTTCAAAGTATATATTTTAATGAGCTATGAATTTTAAACAAAAAGTAGAAGAAAGTGAGTGAAAATAAAAAGGTTTTTCTCATTGGTTCTCTGGATGTAATCAAAATCTTTTCAGAGTGTAAAGAAATATCTCATTTACCTTTAAAAACTAAACTAGGACAGCAAAATTGTATGGGCTGACCATAAAGTCAGCCTTTGTGTACATGCTCTATATTTTGATCCCTCCATTTTATTGTTTTGTCTGCTCTTAGGCTCTCAGCTTTTGGGATAAATAACTCTTTTTACTCTGTGCAGTTTAAAAATCTACAAAACAGTGTAGCTGTGATTCTGATACTGCCAGTTTTATAAATAATAGCAACATTAAAGTCAACAAATAATCTGAAATCACACCAACATGAACAAAGAAAAGAAGGTGGAAAAGTAGTCTACTGTTTATCAGCAAATTTGTGAGTTACTTGAAATAGGACACAATTTTATTAGCTCACTGAAATTTTTTGCAATATGTGATCTTTAAATAATTCCAGCTGAAGTTTTTGTTGTCTTTAACTCATTCCATGTTGAAGACATTGTCTTGAAGACATCACCCAATACTACTTCACAGAAATCTTTTTCATTCTGAAGAAATGTTTTCAACTATAGTTCTTATGATTCTCCTTCATATCAGTGCATTGTGTGTTTTTCTCTTCAGATTCTGAATATGCTTTCTGCATACTCCAAATTTCTGGTTCTTAATGCCATCCTGATTGTATAGTATATACTTTATGATGCTTGGAAATTTGTCTTTTGTTTCATTTTTCTTAGCCAAAAAAAAAAAATTGTCCTCATAAATCTTACCTTTCTTACAGTGTATTTTTTTGTGATACCTCTTACTGTCCATACAATGCCTGGAAATCACTAGAAATAAATGCTGCAAATATGGTAGGTTTAAATGCTTGGTAAAGATTAGTTTCATTGCAGTGCCTGTTGTCCCAGTTTGCTGAAAATTCCAATCAGAGGAGACAAATAATGGCTGGTTGTCTTAAGCAGGTTTGTGCACATTGAGCCCATAAGTATGACCACGGTTTTACCTTACATGGGTCAATAATGGCTTTAAAAAGGGTGGGAAAAGTTTAATTTAGTGGTCCTGATTTTAATTTGGTAATCTACCCATCATTAAATCTATGAATTAACCATTCCCTCTCTTGGAAGAACACCATATTCTGTGAACCCTTTCACTGTGATCACTTTTTTGGGGTGGGCAGGTACCTACACTGGACAAACACGGGTCTGAATGGGAAAAGCAGCATTGTATGCATGGGTATGTGCAAAGGTACATGCATGGAACATGCAAGGACAATTTTAAAGATTCTCCTATTTCATGAACAATATATTCCAAATCCAGTACATGGCAGGGATTGTTTTCTTTTTGTTTTGTGACCTTTGTTAGGTAATGTGAAATAGGTAATAGCTATTTCATATCTCCCTCCATAAATTAGATACTGAAATGCCCATTATACAAGTAAAATTTTAAAAAGATGAGTTATTCTTTAGTATATCTCAGTATGAAACTTACTAAAAAGACTCACATTGCTATTTCCCATGCCACATTTTGAAAGTGCATCTTTCACTGTAGGCTTATTTAAATTAGGAGAGATAGCTTTCCTGCCAGCTGCCTCTAGGCTTTTAAACACTCTTTGTAAGCCAAATTTTATTTTTCAAATATTGATTGACTGATTTAGAACCCTGTAGCAAGGTCATCAGGTATCATGAGTTCATTCTAATTGCTTTTTGACAGTGTAATAATTCAAAATTGAGATTCTGGCTGAATTTGTAGAAAGCGCCATAGGTTGAGAAAGACAGAATCATCCTCTTCAGTGCCTAAATCAGTTCCAGTCCTTAACTAGTATTCTCTGAGGTGTATAAAAGTAAGAATGAGGTCATTTAAATAACAAGGAAGCCTGTAACTTTTGAAACTGTAAAACTGCAGACTAAATGCTTTGGTTTGAAAAATTGCTATGATAAGCACTGTGCCATATCAGCTTCTTGCCATAATTTAATTCATGTCACAACAATGCAATAACTAAAGCTGTAGTTATAAATTTTGTATTTGTAAGCTCAGTTCTGAGACATGAAGAGAAACTTTGGTGTGTTTGTGTTTAGGAGCCGGCTTTAGAAGGCTGTATGTACTCCAGCCACAAGAGTTAACAGAGGATTGTGAAAGTTTTTTGACCCACTGCAGGGTGTCCTGCTGTTTTCCATGGGATTGCCCAGTGTATTGTATGGAAGATGTTGATTTTACTATAAGCACTGGTTTGAACTGGGGACTGTAGTAAAACAGTGTATCACAATTCTGCCCAAGATTTATCTGAACACCATCATGAAGAAAAATATTTTGCTGTATCATATTGATTATGGTATGAATCTTTGTCTTAGTGTTGGATATAAACTAAAGCTCCTGCACTTCCTTTTACAATATCTAGACAACAAAATTTTTACTCTGAAAGTATTTCTAGTGTATAGCTTTATGTAAAGCTTGCATCATTCCCATGCACTAAAGAAATCCTTCTGAGCTCTGAGTGCATTAGATGTGATTCCAGCTACTATCTAATAATACAGTAGTTTCAATCACTAGACATTTTGTGCAGTGGAGAAAGATACTGTGAGGTTCAGTAGCTACTACACTGTATTTGGTTAAAGAAGGTGGGGGTCCATATGAAGTGAGCTCCTGCTCCCTTGCCACACACCCTGACCTGCAAAAGAAATGTTACAAAGAAAGTGTTGAAGGAGCTTTTTGGAAGGACAGCACTCATCCATCTGACTGGGAGAAATATTTTAGGACAGTTTGTCTGTTTTCAAGTAATGAGTGAAGTACTTAGAGGAGAATACTTATCAGGACATAAAGAAATAGATTACTGGTACTGTGGTCTCTTTTGGAAAATTGGAAATCCAGTGTAGATTGTGTAACACCAAATTATGTTGTTGCATCAGGTCCCATGAACAGTTGTTTTGAGGTAAGTCAAGATGTCTAATTTTCAGTATAGATTTTGTGATGTAGGCTACTTCTTCTTGCTTTGAATTATCTTGGCCCATTACCATTAAATGCTTAGGCATGTAAATACTTCTAACACTGGCAGTCAACAGGAGCCAGTTGCATGTTAGCTATCCAAGCAGTAAATAAAGGCCTTGAGAAATATTCAAGGGTGTTACAATAGTTTCCTTGGCCTTATGACATTTCAGAGAATGTCCTTTTCACTTTTTCATATTTTTTATGAAAATGATTAAAATGTTCATAATATTGAATTGGAACAACAGAGTTCTAGAAAGATACTGGAAACTGTTTCAAGCACTTGTTTGCCTTATGGAGCGTTTCTGGCTGCTTCCTTTAAACCTTGTAAGAACCTTTACTGTTCACGTTGGTGTTAGTCAGGGGACAGTAAGTATTAATTCTCCAAAGAAATTACTGAAATTACTAAAACACTATACATCATCTTTTTAAAGTATTTGCAAACCTCTTTAATTATATTAAACTAATATTAATCTAATCATAAGTCAAATATATTGGCAAAATTCTAGAGGAGGAAACTCCAGGTATTGTACTCACTCAGGGAGCTGCAGTTGTAAAAAATGAACTCAACCTCCTTTAATCATGACCTTAGAAAACTTGGGAGACTGGAGAGTGTGGATTTGAGTTCTCATGCTAAATATTCAAGAAGCATACTAGTGAGTTAGGAACCAGTTTTTATCAGTAGTTTAGGAATTTTGAGATCCAGCAAATATTTTAAGGTGTAGAGTGGATTGATCAACTATGTATGATCTTAATCATGTTGCATGTTCTTTTCTAAACTATCAACTTCATGTATTTCACACCCATTCATTCAGAAAGCATATGCTGAAGTAAAAACTATTTTTTTTACATTGCAGTATACATTATAAAACAAAATTACTATAGCTACAATTTCATCATGTGGTATCTCATGCATTAAGATATTAAATTGTTTTGATATTAGTATTTAAAAATAGTATCTAAATTAATGTCAGTATATCTTCAGTAAGGACCAATAATTCAATGGGAACAATTCTTCAGATCACTAAAGCATATATTGAACTTCACAAGTAACTACACTTCTACTTAGTGAAATATTTAGTCATTTGCATAGATATTAACTTCAATGGGATTTACATACGTTTTTAAACTTAAGTGCATATTTCAGTGAACTGATGAATGTGGATTGGATTATACTTTGTGAATAACTGAAAATTCTGAGTATTTTGGATCTACAAATCTCTTCCGAGCCACTAAATGCACTCATTGGCACTCCATATCTCCACAGTTTGCAGAATTAAGGAATAAAGAAGATTTGCCTTATAGTTGTCAGTTTGTGTGCTGTGAGAGACCTAGAGATTGTCTCAACAAATGTGTAATGTTGAAGACAGTCTGTGAAATATCAGTCTCACTGTTGCTAGGGATTAGGCTGAACAGGTAAATGAACTAACACAAAGGTTTGTTTTTTTACTGATGCTGGGAATTACAAGGGAATTACAAACGTGACGAGAATTTTTGGGTGATCTGGCATAAGGCCCTCTTTCATTCCTGATAAGCTGTAATTTCCTTTGCTTTTCCTCACTTCGGGTTTTTATGTGTTGATAAGTAGTGAACTTCTATTTATTGTTCTTCCCACTATCCAATCAATTTTTATTCTGCTTGTAACCTATGCAGCTTGGATGGGAATTTTGTGCAGTCAGCCCTAAGCTTCTGACACAGGGAGGTTTATAAAGGCAGTGCTGTTATAGACACAAAACTCAGTCCTGTTGCTCATCATCCTGACTGAGGTCTCAAGACTGCAAATGTCAGTCATCCCCAGGGGCCTGGGCTGTGTGTGACACAAGGATAACCCCTGTGCAAGTATGACTCCAAAAAGAGTAGCGGTATGTAAGGGACCTAGTTTAAATAAATTTATGGTAAATGTTTTGGTCAAAAACCAGAATTACTTTTACTTTACTGAAATTACTTCATACTGCATTAAATACATGTGCCTTTCATTTGAGGAGTATCCAGGTAGCAAGATGCTATGATGTAGTTTAGCTGCTTAGCCCTGTGGATTTATTATATTTTGACAGACCTGTCTAGATACTGTCGTGCTTTCTTGCTAGGTATCCTTTCATATTGCTTTTTAAGGGAGAAAATGCTGTAGTAGTATTTGTAACATTGTAGTAGTTTGTTGAGATTTTTATCACAAAGTGTAGATGTAAAAGAGAAAAGCTCTAATTATAACATTTGATCTGGGAGCATTATTGGGTTTAAAGAAGTTCCACTGGGCTCTGATGTTTGGAACTAAGGAAAACTTTGAGCTTTTTTTGGTGTATTTTCCCTTACTACAGGAATTTTTATATATGCACACTATAAATATATAAAGACTCTAGAGGTTGTCCTGACAACATATTTAAATGTTAAATCACCATAACAATTAGTTATATATAATGCTTGCCAAATAATTCCAAAGTGTGTTCATAATAACCCTGTTTGTATAGTACACAGCATTTTCAGGAATGAAGTGGAAGTAATTGCAAAAACATGGCCAGTAAAGTTAATGAATGACAAAGACTAAGAGAATAATAAACATTTCTGAGAACAGGTAAATAATAAAGAGTAACTGAAATTGCTGGTAAATTGGACCTATTGAAATAAAATGCACTACCAAAGATGAAGCACATGTTCTACATCTGAAAGGGGGATCTACAGTTACAATTTATTTCACCACAACTCAGAGAGCTACAGGATAAATGTCATCATCTGAGCTAGTTGCCCTAGGCTTTCTTTATGGATGAAATAGGGAAGAATGAACACACTTTGACTGTTATTCACCTGACATATTTTAGAAGCCTGCTTTAGGATAATATGAGTTGCACCAAGAGAGTGTTTCTTTGTCATATAGAAGAGTGGCCCAAATATCTACATTTGAGCAGATCAATCTCAGCATGGGTGTCTGAACAGAAATGGAAAACATTCCGTTTTCCTCTGGCAAGGAAAGCTAATGTGACCCTTGAATCTATATAGCAAGGCAGTGAATAGGAAGAATTATTTTCTTCACTATAAAACATTTATGAGATTGCCCATATGTCATACAAAATACAGATGCAGTGATCTTTGAAAAGGCTGTTTAAAAATGTGTGTGTCTAAAAAAAATCACAGGAATTAATAGCTGAAATGGGATTGCAGTGAAGGAGAATGGAGTATGACTCTGACAGAAATGCAATTACTATTTTCTGCTGTGCAGAATTGTGAACCTGGCAGATATCGGACTTGCAGCTGTAGAAGTTAAGAATTGTTTGTCTGTTTGCTCCTCTTACCTTATAGTTTGTCTTAAATAAATCTAAGATGAATTTATCTTAGTCACATTTCATTTTATTAAATTAAACTGACTTCTTAAAATAGACTTGCTGATCTTAACTTTCTATATATTAAAAGCATCTCATTTTAATAAATTTCCCACAGCTCTTTTTGATGTCACTTTTAAATTTCTGCATAAATACAGTAATGTTATAGCTAAGTTGGATAATGTTAAGGGAAGGTTATTCATACTGCTCTGTGAAGGTGTTTGTCTTTTTGCACTACTTCTATGCAGAATCTGGGGGATCCTTCATCTTGATCTCAATGCCTAAGTAGAGCACTTAAATGTGAAGAACTGCTAAATTTTCCAATATCTATATGATTTAGAGTGTTACCAGCCTGTGCAGCTCTTATGAACTTCCAGACACCAGAGCCAGTAATCCATGAAGAGCTGGTATTGATTGTGTGAGGGAATGCAGCCTGCCTAATACTGAGCAATGTACTGCACAGATTTAATACGGCATCCAGCTCTAATATGTCTTATTTTACTCTGAGAATTCAAAAATAAAAAGTACAAATTCAATTTGTTCAAAAGTTGAAGCCCATCCCCTCCCAATAGCCTTACAGAGAACACAGTGTTGTTTTTGTCTACAAATAGAGTACCTTTGGAATTGTCATGTGTCCCAGACACGTGACAGAAAATACAAGACTTCTGGCAAGGACAACCTTATGTGGGTTGCAAAGGATAGATAACTGGTATTTGTGAACCTGGCATTATTTTTCATGGAGCAAGGCAAGGGAGCTTTTAAAACTTCAGAAATCACATGTAAATCTTGAGTCACGACGGGGCTGTGTGCACTGATAATTTCACATACTTGTAGTTCTTAATGAAGTACTTTCACAAGACTGAAGGTGAGTGAATCCTCAGCTGAAGCTGCAGGTTTCTATAAACTACAACCCTCAGAATCAGAGATGAGAAATATTTGATTCTGAGTTTAAACTTTATCCAGAAAATGTTTCATAGAAGGTGGCCTCAGCTGTTTTGAGGAAGCACTCAAGTGTGCTTTTTCTTTCTCTATGTCTGTAGCTGCCTGCACCTGTGATTGCCTAGCAGGCCTTCATACCCTCTTTGCTGTAAAGAACTCATGTCAGAAATTTAGTATAGCTGCAATATCACAGCTTGCATATCACATTTTCTCAGTGACACTTTTCTTCATCTTTCTGAAAGGGAAACTTAAGATGTGCAGTTTCTTTACTCATTTAATGCTTTTCTTTGCTGTCTAGCATAAAACAATCAGTTGCTGAGTTTACTGAAAACAAACATTCAGTAGCTCCTGCACTTTTAAATAGAATTAGAAATAGAAAATCATTATTTACACTTTCAGAGTACAGTGTATCAGTTCTAAAATATCATGCCCTAATTTAAATGTATATGAGCTCCTCTGTTCTGTTCAGATGTGCATCTGTAGTTGCTTACATTATTAGAAATTTTTAAAAATTAAGCAAATCATATGCAATGGACAACAATTTATCTGAAATGTTTATGTATTTGAGGTATCCACAGCTTTTAAAGTGTTAAAAGTATTACAATTCAGAAAACTTAAAAGTTAAAACTTCCACAAAAAAGAGAGAACAGGGTTATCTGCTGCTGTTACATGGGATTATTATTATATAGAAATAGATTTTGTGTTCAGAAAACTCTATTATTATTTACTGTGATTTCTCAGTCTTGCAGAAATATCATATCCAATCATATTTCTTGTTAGACTCCTAATTTCTGTTTGAACTATGGTTTATATGTTTTTATCCTTTGTAAAATTGACATTTGCTAGTTACATTGCATCCTTTTAATCCATTTGTATATTTAGAAGAGCAGATATTGGTCAAGGAAAACTTTAGTTCTTTTTCACTTGTCTCAGGGCAGCCTGGAAGTCCAATACTTCCTACAAAGCTTTGCTTATTTCTGCCTATGTGGGACTGTATACCTGGATACTGAAAATAGGCATATAATGAAGATGCCCTTGGACATACTCCAAATAGAAGGAATTCTGGGAAGAAGAAAAAGAGATATAGGGGTTATTTACCATTTAGATTTTCCAGTTGCCGCTTCTCCCTTTTCTGAAGGGAGGTGGGGAATGCTTCATGGTTTCCTCTCTGTGGACAATTCTGGGTTGTTTCTCTACCTCCACCTATGATAAGGAGAAAAATTAAGTTTGTAGAGAGGACAGAAAATAATTGTACTGTAACCTAAATGTGAAAGGAGAACTAGTCCTTAATCAATCTTTGTAATGGTCAGGAGAGTTTTGGAGTTGCAGTACATAACAGACAAGCAGTGGTGGGGCTGTGGGAGCACTTTTGGGGAGAGGACAATGGTGCTTGCTGGTTAGCATGTGCTTTTTTTAGTAAGAGAAATATCTTCTCTCAGAGGATATGCTGTGTGAATCTTTTAGCAATCAGGATTTTTAATGCTGGGATCACAAAGAACAGTGACTGCTATTACTGTGTGTGAAAGAATTGGTGCCTGAAATTAATAGAAAGGAAGCACTTTCAGGAAGTGTTAGAAACAGAAGAGTAACTGGGGGAAGAAGACTGGTGTGAAGGAACAGGAAGGAAAGAGAAGCATTTAT
Organism: Chloebia gouldiae; assembly: GCA_003676055.1. Classification (NCBI taxonomy): domain Eukaryota; kingdom Metazoa; phylum Chordata; class Aves; order Passeriformes; family Passeridae; genus Chloebia; species Chloebia gouldiae. Next base: position 32,060,890 of record QUSF01000008.1, on the reverse strand, counting down.
CTGTACTTTGTAGATTACACTCCTTTGTAAGGAGAGTTCCATTAAGGATGGAATGTGTTCAGGACGCTCAAATGGCAGAAAAGATAGAGAAGTAATTCTTAGATATAAATACTAGAGAATGGAACAAGTGATTATTTTCAAATGCTTATTTCTGTGGTCTGATGCCTGTACTTTTTTTCATGAGATGGTGCTTTTATAATAAAATTTCCTATCACTTAAAGCTAGTACTGCAGATCATTTTATATCTGACCAGTCTTCAAAAAGATTACAATACTTATCAGATACCTTCCAGTTTTCTTATTTCTCTCTCTTTTGTTAATGCTTTGTAATTAGATTATCTGGTCTAATTATTTTTTGGACCAAGAGAAAAATATTTTGTTGTTCTGAGAAGCAAACTCTTGTGTTTAATGTCAGAGTTAGAAATAAGGAAAATAATTACGCAGAAATTGCCAGCACTTCCTTCTTTTTCAAAAGCCTCTTTTTTTTTTATTCAGCTGGTGTTCTTTTCTATAAGTGAAAAAAAATCTCTCTTTATTGTTGGCAGCTCTGCACACCTGGAGGTTTGACTGGGAACATGTTCTCAAAGGAGATGTTTGAAAGGATGTTACTCCACAGAAAGCTGTTTCTCCCATAGCTGTTATAGCCATGCTCTTAGGTGGAATTTTTAAATTTAGTGTAACTTTTAATAATGTTTAATGAGTTAATGTTTAATCATGTTTAATCATGTTTTAATAATAACATATAATTATTTTCATAATTCCAACTCCAAGGCACCTTTGTGTTTTTAACTGGCTTAATTATACCGCATGGCCATGCCTTTGAAGGTGTTGTCCAAGGGAGAGAAACAACTTACCTGGAGAAACTTATTAGGATGGAAGGCAGTGTTCCCAGTGACAACCTCTCCTTTTTGTTTTGCAGCCCCTGCTTGGCTGCCTGTTTGGAAATAGCCTCCATACCTTGAACTAGAGCATTTAGGAAAGGACAGGATTTCTTTCATATGTGGAAATCTGATGAAGAACAGTAGAAGTGTAAAATGCCGAGCTAGCTGTATCTTTGCTTGTCCTTATGTCAGCCCAATCCCTAAAATGCCTCATATTGAGAATACAGAAAATGTGTCAATGAAACCTGTGACTTAAATCTTTCCCAGAGCTGGGCACCCTGCCCAGATCCCTCCATCCTAAACTCTCATACAAAAAGGATCAAGGCCATGAATCCAGAGAGGGCTGGGGGATATCAGTCCAACAGACAGTCTCTGTTCTACCTGGATATGAAGCCAATGTTGACTTAACCCTATGCACTAGAGTGAAGGCTGGAATCCCCAACCATGCCCTGCTTTATGCTGCTAATTAAATGCTAGAAGACAACAGTAACTCAAAAAGCTGCACTAGTTAATCCCATCTGAGTGAACACTTTACTCATTCACCCATCAGTCTTGCTATGTGCAAACTGAGCCCTAAGTCTTTGGCCTTGCTGCATAGTTGTTTTCCTTCTTTCATTTATAAATCTCTCTCAATTCCCATGCTTCTGAGGTTTTAGTTGCTAGGCTTACAGTGTGTTAGGGAAACACTCAGAATGATATTTGGGCTAGTGAGAAAAGATAACTCAAAACAATTTTTCTGGTTTGGTAGCTCCTTAAATGGAAGATTTCACAGACATCATTATTAGTATCTTATAGGCTGGATGAATTTTTTAGATCAGTCAATGAGCAGCACTTGATCCATGAAGGCATTTTAAAGAGTTTGTTTCAGGTTAACCAGCTGTGTTCAGAAGTAGATATAGTCCCACAAAAATCAGTAGAGGTTACATTGCAGTAAGAGATTCAGTGTCTGTCTACTGCAAAGCTGGAAGAGGGCTGGGCAGGTTTGTTCACTGTGTTGATAAAATTTTGGTGATATGAGCTGGTTTGTCTTAACATTCACCTTATGCCTTCCAGTGGCAAATTCAGCTCTGCACAAAATTATTTCCAGGTGATAATTTTGATCAGAGAACTGATTGTAAGGGCAGTTTATATTCAAAATGCAGTGGGGTCAGGCTGCCCCCCTTGTAAGGCCCTACAGGAAGGTAGGGCAGCTGAGAACAACCTTGATTTAATCTTGATTTAATCACCCCAGGAATCCACAGAGGTCTACTGTTTCATGAAGCAGATGGAAAGACAAAACTTCAAGTTAAATGTGAAACTGAGTGCTGATTCTCACTGTAATTTTTTTTTTCTGAATTTATGGCAAATGGGGAGCAGTGGAATAACAAAATGATAAAATTCTAAGCAGTTACAGATGATGGGCTTTTCAGTGGAGGTACTTCTGTGATTCCTGGTGAACATCTCTTGGTTACAAAGTGCTTGGTAAGATTTTAACACACTTTCTCTGTTCCTCTGCAGGTCTCTACACCTGCTGAAGGCTGATCTTTTTAGAACAGAATTTAAAATATTCCTGCAAGACTTTATACTTAAAAAACCTCTTACTCAGAGTTGCAGGGCCTTTTATAAGGAGAGAGTGGTAATGAGCTGCAGTGTATTACAGGCCAGAGTTTTAAAGATATTTAAGTTCTATAGCAATGGAAATTGAAGAACTAGATGCTTTGGAAATCCCATAAGATGCTTAACTGCATCTGTAGATGCTTTAATGGATTTGTTCCAAGTGGTTTGCCTAAGGTTCAGTTAGCCACTGCTAGAGAGTTGAAATGGGAAACTTTCTCTTTAATGCTGTAGCCATTAATCATTTTTGCTTTCTTTATGAGAAAGTGATAGGAAAATGTAGCTGTTTGTAGAATCCAATGGACTAGGGAAGAAATAGTAATGATTTAAATGAAAGTCAGCTTTTTTCTGAGTTGTAGACTTCTCCTGGAACCTCATGTTTATAACTGTAATGGAAGAAGCTGAACTCCCACTGTTTGTCTCTATAATCACCATGTGGTTAAGTAAAATTATTTGCTAAATCCTTTCTACAGTGCTTAAGGGAAGTCTTAGGTAGCAGGTCTTTGAAAGAATTTGATCTCCTCAATGCATTTTGATAATAAAAACATGCTATTATCTATTATTTCTTTTCTTCTGATTGATCATAGTTCTTGTTGCAAGCTTAATATCTGATTTGAGTGTTTAATGTTTTCAAGTTTGCATTCATTTTTCTTTATATCATCTCATTTGCTTACAAAAACAGGGTGAGTATGAATTCCAGATGAAATTTTTTTTTGTGTTTACAAAAAATAGCAATACAGTTTCTACTTGTTGCTTTTAACAGTGACATCCTTTTACCCTGTTTTTCATCGTTACTGCATATTGTCATTTTACTGGTTTTCTCATTATATGCATTTGTTTCCATTGACCAGGATGCTGAGAAATTGGCTGGTGAAGAACATGCCTGGAAAGAAGTCAAAGATGCTGTAAATGAAGTGGGATATCCAAAATCAAAAGAAGGTATCCTTTCAGTGACAGGCTACAGTCCATCATTCAGTTGTGAAAAAATCCCCTTAGTATGCAGTTCATCTCTTGAGATTAGGTTCCTTACATTTACATGCTTTTTATTGTAATGTTTTTTTAATTAATTTGATGTTTAAAATGTATAAAAATCTTAATCGTATTAATAAGAGAGTGTCTCATTACTTGGCGTGGAACTGCTTTGTGGCAGGGATAGTGGTTACCAAGAACATGAAGAGATGTTTTGGCTCTGATTTAGATTTCTGCTATCGCAGCCCACCATTTCATTTAAATCCATTTCTAAATGAAAGAAAGCTTAATTTAAAATGTTGTAAAATTACTTTTTCCATTGAACATTTACAGGTTCTCATTCTTTGCATAAAAATGACAATAACAAGGAAATAATCACAGACAGGTTCACATCAGACATTATAGCATCATTATAATAAGATATAATAATATATAATAATTGATAATTAACCAAATTGAATGAAATGATCTTGCACTAATAAACAGAACTGCAGTCTAATGGCTGTCATGTAGATATTCAATCCAATTAAAGAAATTAGTGAACAGCAGCAACCAAGAAAAGATGAGCAGAAGAGAGGTGGAGATTTTTACTAGAATACTATGGGTTTATTCATCTCTTTCTTATCTTGGTCTATTCAGTGGAATTTCCCTGACTGGGAATTTGGCCTATTATGGAAAGATGCCTTACTATTTTGAGAAACATGGGCGTTCTCTCAAGCTAGAAAGAATTGAATCTTCCAGTACTCCTTCTTGGCAGCATGAAAAAAGAGTTGGTATAGTGATATTCCAGGCTGGAAACAAGTGATCACAATTTTTACAATAACAAAACACCCAACCCATTACACTGAGTTTGATTCTTTCTTATCCAGACAGATTAATTTTTTAGCAAAGGAGAAACAATCATCTCACATTGTTTTAATCTCACATAGTTTCTAGTTTGTTTTAAATTCCTCTGTAGTCACTGTATTGAAACAGACAAACAAAAATAGATCTTCAGGGCCCGCGTTTCATCCTGCGTGTTAATTTATAGATATGGAACCCAAAGGTGCAATAGCTCCTGTATTTAAACTGTGTAGTGAGAATACTGGTCCTATTTAATGTTCCTGTATTAAATTGCAGGAGAAGTTGCATTAATGTATTTTGTAAGTGTCTTTAATTAAGATTACTGATTTAACTGACACTTAAAAATTAATCAAATGCACGATAATAAAAGGCATCTGAACTGGTTGGAAAAATCAATTCTTTTTATCTGTTCAGCTTCTGTTCTCAGTCATGCACTATTTGAAATGTGTCATCCTTCCTTCCACCACACCACAATAACTGACATGCAGTGGCAAGTGTAGTATTGAAGAGGAACTTGACTTTTGTCCACTTGCCAATAATGAGTAGAAAACCTTCCTAGCAGACTGAGACACATAGTTATCAGCTCCTGCAAATATCATTTGTTTAACAAATTAAACCAACAGTTTCTACAGTTGAGAAAGTTGGTGACTCCCACACTCTGACCTACTGATTGTAACTGATGTGGTGTTGAAATGCTAAATTTACAGTTAGAGCTGCTTGGGGCAGTCCTCCTCTACTCCTGGGCTGATGTAGGACATGCAGCTCTTCGGTACTATTGCAGCTGATGGCAGGTTTTCTAGTTTGCAATTTTACATACCTGCAAAATTGGTCCCAAGAGATTTTGTTATATAGCACATCTACTATCAGATGCTAGTGAGTGAACAAAGCAGAATAATGAGAAGTAAAAGAAGACATACTGTGCATCAGCTAAAATTATAATCTTTCAAGAATGTCAGTGGTTTGTATTTTCTACAAAAATTTTATGAAGTGGAAATAACATCCGTCATTCTTCTGTTTTTTTGTCCTTAATCAGTTGTAAAGAATACATGGATGTTTGCCAAAGATATAAAGGTTAAGGTGCAATGTTATAATAACACATTTCTTCCCTTATATGGCTCTTTCAACCCAAGGGCATGAGAGCAGTTCACAAGTAATTAGTTTAGCCTTGTAACAACCATGCTATAAATCCTAGCCCATGGTGGTAGCATTCTTAAATTTAACTGTGTAAATATTCCTGTGTTCAAGATGGACTAATTACTTAATCACAGGGTTTTTTTTGTGCATTTTAAATTCATTGCTGGATTAGCGTGAATAATACATGCAATAATTCATGAAGATAACTGCTGGACTTCCTTGAGCTCCCATGGGTACATTCACAGGTGGTAATGCTCATTTGAAAACTGCAAGTTTTGGGGCTCGGATTAGGTGTGGTCAGAGAGGGAAGAATCTGGTCCACAGAGAAGTCAAATCAGTGCAGAATGTAATGAAAAAGTGATTTGTGCTAAGGAAAATATCCAAATAAAGTGAGTGGAAGGTTATCTTCTCTCCATTCCAAACTCACACAAAAGTCTTCCTGTAGCATTGGAGGTGAAAATCTCCTTTACTGCCAAGATCATTTGTTCTGAACTACAATCAGACATCAAAACTGTGATTCTTTTCTTTCTCATGCATCAAACATGCAGCTGTACATGAAAGAACAAATCACAGTGCTCTTCTTCATGAGTGTTTCAAGGAAAAATTAATTAATTTCAAGAAAATGTTCTAATTTAATGAGAGTTCTAAAAAAATGTGCAGCATAAAAGAACAAGGGGTTTTTTTTTGTTTGTTTGTTTTGGTTTTTTGGTTTTTTTTTTTTTTTAGTTTTGTTTTGTTTTTAAATTCTTTTTTTAGCTGCTGGGACTTTTTAAAAGTAACTTCCATGGACTCTTGCCCTTGGCTTTAAGAACTGGAGTATTTTAAGTAAATAATGTTTCAGTACCTAAATAAAAGTTATTTGAATTTTTGTTATGTATTAAAATATCCTTGCAATTTTTCATCTTTTTTTTTTACCATTTATCCATTTAGTGCTAAAATACTGCCTTCTTTAGAAATTGTTTTGCTACATGTAAACAAAATACAGTTACCTAAGCTGCCACTCCAGCATTTAAGTATTCAATAATTGTAGCAGAGTCTGGAATAATGCTTTGAGGCTCTTACTCCTTGCTAAACAGCATTTAGAAGTTGTATTTTTGTCTGATTAAATATATTTCTTTAACTAAGGCAAATAACAGAGTGGAAGCATGTTCTGGCAAGATGCCAGACTCTCTTGAGGAGCAACAAGGGTCATCTACCAGATACAAATATCTATCAGCTGAAAATGCTTGACTGTGCCATGGATGCCTGTATTAACCTTGAATCCTGGGAAGAAGCATTGTATTATGGCAGCAGGACTCTGGAACCATACAGGTAAGGGATGTAACTGGTTCAGCTGATTCCAAAGATAGGGGAGAGCTGGCTGCCTCATTAAAAGTGAAGACTACTTCATCTTGGTACTTCTTACAGTTTTTATTTCTTGTGTGTATCCTGTGTTGCTTTCTATGTTAGTGAATGAGACAGGATGCTCATTCTGCTTTCAAAGTCAGGCTGAAAGCAAATGAAAAGATGACAGGAACTACAATAATAATAACTGATTAATATCTCCTTGCTTTTTCACATGTTCAGATGCTGCCCCATCCCTGATCAGACTTACTGTTTCAGGCTCCATTGACATGAGGTTATCAGTGTTTTATGCTGAGATAGAGCAAAAGCGAGGCTGGTTGAAATAATGTGTATTCTCCCTATACTCTATACATAGATTTTACAGAAAGAATAAAAAAGTCTTGCAAAATGCAGTTTCAACTGGAAATTAAAAAGCTCCTGGTCCTTATTTTGGGGAGAGATCAAGGTAGTGAATGACTTGGTTTTCTTCTCTCCTAATCAGTTCTTGTTCCTCTGCTGTGTGCTGGGAGAGTTTCTGAGTCTGATGGTCTTTTGTTGATAAGGAAGGGCAGCCTACATACATAATGTATTAAGGCTTGAAGTTGATGGGAGCCTGGAGTTGTAATGCAACTTTGGTCATCTAGTAGAAAAAGGGCAGGTGCTTCTGCTTTGGTCAGTGTACTAAAAGCTTTAGAAGACTCACATCTTTGGTTTCTGAATAGTTGCATTGTATGTAACTTAGTGTTAGCCTGTGCTGAGTGTCCAGTTACAGTGTCATTCACACATGAATGTTCGTTCTCAGGAAGGTATTTTTTAGAGCATCCATTTCTTCGTGCACCACGTGATGTTTCAATACAATGTGTGATGTTGAGAAGTGTGAAGGGTATGCTAGAGCTGAACAATATGCTGTGCTGTGAATATGAACACTTCAGATGTTACGTATTTTCCTTAATCAAATGGAGATACCATCAGCATTCAGTGTTTTGCCTAAGGAAATCCCATGTGGCAGCTTGTTTCTGAATAAAACTTGTGGCTTCACTTGAGGAACATAGTGTTTCAGAGCTTTCACTAAAAAGTGATTGTTGATAAAACCTGAATAGGCTATGGTGCATCACAACTGTGGAGTAGCTCTGTGTTCATAATGACTATTCATTTTCATAGAGGAGGACATGAGTGCCTAAAAATTTTCACATTTCTTCAGGGTGAAATTCATGTTGTGCATGTCCCACTTAACCTTTTATGCAGGCTTATGTAGTACTGCAGCAGTACATGCTTCCTGCCAGAGTTCTACCTTGTGGCACATTTCAGATGAACAGAGTAGTCTGCATGTTTAAATGTTCCCCTATTAAATAAAAAACCCCAAACCTCGGTTGTTTTGGGTTGGGTTTTTTATAAGTTGTTTTCTCAGTTCTTCACAACTGAAAACTGAGCATTTTTTTCTGCAGACATTTCTGAGAGCATGTGCAATCTTACCAGATAATTTAATAAAGCTTTCTCTGTTTTGCTTGATGAAGTGTACCATAGTTTTCAAGCTGTTTCATGCAGCAGTTTGGAGATGAAGGATTTGACTGTGCATCCAATTAGCATCTCTTAAGCTAATAATTATTTACATGAGATATTTGACCTTTTTTGCACCTTGGAGTGCTTGTCATTTTTCTCTCCTCACGCAAAAGCATTATTTAAGAGAGATTTCCAGTTGCTTCTTTTTCTTTGTACCTTCAAGTCATCACTACAAGCTTTGACACACCTGAAACAAAATCCTCAGTTTCTCATTACAACAAATTGTGCCCTAAGCAGCAGGAGAGCAAATCCTAGGAAATCCTTTGGGATACATTGAATTTCTCCTGTTGAATCAATCTACTGCTTGGCTGCTCCTGCAGTTCCATTATAGCTACCTATTTTCCTTTCCTCAGCTCTGGAAAAAGTATTCATACAGATCTCCACAGGGAATCACCTGAGAATTCACGCAGTCCATATAAATAGGAAATCACTGTTACAACTTTAAAGGCTCTAGAGATTTGGTCAGAACCAGTGTTAATTTCAGGTAATGTGTTTATTGTGCATTTTCCATTTCTTTAGCAGCAGGATTAATTTTCAGTGCTGTTTGACACATTGTATCATAATCTATGTTTTCATTGTTATGGTTGCTGACTTTTCAGAATCATCCATTTCATGTAAATGGCAGAGATAGATCTGTACTACATAAAACTGATTAGTCATGCTGGATGCCAGGCCCTGTGTTTTAGGTAGCAATAATAACCATAAGGAGCATTGTTCAGGACCTCTGAAATGGTTTAGCAAAAAGAAAGGAAGAGGAAGTGTCTGCCAAGATGAAAAGCTGCCTTCTCTTTTTGTGCTGAACCGTAGCTATCCATTTTTTCTTAAAACCTACATGTACTTTCATAGAACAGCCTAAGCCAAGTGTATCTACATGGCTTTCCTTGTAAATGTCCCATTAAAAGCCTGTCTGTCTAAGAGCCTTAACCAAAGTTAAGACATTTGCCTAAGTAAAAGCTGCCCCATATCATAGTCAGCACTCAGCAGCTTGCAAAAATAAACTTCCTTTCAAAAATCCTCATGAGCCTTAACCACAGAATATCAGAATATCAGCAAGAGGCGTTACATGGGTTTGTCATGTTTCAGTTAGCACATTCACACTCTGGTCTGACTGCTGCTCGTGAAGGATCAGATTCAGAGATACTGAGAAAGACAGATTTTCTTTGGTTTTCCTCAGAGGAAGGACCCAGCATTTAGCCCTCAAATTACTGACAAGGCACATATGTTCTGGGGATTAGGTTTGGGGTATATTTTCCCCATGTCTCAAGCATTCAGTGCTTTACACTGCTGCCAGAGTGGAAAAATGCATCTGTTATAAAACTCTGCTAGATGTCCTCAGCTATTGTGGCAAGGGTAAGAGGAGGAAAAGAAGTAACTATGTGACACCACAGGCCTGCTGGGCTTACCTGCTGGATAACACCATGTCACCTCTTTGGGCTCATGGGACATCAGGTCCAGTGAGATTCTGATACAGAGACAACAGAAATGTTCATAGATTTCTGCTCTGCACTGTTTATAATCCCCGCTGAATTTCAAGCTAATGTAGAAATCCCACTGATCTTCAGATGGGTTGTTTTAATTGAAAACCCTTAATCTCCAGTGCTGCAGCATTAGAGGTAACTAGAGGGCTTCAATATACATAAGAAAATTCCTTCTTTTCATCCCATACGTAAGTGTTGTGCAGAAATGCTGCTCTGGCTCTTCACCTGGCAGCCTTGCATGTCCTTCCCCTCCAACCCCTCTCCACTGAGTCAGCACAAATTCAGGGCTTGTGCAATGTGACTGCTCTGCTTTTGCAGTGGGAGGGAGCTGGGTAGGTGCAAGCACCCCATATTTGTGCTATCTGTGCATCATTTGTCTGCTTTTCTACCTCCTCCTATTCTCTATTGCTTCCAGTAATATTTTGTAGTACCCCATTACTTCACCTTCTGTCAGTAAATGAATTTGTTCAGGGAACAAGGAAAGCAGTCTCAGTGAGGGCAATTTTGGATTGTTATGTAAGGGGCTGGGTTTAAGAACAGTGGCTGATATGTTCTTGGTTTTTTTTTCTGAGAACATGGTTGAATTTTCATTGGATTAATGAAATACCAGCCAGGAATTTTAGATTTAGAATTCTAATTCAATATATATGATGGTCTTTATTTTCTAAGTATGTGAACTTCAATCAAAAGGCAGATTAAAAATTGACAGTTGCTATAGTATCCTTTTCTTGAATCATGATCTTGTAAAAAAAGCCAAAAAAAATACCTGTAGAACTAAATATTCTTGGAATGAACTCTGAACCTGTTTTCTCTTCTTCAAGAAGGATTTCCAGTAAAGAGTCTGACTTGCTTTTGGTCTGATTTTCCCCCTTTTTGAATACATTTAGAGAAAAAAATCCTGGTTTTACAGGTATGTGTTTTGCAATACAGATGTGATATATGCAATGACTGGAAATCTTTTTTTTTTTTTTATCAACTATATATGGTTCTTTACTGAGCTCAACAGACTTCTTTGTAGTGGCTAGTTCTGAGGCACTTGAATTGAATTTGTATTTACATTGAAAACTAGAGATCCGGAAAGTATCCCCAAAACTGCACTGCAGTGATAACCAGGGCCACTGGGGGATGCTACTGCTTAAGGGTTCCAGCCCGGATTCGTCGCCAGTCGGCACCCTGGTTATGGATGGTCCCCTGGGGGTTCGTGCGTGGCTGCCGGGTTTCTGAGCCTAGAGACAGTACTAATTCCGTGACCAAAGTTCAATGTCTTAATCATAAACTATCAGTTGTAAACATAAACCTTACCTCTGGGATCACCTGAGAGGGGGAGAAAAATGTCAAGGTGGAGAAAGCAATTTAAAGAAATAATGAAACAAAGAACAGAAAGAACTAAATCTTCCTTATTCACTTTGCGGGGGGTTTTAGAAAATGCCCATGGCATTTAATGTTTAGAGAAAAATGTGTCAAAAGAAGAGGAAAGCCCAGTATAAATAAGAGAGTGTATTGTCTCTGGTTAATTATAGGCAATTCTTCCAAAAGACAGATGTTTCTAGCAATATTTGCACAGTTTTTGGCTTCAGTGCATCTATTTGTCCATACACAGGGATAATGCTTGTCACTGGGCTGATATGTTTAGGAATCCATTAAAATGCTTCAGCAGCCCACTTCTGTCTTCCATTCTTCCCTACGTCTTGCCCTCCAGTCCCAACAGCCTTTTGGAAAAATTGAAAAAGAGAGGTTTTACATCTGAAGTATGGTGCCTAATCTGATCAATCCCTTTCCCATATAGGAAATGGATTTTGTGTTTTGCTGGTTTCTTGCTTTGTACTTCTGCATAGCACCATCAGCTTCAGTTCTTTGGTTCTGTCCTGGTTTTGTTTTTCTTGTATGTTTCCATTACAGCCATGAGTGGTCCCCCAAAGTGATACTGACCTGCATAATCCTCAATGACTTCCATAAACTCACAACCCCATAAGTGCTTCACCTTCTACCTTTCTTCATTTTCATGTATTGTGTGTATGGGCAAAAATTCTTACTATTCTCTCCAGTCATGCCAGGTGGTTTTTGGGTATAATTTTGATGTCACTGGTTTGTCCAATGTACTCTATCACCCATGAGTAGAAGTTCAGCAACAGCAGTGTTAATTGTATGGCATATTTCTTAGGCTAAGATTTCCTTAAATAGTTTTGTTGCTGCAAGATTTTTGGGTCAGTGTATGTCCAGTAGCTCTATATTTGTATACTGGTGCTTACTATCTTCAGTTTTAGCTTCTAGTTTCAGGTTTAATTTCTAGTTTCATCTTTCATTTATGTCAAGAGCTATTTGAATTTGAATTTTACAGGTAGTGATCTCCTAGTGATAGTAGTGAACTAAATCACTGTTTCCCAGAGTTGACACAACTACAGGTGTTGATTTCATTTCTCACATACATTTCCAGGTGTTCTTAGATTCCACAGATCTTGAAAGTTCTATGTTCTTTGCAATGATAACTTCATCTGCAGGGATTTCTTCTGTGTTTTTTTTCACTGTAGGGTCGCTTTCACATCAAGGTGTTAGACCATCCCGAGGTTCATGCTTTATTTTGAATAAGGATTTCGGTCCCAGTCTGTCTGCCTACCAGAGCCAAAAGAGTTTGGTTTTGGTGTTTCTTGGTTTGTTCACTTTTCTTTTTTACTTAAGCAGTAATAGTTGGTATTTTTGTCTTGTAATCAGGAGATCCCTTCTTGGTTTTTTGTATGTGCATGCTTGCAATTTACAAAGTAAGCAATTTACAAGTATGCAGCCATTACCAGAGCTCTTTTCATTAGTCTGCTTACTATTACGCACTAGTTAAAGAATACACATTAAAAAACAGAAATGAGTATGTCTGCATGAGCAGATATTACAAAGACTTGTGTGCTGTAAAAAAAATGCAACATAGTTATTCTATTGAAACAATTTTGAGAACAATTTTGGAGAATTCAAAGTGTCTGTATGGATTTTGCTAAGAAAAAAAAAAGGTGGAATTGATGGCATACAAATTCTAAACAAAGGTTTGGTTAAAACCCTAAAAACTAAAACCTAAACTTAAGTGGGGTTGGGAAGGGATTTCAAGGGAGCAATTAACAGTTAAAAATAGAGATATATGAAACATCTATGGCATTTTGGATTCCTTTGACAGTAACTGAATATTGCTTTGCAAAAGCTAGAGGGAGAAATCATGGTGAAAGGGAGAAAAAAAGGAGGAGAATCATTTACAAAGACAGATAAATTACAATATATCTCTGATGAAAGAGAAAAAAAAGAGAGGGCATGAAGGAAATAGGAGTAGAGAAGCTGTAAGGAACAATGCTTCTCTGAGGGGACAATTAGGAAGAGTCTGATTTTACTAATAAAATAACTATTTATTTTTTTGAATAAATTGTCAATTTGAGTGGACTAAGCAGAGAGAGGAGACTTGGCAGTACTTCCAAGGAGGATATCTATTAAGAGTTTCTATTGGTGGAGATGTGAACAGTAGTGAAAAACTTGTGATATTGTAGTAGAATTGTGGTATTTAAGCAAGAAAACAGAGATAATAGAGATAAAGGATGAAAAAGATGAAAAGGCAGTATTTTTTCCCTATTGAAAAAGCAGAAAAGTTACTGAAAAGGAAAATCATTGTCATGAGGAAGAGAAGAGGAAAGGAGCAGTGGATAAGGAGAGCAAAGAAATTGAAAAATGTTGTTTGTTTAAAGGGTGAATCAATGTAAATGGCCAGGGAGAGTGAGAGACGGAAAGATGGTGCTTTGAAGAGGGTTGTGCTGAGCCTGAAAATTGAAGGAGGTATTGTCAAACAAGAACCATGACAATGAATTAAGTTCCTAGTGAGATGATCCATCCAGCAGGGAATCCAAAGAATGAAGATCACAGAGATTCTGTAGTGAAATAGGTGATGCTGAATATAGCTCGAATTTCACAGACTCATATTGATAGGAAAAGGAAGAAAAAAAGCCGAGCATGCAGATGGGAGGAAAATTTGCTCACAGTAGTAAGAAAATCCTAGAGACCACATAGTTTGTGATGTGATGGTAGACTACAAGCTCACTGGATCTTGAATTTGCCTGTTATTGAGTAAAATGGTTAAGATGTTGTGGAAGATGTAATTAGGAATGTTTTATTTGGATGTATCTGAAAACCAGGAATATCTTTATTTTTGGGTGCATGACACTACCTCTGTTAACAGGTTCACTCCTGTCCACCATACCAAATCCCTATGAACTTTATTTCTCTTGACCTGGTCACGGTCTGTTAATCAGTTTTCCTTAACCCCATAAAACCAGAAAATCCAGTCCTTCTATACAAAGAACTTTGGAGCTATCAAACCTAATTCTAAATTATCCAGTCCTGGTATGAGAACCAACACAGCCACATTAGGATAGCACTCTCCCTTATATACTTAGCAGTAGAATTGTGCCACAAGGAAAATGCTGAGAATACCAACTACTATGTAAACACTACTTGGGCTACCTCATAAATACAGTAGTTTATGGCCTTCAGTAATTTAGTCAACGGTTAATCTTTTTTCTTACTTACCTGGACAACATCTAATATTGGATTATGCAATTTCAAGTGAAAGAGTTGATGATGTATTGACCTTCTGGTCAACAGTAAAACCCTTCTGCATGTATTGCCTTGGCTGCTACAAAAGGTGCTTTCTTTCCACTCTTATTTTCTTTTAGAAATTCTATCTGCTTTAGGCCAGGATCCCAACTACTATGTGCTGGTATCCAGCACTGAGATGCTTTTCAGCCTTCAGATAAACCAGTTCCATGGTTAAAGAGGTGATTCAGTGCTTCTTCTCTCTTCTTCTCTCCCCCTGAGTATACTGGAACCTCTTTTGTCAGCTTCAGTTTGTCATTTTATCATCAGGCAAGACATAGAAGCCTGAATCAGCTTTATTTATGTGACTTTGAAGATGAAAGTAGGAAGAAAGAAACAAAAAGCAAGTGATTTTGGGTCGAGAGCAGAACAAAGATGGTAACTGATTACAAATGCTAGAAGGCTAAAAAAAAGGCAGGCTATATTGCTGCTAAGGACAAAGGTTCACAGAAACAGAAAGTGGCTGCCCAAAGAGCCATGAAAACTGAGAGCAAGAGAAATATATCAAAGAGGAAAGAATCACCCTCAGAAAATAGTGCAAGTCCATTGATTAATAATAAAAACCATGTATTTTAAAACCAAATTAAAGTCATCTTCAAGGAATGCAATTGACACGTATCCAGTAAAGGAAGAGTAGGGGTATATGATATAGGGAACCAAAGAATGAGGACAAGAAGCCTAGAAATTAGCCAAAATTGGATGAAAAGACCTTTCTTTTAACTCTTCCCATCATCACAAAAGATCAAAAAGAGAGAGGGCAAAGCAAATGGATACTTGCCACAGTTGCAAACACTCTACTAAGAGCAAAGTCAGCTTTCTCTAGTTGTGCAGTGTGCTCTTGGAGGATACCGCTGATGAGCTGCCAGAAGAGAAGATAAAGTTCTGGAATCAAAGTGTTTTCATTGTAGCAGCATCATGAATTCATTTACATCTTAATTCAGGTATGTTGAATGATGCACACCAAGGATATATTGTTCTTTTAAGGCTGGCCAGCCTTTCAGAAACCTTCTGAAAACTGGCAAAAGTGACAGCCAACAAGTGGAAGCGTCCTGAACCAGGTCTTTCATACTTGAATCACTGCTGATGAAATAGAAAAAAGAGAAAAGAAAATATTTTCATGCAATAGTGTGCTTGGCAAACTTTGAAAAATGGAATTAGATCCTACTTTGTTGCAAAACAAAAGTCTCAGTATATACAGTCATAAAAAGGAAAAATATTTAAGAGTTTAATTTTCTCAGCATAAGGGGAATTTGCAAGATTTACCAAAGCATTTTTGAAGTACTTTGCTTTAGACAGTGGCACAAATTATATGTTGTAAAAATGTTTATATAAATACAACAGGAGACCTCGCTTAAGAAGAATGGAAAATTGCTGCATGTTGTAGTTTGAGATGTTCTGAAACACAGACCTTGTGTCCTATGAAATGCAACACAACTTCTCAAATCTTACCAAAAAATCCCAGAGTAATTTATGACCTGGGGAATGCCCTACTAATTAGTTGCATGGTCTCATAGCTAAAGACCATAGCTAAAGATAAGTTATCTTAGGTATTTGTCTCAGTACCACAACAGTATAAGGTCTCTTATTTTTCAAGGGATTTCAAAATGCCTAACCAAGTTGGGTAATATTACCTCTACCAATTCAACATCTCAGAATTTTGAGATGGAAAACAGGTTTACATGCTTACAGTAAGATAACATCCTGAATGCATAGTCAAGGTTTATCTGATGCTACCTGTCTGGATGCAGTTCATCTCTGTATTGTCTTGCTGGCTAGTTTGCAGTTCAAGCGAGCTCTACCAATGCTGGATGTTTATCAAGAGAGGCTATTAAATATTGTTAGGTTGCTTGTGCCAGTAGAGAAAAAAACAGAGGTGGAGGGGGTGGGAAGTGTGGGTGGCAAGGTCTTTTCCATGTGAGAAACCATCAACATTAATCTGTGACACAAAAGTATATTGACTTAACTAAAATTGTTAATTTTATTAAATACCCCATGCTTTCAAACCCCTGCCTTGCTCTGAGACAGCGCTGTCCCAGGGAAGTATTCCTGACTTCTGATACCATGAAGAGAAAAAGAAAGTCTGGTGGTTAACCTATGATGTGTTAAACTGTGTCCATCAAAGAACAACCAGCTCCATAAATTGCAGTGGGACAGGACTTTCCACATCTTGTTTGCAGTGGTGAGGATTGCCACCGTTCTTGATCTTTGCATCTGAAAAACACCAGTGTAGAGCATTGACTGCATCCAGTGACACTAAAAAAACCCACAGCAAGTTACATTCAGACCCTGCTAAGCTAAACAAGAGAAGAGTGATAATAGTCTCTCATAAATTAAAAGGGCACATCTTCATGGAAATCAGGGCTGGCTTGTGGATACAAATCTCACCATAGTCCTCAGCAACATACAATTCACTGGGAAAGCACTTCACTGGGAGTCAGTCTCTTCTCACAGGTAACATGTGGCAGGATGAGAGGAACTGGCCGCAAGGTGAACCAGGGGAGGCTTAGATTGGATATTGGGGAAAATATCTTGACTGAAAGGGTGGTCAGACACTGGAATAGGCTACCCAGGGAAGTAGTGGAATCACCATCTCTGGTGAAGTATTCAAAAGCTGTGTGGATGTGGCACTTGTGGATATGGTTTATTGGTGAATTCCATAGTGCTGGGTTAACAGCTCGACTCAGTGATCTTAGAGGTCTTTTCCAACCTTTATGATTCTAAGTTTCACTGTTGGTGATAATGGTGTGGCGTACATAGTGGGGGATCAATCTGTCTAGGGAGTGAATTACTGAGCTTTCTCCTATAAAATCTATCTCAGTGGTCAGAACTGGATAGATATTTACCAGGCTGAATGTGGAAAAAACTTAGAATTTTCCTGCTATTCACCCCAAAAAGCTATCCCTTCCGTTTTGTGTCCTGTATTTAATCATCAGACAAGATAAAGTTCTTGACTCCTCTGAACTGATAGAAATTGGCTTACATCAAGTAAGGATGCAAAGGATGTTCCATGAAACTTCACCTTTCTCTCAAGCACAAATGCAGACATTCATTGCATATGTTCACATTTACATATACTCAAATGTGTTCATCTTGCTGTCACTGCTTTCTAACCAGGTAAATCCACAATTGACTGGATATCTTTAGAAAGTTGTGTTGTATTTTACTTCCGTTTTTCAGTTAATACTGATTTTTATATATTAGTTCCTGTCTTTGCAGTCCTTTTACCAAGATTTCTTCTTCATGGATTCAAGGAAATATATACATGCTTAAGCCAGACAAGTTGCATTCCAGTAAACAGCACATTCCTTTGGCCCGTTCTGCACACTCCTCAGGTGGCTCATCCCTGGCTCCCAGGGCTATCCTTTGTCAAATTTTGCTTACTTTTGTTTAACTGAGATTGACAAAGGTAATTTGATTTCCAGGGTCTTTGGCAGTGCTAGTGGCAGCGATGGCTTAAATAGAGATACCTTAGCCTGTTCCTGAAACAGAGTTAGTGTGTTGTATTCAAGGCCATAACACTACCCCAGCTTGTGATTAAGTGCTTGGTGAGTTCCATTTCCTTATAAGAACATGTGTAAGAACCCAAGAATGTATGCCACAAGTGAACTAAGCATTAATCTGTCAGCAGCTTAAGTGTGTTTGGGATAGTGCAATGGAAATATGTGGTATAGTGACACAGTGTTTGTTCTCTAGGAAGCACTTAAGAGCAGATGGAACCTGTAAAATTGATTGATTTGTGAAAGTGTGCAGCTTCTATCAGATTTGCTTGATGCTTACTTGCTTTAACCCAAATAAACACAGTCCACATGTGTTTGAATTTTCAGCAAGGTGCTGGTAGCTACGTGTGGGGAACCCAACATTAATAAGTGCACAGAAACTCATCATGAAGGGACTTCTGCTTAAAATGTGTGCTTCTCTCCTAAAATAATGAGATGGGTAAAAATTAGCATATAGTTGAGGTTATATCCTAAGGAACTGAAAATAAAAGATTAAGGATTTGACAACAACATAAAAAATACAGTGCTGGAGTCTCATTACAATTAAATGGAAAATTAAGTCCATAGCAGGCATGTCTTAAAATTTTGGTATAAATCAATAACATCTATAAAAATGAGGTATGGTTGTATGGAAATCACACAAAAATCTGTAACATCTTAAAATTAAATGTTGAGCATCCTACAGATCTATTGAAGTACACTGTAAAACTCTTCAGACAATGGTTATGGTTGCAAGCTGAATGCCATTAGTGTATGTATGTAAGGAAGGCATTACATTTGCATACTTAAAGATGATTTCTGGTCTCTTCCACCTGCTTATCTGAAAAACGATAAATCCTCTATCAAGGATTAATAATAAATCCTACATAATTTTATTTGTGCAATGCTTCACCACTACTTTAAGGACATTGAGCTGTCTGCCACTGCGGCCGCAACAATTTAGTTTTTCCATTTCAGAATTTGGATGAAGTTGAACCTTGACATGAATTTGTGGACAGCCTACATTGACATTTATCTAATTGTTTTATACTGAACTAAATCAGTTTATAAGTGAACCAAAAGCAAGGCTTGATCTTCACTTTTTAAAAGCAAGCATATCAATGCATCTGCCAAAATTAAAAAGAGTATGTGAATTTCTGCCACCTTGTCTTCTGTGTAGTGCAGAATTTCTGTACCTGTAGCACAGATCTTGTTTCAGCTGATTGTGAAAAATTTGCCTGGGGTGAACAGAGTAAGAAATAATATTAAAAATTTATCTCTGGAAATATAATTCTACTCTTGTGAGTTGTGTGTGCAGTTTTCAGTTAACTTTACAACTACATTTTATATGTTCTTCAGGGTACAGTATATAATATTCTATTAAGCTATTTTGCATGTGGTGTTGGTAGGACACATCCTTAGCATGATTTTGAAAGGCTCAATAAATGTCATACCTCTTCCTAAGGGAACCTTGACTATGCAAAATATGGTAAAATGTGTACAGCTGCACAGAAAAACACAGACCCAAACCCTCAGTTGTTCCCACAGTGATATTTTGTCATGAATAGTCTTTCTACCCAGAGCACTGGAGAGCAGAATGACAAGGTCCAGGGACATGCCATAAAAGAAAGATTGCCATACATTGTTCCATTAAGAGCTTGGGCTTTCAGCAACCAGTTAGAAATTAAAGGCATTTCAGTGTCAGTGAGGCTTCTCTGATTGTGTTATCTGTGTGTGTACCTTTGCTTGTTAGTGCTACCTAGCAACTTGCATAAAGACAGAGATGTCAAGTGTATGAGGTTCCTACAAGTCAGTAGAAGGTAAGAGGCCACATATAGAATGCCTATAAAGAGAGAAGTTGTTTAAGCTCATGTTTGAATGTATTAGTAGATGCCAAAATATCCACATAGCAAAAAGCAGTTTTTAATGTCTCAGTGGAGGGGAAAAAGCTCCACACCTGTCAGCATAAAACAACTACAAGTCATAAGGAGTTTGGTAAATTTAGGTGCTCCTACAACTAGTTGAAAACTGTGATTCTGCTGCTCCCCTCAGCAGGGCAGCTATAGGTAGAAGCTAAATCCTTGTCACCCTTATTGAGGAAAGGGAGAAAGTACAAAGGACATGAAAGAGCCACAAATAGCAGCCAATATATTTCTTTATTCTGAGACCTATATTTATCTTAAAAATTATGTCATCCAAGCCCAACATCTGCATTTAAAACACATAGTGCTCTGTGATATTGCATCTCAATGAATGCTTCAGATTGACAGAATTTACACAGTGTCAGTGAAAACATTTGCTTTCCTGCCTGGTTTTTGTGCTATGGAATTGTGGATTTGGTATGTTTAAATTAGTTTTGTTTTATTTTTAATGTATGGCTAAAAAAATGACATGGTAAAGATGGGTAAAAATTTTAAAACCAAGGAAAATCTTAAATTATGTCTGCTGTTTCTTTGTTAGTTGAAGATCATGTGGAAGAAAAAGTCATTGCATATGCAGCAGTTTTTCCATTATGGGGAAGAAAAAGTCATTGCATACACAGCAGTTCTTAGTACAGTGCCTGGACGAGGCTGAGAAGTTTTGTTGAGTCTGCATTCTTCCATATATCAAAGTCAACACAGTCTTTGGCAATGTTTTTGGAAAAAGTTCAAAGCCATCAGGTGAAATACTTGGCATTGTTGTAGCGACTTGAAAAGTTCTCTTGGCTTCCTTAAGGCTTGAGTTTCATCTCTTGTGCTGGTTCTAGATCAGTCAGCTCTAGATGGCTTACGGATGAGTCATAGGGAAATGTCCCCAGTATTTTCAGAGCTGTCAAATCTCACATGCCAGGTAGGAAACTTGGTCTTCTGACCTCTCTTTTGTACTTCTCACCTCTGGTAAAATCACTGTTGTCTTCTCTTTATCTGTCGCATCTGACAAAAAGGATCCCTGGGGAAAGTCAGCTGGAATAATTTATCTCTGGTTATTTGGTTATCCAGGAGCAATGCTGCTACAGGTCCTCCTCTCTTACATGCCTGGAAGTGCAGTCAGTCACACTCTCATGCACTTGTCATCCTATGCATGAATCTCATGTGTGTGGCTCCTGTAGTGTGTTCCTCTTCCACAGATCTCTATGGGAAAGTGCATTTTCATAAATTCAAGACCTGACTCCTTTCACATACATAATTTTTAAATTAACTAACTTCTCTGTAAGTGAGCTACACTTACAGCTTTTGATCACTGCAGGAGTTTTTGTTACAATATGTTGACAGATGTTTCTATTTCTCCCGGAGTTCAATGGATCTGCTCTTTAAATTTAGCACAGACACATTTTACATTTTTACTTTATTCTCAATAGTTGAAGATACCTGTTTTTCACAGCCTGATGGAGATAACAAATTATTTTATCATGTGACCCAGAAAAGTAGTCACTTAAAAGGCTGAGAAAATTTTGTGAGCCATCATTATAACACTCTTCACTCTGTAATGCGCTTTCTTATGTTAAGCAAAAGGATTTTGGATAATTTAAAAAAGAGAACCTGACATTATCAAGTTTTTTTTTGTAGTTATGAACCTGTAACTTAATGTTAGAGACAAAACATACTGAATGAGTTCACGGGAATAAAAATTTAATTTATAATTTAAATTTTTGAATCTGTCCATCTACAATGCTTTCCTTTTGAAAAGCACACTGTGCAGTGTAAGAGTTTGTCACAAACTATGACAGTCCTTAATAAACTGGTATTTGTGTACTTAACATTTCTCAGAAATGTTTTTTCCCATAGGGATTATATTGGGCCAGAAGCATCCTAAGATTGTGTATCCACTGGTGTGAATGTGGGTACTTGCATGACTGCCACCTTTTTCTTTACTCTTTCACAGCTCTTGGGTTTCAGTGACTTCAGTACAGTGACTTTATTTCAAAATATTTTTAAAAGCAGACAGAGGTTGGTGGATTAGGGGCACCAGAGATAATGATACTATTTAACTTGGAGCATTAGAAAAATTAGGCCAGTTTGTCCTTAGTAAGAATAAATCCAGAATCTGACTGATATGCTGGTAATATGTTGTTTGTGGAAGTGTTATGGATGGCTCATCAAAGTCTGAAGGAGCAAGCCCTGATTTCTGTACTGCTTTGTTTTCAATAGCTGCCACCTTTGCTCCTTCTCTAGTGTGAAAATATGTCCAGTTTTGTACATTGTCTGCCTTGTGTCACTGCCTTTTGCCCTGTTTCATCCTCAATGCCAATCTCTGCTTGCCCTTTGTCCGAGATATCACTGATCTTTAAGTTTCTGCTGATACAAATCATATGAGACCAGAGTCAAGTGATACTTATGTAAGATATATCCAACCTTCTGTGTCTAATAAGAATACTACATTATTTAATAAAAAAATAATAGGCAGACTTTAAAGAGTGTTGTCTGGTTTATTCTCCCCCAGAAGACAGCTTGCTAGCAACAGTCACTCAGGAGATCTGTTTTTCCTCTTTACATGTAAATGTTTGCCTTTTGTAAGCCACAGATTTTCCTGAAGTGCTATCCATAAAAGTACAAGGATACAGAAAAGTTGGCTGATGACATGTGCAATGAGCATATTGGAAATTTGCATTTTGTGGACTCCTCAAATCACAGGATTTCAGAGACCAGTTCAGTATGCTCCTTGTAGCCTTTCACTGCTTGTTAGTGCACAGGTAGTTCATGATAGCTGTGATCAGCAACAGGGTATGTTCTGCCTGTAAAAATCTCCTGGCATGTTAGCTGTAAAGAAAAAAAATACCACCGTGCCAGTGCTCAGCCACGGAGTTGTTCACTGGCCTCCAGAGCTAAGGGAGCTATTTTTCCATGAGACTTTTTCCTCTGAGTGACTTTTTATGCTGGTTCACTGAATGATAGCTATAGTGCAGTGTTCACACAGCATCTGTTACACATCAGAGAATTCACTGGAACTCTCTAGAATTTTACATGGGCATAATGAAAGTTATAGTGCAGAAACCAGAGTTTCCCAGGAGTAGAGAATTTATAGCATTTCTCCTGCATGCATTCCATCATATCTATCTCTATTGTGTTCTTCACCTTGAAGAATGTACTACTGGTATCTTTATCTTCTGTTATCTTGGTGGTTTAGATTGCCAGAACATCTTTGCGATTTCTACTTTAGTGCCAAACTTAACTAAAATTGACCAACGGATTCAGAAATTACTAGAGAAGAACAGGCAGACGGATGATGGCCTCATAAATCTTGTTATCAGGCTGAAAAATGGATTTTTTTTCCTTGGCTGTCACAGAAGATAAAGCCAGCAGGTCAGGGAAGGACAGGCTTCCAGTAAGATAGTGTGACCAGGACATCAGTTCTTTCCAGCTTGAGACAGTCTGAGTCTGTGTGCATGGGTGACAGGTCACCAATCCCTACATGATCAAGGCATTATCCAGGAACTCTGACACGGAGGAGTTCTGATGAGGGATTTGTTGAAATCTAACCAACCAGTTTTATGGATGTGTATAGGAAGCATACCTTCCAGGTACGAAGGGCAGCTTGGACTGCAGAAGGGAAAATCTGAAAGTTTAAATTGGTGGGGGGTTTTCCCGATTAGTGTGACCGAGCAATGACAACTGAACATCTCAGTTTTTAGGTACCCTAGCACTGATTAGGTAGCTTTAGCTAATCAGTCTATTGACTGTAGTGGAGCATCAACTTCTTTTTTTCAAAGGCAATTTTGGCACCTGCCAAATCTCTGAGTTACTTTCTTTTCCATATGGCCTTGGTCTCACATAACACCAAACACTGTCTTCCTATTTTCCCACATTCCTGCCCATCTCAGGACACTTTCCCAGCTATAGGCATGTATTTTCTTTTCCAAATGCCATCCTTTTTCTCTTTTAGAGGACAAGCTACAAATGACAAGCAGCAGCACAGGATTTTCCTGCCTGCCTGTGTTTGCCCACAAATACTATCACTACTTGC
Organism: Chloebia gouldiae; assembly: GCA_003676055.1. Classification (NCBI taxonomy): domain Eukaryota; kingdom Metazoa; phylum Chordata; class Aves; order Passeriformes; family Passeridae; genus Chloebia; species Chloebia gouldiae. Next base: position 32,037,077 of record QUSF01000008.1, on the reverse strand, counting down.
ACTACCCAGATGGTGTCTTTCTCTAGATAATACTTACCTCACCTTTGGATGCTTTCTCAACATTTAAAATTGAGATATTTAAACCAAGGGGAGACCCTTGTATAACCCAAAGCGATCCTCAAGGGACCACATCCTGGGAATTGCTATATTAGGATAAACCACCATCTTGCATTTTGTAGTTCCAAGTAATGATTTTTCAGGAGCTGAATGTGCCACTCCCCCACAACATGGTTCAACTCAGTTGGAGGTCACTGGCCTTCATCAATGTTATTAAAATTGGGCTTGAACAGAGCAAATTATTAACAGAACTGAGAAATGAATTAATATCAGCAAATTTATTTCCCAAAATTACTTCCTCCTTTACCTTCAGAACAGCCATGAGCAAATGTGCAGCTTTCTTAGATTTCATTTTAGGAGAGTTCATTAAATGAGTGTATTTCAGAATATTTTTGAATATTTTACTCTATTGACTATATTGTGAACCTTTAAATCTCAAAGCTCAGTTTTTATCCCTCAGGTAAAAATGCTTTCTACCATACTAGTTGATCACTGAGTCACTTCCAGCCAAATGCTGGAGTTAAAAAATGGAGATAATTCTTTCGCAAGTTTCTCCACAATCACAGAGTCATCTTAGAATCCTTACTAATGGCTTTAATTATGAAAACCAAGGTTTAGCTTTACTGATTCACACATATGACTGGAATATGCATGCTATGAATATTTATTATAGTAGAATTCAAGTTGTCATTGACTATGAAACAAAATCAAGGACCTGATAAATTCAGTTAAAATGCAAACAAGTATGTTCTACTTCATTGCAAAATACAGGATATTTTTTTGCTGCTTCTAGCACTCTTCTGAAATGAAGCAACATATACATTTCCAGATGCCGTTTACATGCTTTAAATATTTGCAAAAGGTTATTTTTTACTATATGTAGGGATTTTTTTAACCATATGGTCTAACTTGCTGTATAGTCTAGTTTACAGATCTAGTTTACCTCTATTCTGTGTTCTCGGCCCTGTTACTTTGCACTTTCTGAATGGTTCTTGACTTCCCAGAGGTACCCAAAATATTCCACCTAAGCCATTCATTCTGAAACAGAAAAGAGGGGAAAAGTGTAATGCCATGTGTTTCTGCTGGATCCAGTGGTACCACTATCAAGAGAGATTAAAGTAGCATTCCAGATGTTCAAAATCCCTTAGCTAACTTCTGGGTGAGAACAGGACAGTAAATAAATCTTCTGTTGAGGGTGAAAAACCTGGTGTTAAAGATGAGAAAGTTGATTCAATGGTTGCACATGCTGACATGCAAGACTGCTGACTCAGTTATATTTTCTTAGCCTGTCTGCCCAAGAAGACAGAAGTAGATGCGTGCAAGTGAATTCATGACTCCATCGAGGAGAGCTGACAATGGCCATTGTCTGCTCAGTAAAAAAGTCAGGGAGACATAGTAAATATTCCACGAAAGACCATGTTGCATTTTTATTCTGGGGTTTAAAGATCTGTGAATGTTTGGTGTTAGAGGCAGTATGGGTCTTCTAGAATCCCTAAATTCATGTTCTTCTTTTTCTTTTTGTCTTGGTACCTAACTCAGACACAGACATGTTTTGAATCTCTCCCAAATTCTTTTTGTACTCCTCACTACTTCCTTAACTCTGGACTATTTATCTTCATTTCTTTGCCTTCTCTCTCTGTCCCTTGGTGAAGAATGAGTTAAGGAGTGTGTGGGTGAATGGGGGGGGGGGGGAGTGTATTTCTGTAATTTCTTCTCCTTTATCCTCTATTTCCTCAGCACCTTCAAATATGTGTCATCACTGGTGGCCTCCCCTTTTACCACAGGAGATAGAAAACCAGTCCTCCTTCCAGTAGCTCCTGTGGGAAAGGGATGAAGACCCTAGAACTTAACTTTTTCTTTGTCCAATGAAAAGGTTGCCCCTGACACACACAGTCTCCCCTCCATAAACTGTCATTCCTCCAACCAAGGTATCAAAGGATCTTTTTAATCTTCCAAGCATGGGGAGGGGAACTATGTCCTGTGCTCAGGCAGTGCAGGCAAGAGAAAAATAATCAGCTCACTAGAGCTTGGCTGCTCTATTCCAAATAGACAGATGAGCACCTTGGCACATGGTTAGAGAAATAAAACTGTGAGGCCGTCCTCCAAATGTCATTAATTTCTATGGGGTTTGAAAGTGGTTAGAAGTCAGGCTTTCACTGTGGCCCAAGCATTCCCTACACAAAGCATCTGCAGACTGTCATGAGCTAGAAGAGATGTTTCAAGGAAGACCTATTTTTTTGAGAGTAGTTTTACCTTTGTTACCCATCACAGCATTACCATCCCTAGGTTTATCTGCTGTCTTGAAAAAAGAATGTAAAAAACAATTAAAAAAAAAAGCTGAGTGTAGAAAGGGATTTACATAATATGGCTCCTTAGTCTGTCAAGTCAATTTTTTACCTACACTAAAATTCCTGTGGATTCTATAAAACTTTCTCTTTTACTTACATTTAAAAGGATCAGCAGCTCCCATGGAACTAGTCTCTGGCTAAGCTTTTACTTTACTGGGCAAACTCACCACGTGGATAATGCAACAAATCCAGTGCTGCTGTTGAGTTGCTGCAATTGTGTGGTCAATGGAGACTTAAACAAATTCCCTTGCAGTATGTGCTTTCTTATAAGTTTTCAGAGTTTTTTTATAGAGCTGTTTTCTTTTCACCCCTTTCATCTGTTTGTTGTGGATGCCCACATGACCTCCTGAAAATACAAATACACTCTTTTATTTGCAGAGCCTATTATCAGCCTTGTCTTTAGCCTCATGATAAAGGTCAAGTAGATTAGTTAGGGAGGCTCTTGCCTTTCTAAATCCACATTGGTTATCTCCTTTTAGATAATTACTATCAATGTATTTCTCTAATGTGCCCCAGGGTATAGTTTCCATTCCTTGAATACTGCAAGGTTAAATTCATCTACTTTTGACACATTTTGCTGGGTTTCAGCTCTGCTAACTGGTTTAATACCAGTGCTTTTGTGATTAGTCATCCTGGACAGTGGAGACAGAGTAAGTGCTCCAGAAGAATATTATTTTCCAATGCAAATTCTGTAAAAAACACTTGTGTTCTAAGAAACACCAGCAAATGATCCTGACTTTTCATGTAAGAGTTTTTCAGCTATCCATGCTCTAACCTCTTCCTTCAATACTGTATTACCTATGCAAATTCATACTGTCCATGGAAAACCTGTGGGAGTAAAGAACAGCAGTAAGAAAGCAATGACTAATATTAACCTCTGAAACTTCTAGTCAGATTTTAAGATGCCACTGAAACATCAAGGCTTTCCAGGTGCTTGTTTTAAAAAATATTATTCTGATATTAAAAAACTTACATTTCACAGTTGTCAGGAAAAAAATCATAATAGATTTCTTTTATTTTGTACTCTTTAATCATTATAATAGCTTGCAAGACAAGCTAGAAGGCTTTAAACATATATATGCAGGATGTCACTCAGAATTACTTATTTCCAGTGAATATTCCTTATCTATGAATTATCAATTTGGATAACCTTATATTAATAGGTGCTTTATCCATAGTTAGCATGTGCTATTTTCCTGGGTTTCCTACTGCTCTTCATCAAAACAGGATGTTTAAAGTGCTGCATAGTATAATATAGAATAAGGAATATGGAGAAAAAAATATCAAGATCATTTCCTCTGAGAGGATCCTTTCAAGATCTTTAGTCTGAAATGTGCTAATCAAAATACCTGGTTCTGCCTCATTTAGACTTTCAGTATAATATTCATTCCTGATGTGACAGCCAAGTGATAGCATTTTGATATTTCAGTTTTGACAGTACTGTATCTTTAGAGGCCAAAGATTTATTGTGAGATGTATCTTCCCAGCAAAGCAGCAGTAAGGATTTATCACAATGAGCAGCACGGGTCCTTCTGATAATTTGTATCACTATTTAATTAATTATTTTTAATTGAAATTTTATTAATAATAATAATAATAATAATAATAATAATAATAATAATAATAATA